>JAQIUQ010000434.1:157500-337500 GCA_030378365.1 Hybognathus amarus
TACTTCGGGGAACAATGCTTTTCAAGAAGTTTGCTCTTCAAACCCTCCAGTTGGTGGCTATAGTGTCTAGAGGCATGTTCGCCAAGCATCGCCAACACCCTCTGTTGTAAACATCCAGCTCTGATCCACCAATGAAACATGCTGGGAAACATGCCACAATGACTGAATCATCAATCCTTCCTCCATTTCCTCCACACTGTCAAACCATGTCTGATTTGAAGCATTGAAGCAATGTGGTTCTTGCGCTGAGGAAAGTGATTTGGTGTCCACTTGACAGTCTCTTGTAGTCCCATGTCGGTTTTGGCTGGGCTCTACCACGTCTTGTCCATTGTCTTCAAGAATGGGTGTGAAACACATTTGTGGTGCACCTGCTGTAGAACCCGGCGAGTTTCTGTTCAAAGAGAGGACGGTGAATAGTGGTTCTGGGCTTGACAGCAGAAAGGTTTGGGGTGTGAATCCTGAAACATAGGCGACAGGAGCATCTGCGGGAGCTGAGGAGAACCTTTAGAGGACAGGAGGTCCAGATGGACCATTGAAGGGACATTCTGCCAAATCTTCTGTACAAAACTATTCTCCACATCCACACCTCTGTGTAACACCGCTGTAGTCCATATTTCCACTCAAGGCAGAAGAAAAAATGGATTTAATAGATTTTGATCTGATGTTTCAATTGGATGAGTCATCCCATATTGCAAGTCCAGATTGATATCCTCAACATCATCATCATCATCTGAAACAGATCTGTCAAAAGACTACACCGATTATTGATATCAGATAAATTAAGTGATATGACTGTGAAACTTTATCAATAACCATCGTAATTTAAAATGATCCGTCTAACTATAACTGAAAAACAAGCGAACAACTGCAACTATTCGTTAACGGATTACGTTAGTTAGATTACAAATATGTTTCCGCTTACGCGAGAATATTATGAAAATAACGGCGGGATGGAAAAATAACGTCATCTCACCTTTAACAGCTTCTCAGTTCAAAAACAAAACTCGGAAAGACTCAGAAATATCTTATCATCCATGAATGGATCATAAATACAGTCCTGCAAGTGATATAAAATACTGATTTGTCAGTCTGATTAGCAGAAATCGACCGATCCGTCCGATGTTTCTTCACACCGCTGAACAGCCGCCACCGGAGGACCGAGAGAGAGAGAGAGAGAGAGAGAGAGAGAGAGAGAAGAGAAGAGAGAGAAAGAAAGAGAGAGAGAGAGAGAGAGAGAGAGAGAGAGAGAGAGAGAGAGAGAGAGAGAGAGAGAGAGAGAGAGAGAGAGAGAGAGAGAGAGCGTGCGTGCGTGCGTGCGCGCGCTTGTGTTTATTTACCCTACTGACTACTTTTATTGGAAGTAAAACTGATCTTTTGTTGTTGTATCATCTTTAGTTTTCTTTCAATCTAGTTAACCTTAATTCGCAATGAGCATTATCGTCGTTTGTTTTTTAATTTTTTTTTTTTTTGTGACTTACAGTCAATGAAAACATCCGACCAAACATACCATGAGATATTTGCCATATTTGAGGCAAAAGTTTTGATCTGAACTGTCAGGTTAGGAAATATCCATACATATTACCATGACATATTCAGATGATTCCTGTGATTTCTGGAGAAAATAGATCCCAAACATTTTTTCTTTCAAGTTGGATAAGGAAGGAGGGTTTTCCTGAGAACTTCTTTGAAGGTTTGTTTTGCTTACTTCTAAGTGCGTGTATAGGCTTGAATCACAGTGAAACAATACTCTGAACATATAATTTGGTTGTAATGTGCATTTAGTCCACCAGGTGGTACAACAACTACGAAAATGATGCACTCTTGCAGCACATCAAAGGGGAGTTTTGGGGTAGCCTATTATAAGATTTGCAAAAATCACTGAATCCCTAAATCACTGAACCCCTTTTAAATACATGAGGGAAATGTGAGTTTTTGGTTTGCAAATGTCAACATAACATCATGTCAGGGTAAAATGATCCATTCAAATCAACCATTCTGCAAAATATATGCATCATTGACAATTATTGTACTTAATCTATTCACATTTCAGAACATTTTCAGATTTTTGATTTATTTTGAGAGCTGTCCCAACATTGCTTCCCCATTAAACGGTGTCTATAAATGCATCTGCTGCCAGAAGTGACATAACACCAACTGTTTATAGTTTTTTGCCAGTTGCAATAGACAACAGCTGCACTGCTTGATGCCAGCATATTGCCAAGACAAAGCAACATCTGACCCAAATGTCTGTGACTAAAATGCAGTACTGTTGTTTCGCTGGTGATGTTCAGATAAAACGCTGGTTGAATTCAGTTTGTTGCTGAAACCTTAACTTCCAGATAGCATGAATTCAAATAGAAAGAAGAGTCTGTCGAAAAACAATGCCAAGTACACAAAAAGTCTGATGTGCGCCACCATCCATATAAAAAAGGCCGCTGGGCAGGAACAATCCAGCCCTCAATGGGAAGAGTATACTGTAGCAGTTTCTGGGAAATAAAATATGCATGGAACTGAACAAACAATGCCAGGTCACCACAAGACTATGGGCAATGGTACAAAAACTAGAATGCCATTTTTAAATAACTAGTTGTTATTTTCATGTAGGCTACTCACCCACATGCCATTCAAAAAAAACGAATGACTTTTTTTCTTGTTTTTTTTGTAGAATACTCCAGGACAAATAAAAGTGAAAGCAGCTATTATTTGTAGTGTAGATATACCTAGGTATACGTGTAGCTATACCTAGGTATACGTGTAGCTATACCTAGGTATACGTGTAGCTATACCTAGGTATACGTGTAGCTATACCTAGGTATACGTGTAGCTATACCTAGGTATACGTGTAGCTATACCTAGGTATACGTGTAGTTATACCTAGGTATACGTGTAGTTATACCTAGGTATACGTGTAGTTATACCTAGGTATACGTGTAGTTATACCTAGGTATACGTGTAGTTATACCTAGGTATACGTGTAGTTATACCTAGGTATACGTGTAGCTTATACCTAGGTATACATGTAGTTATACCTAGGTATACGTGTAGCTATACCTAGGTATACGTGTAAGTTATACCTAGGTATACGTGTAGCTATACCTAGGTATAGTATAGTTATACCTAGGTATACGTGTAGTTATACCTAGTACTGAAGCTATACCTAGATGATAGCTATACCTAGGTATACAGTACAGTTATACCTAGGTATACGTACTAGTATCGACATTAGGTATACGTATAGTTATACCTCAGGCATACGTGTAGTTATACCTAGGTATACGTGTGGTTATACCTAGGTATACGTGTGGTTATACCTAGGTATACGTGTGGTTATACCTAGGTATACGTGTGGTTATACCTAGGTATACGTGTGAGTTATACCTAGGTATACGTGTGGTTATACCTAGGTATACGTGTGGTTATACCTAGGTATACGTGTGGTTATACCTAGGTATACGTGTAGTTATACCTAGGTATACGTGTGGTTATACCTAGGTATACGTGTAGTTATACCTAGGTATACGTGTAGTTATACCTAGGTATACGTGTAAGTTATACCTAGGTATACGTGTAGTTATACCTAGGTATACGTGTAGATTATACCTAGGTATACGTGTAGTTATACCTAGGTATACGTGTAGTTATACCTAGGTATACGTGTAGTTATACCTAGGTATACGTGTAGTTATACCTAGGTATACGTGTAGTTATACCTAGGTATACGTGTAGTTATACCTAGGTATACGTGTAGTTATACCTAGGTATACGTGTAGTTATACCTAGGTATACGTGTAGTTATACCTAGGTATACGTGTAGCTATACCTAGGTATGCGTGTGTAGCTATACCTAGGTATACGTGTAGCTATACCTAGGTATACGTAAGCTATACCTAGGTATACGTGTAGCTATACCTAGGTATACGTGTAGTTATACCTAGGTATACGTGTAAGCTATACCTAGGTATACGTGTAGCTATACCTAGGTATACGTGTAGTTATACCTAGGTATACGTGTAGCTATACCTAGGTATACGTGTAGCTATACCTAGGTATACGTCTAAGTTATACCTAGGTATACGTGTAGTTATACCTAGGTATACGTGTAGTTATACCTAGGTATACGTGTGGTTATACCTAGGTATACGTGTGGTTATACCTAGGTATACGTGTGGTTATACCTAGGTATACGTGTGGGTTATACCTAGGTATACGTGTGGTTATACCTAGGTATACTGGTGTAGTTATACCTAGGTATACGTGTGGTTATACCTAGGTATACTGGTGTAGTTATACCTAGGTATACGTGTAGTTATACCTAGGTATACGTGTAGTTATACCTAGGTATACGTGTAGTTATACCTAGGTATACGTGTAGTTATACCTAGGTATACGTTGTAGTTATACCTAGGTATACGTGTAGTTATACCTTGGTATACGTGTGGTTATACCTAGGTATACGTGTGGTTATACCTAGGTATACGTGTGGTTATACCTAGGTATACGTGTGAGTTATACCTAGGTATACGTGTGGTTATACCTTAGGTATACGTGTGGTTATACCTAGGTATACGTGTGGTTATACCTAGGTATACGTGTGGTTATACCTAGGTATACGTGTGGTTATACTCTAGGTATACGTGTAGGTTATACCTAGGTATACGTGTAAGTTATACCTAGGTATACGTGTAGTTATACCTAGGTATACGTGTATGTTATACCTAGGTATACGTGTAGTTATACCTACACGTATACCCGTTTTATCAAGAAAAATTCGAATCGCGAAAATTATCGTTATTGTTTTATCGCCCAGCCCTCGTACAGTTATACCTAGGTATACGTATAGGTATATAGTATAGTTATACCTAGGTATACGTACAGTTATACCTAGGTATACGTACAGTTATACCTAGGTATACGTATAGTTATACCTAGGTATGCATATAGGTATACCTAGGTATCCGATATACGTGTAGTTATACCTAGGTATATGTGTAGTTGGTATACGTGTAGTTATACCTAGGTATACATACAGTTATACCAAGGTATACGTGTAGTTATACCTAGGTATACGTGTAGTTATACCTAGGTATATGTGTAGATATACCTAGGTATACGTGTAGATATACCTAGGTATAAGTGTAGTTATACCTAGGTATACCTGTAGTTATACCTAGGTATGCGTTTAGTTATACCTAGGTATGCGTGTAGTTATACCTAGGTATGCGTGTAGTTTTACCTAGGTATGCGTGTAGTTATACCTAGGTATGCGTGTAGTTATACCTAGGTATGCGTGTAGTTATACCTAGGTATACGTGTAGTTATACCTAAGTATGCGTGTAGTTATACCTAGGTATACGTGTAGTTATACCTAGGTATACGTGTAGTTATACCTAGGTATACGCGTAGTTATACCTAGGTATACGTGTAGTTATACCTAGGTATACGCGTAGTTATACCTAGGTATACGCGTAGTTTTACCTAGGTATACGTGTAGTTTTACCTAGGTATACGTGTAGTTATACCTAGGTATACGCGTAGTTATACCTAGGTATACGCGTAGTTTTACCTAGGTATAAGTGTAGTTATACTTAGGAATACGTGTAGTTATACTTAGGTATACGTGTAGTTATACCCAGGTATACGTTTAGTTATACCCAAGATATACGTGTAGTTATACCTAGGTATACGTGTAGTTATACCTAGGTATACGTGTAGTTATACCCAGGTATACGTGTAGTTATACCTAGGTATACGTGTCACGATATACCTAGGTATACATGTAGTTATACCTAGGTATACGTGTAGTTATACCTAGGTATACGTGTAGTTATACCTAGGTATACGTGTAGTTATACCTAGGTATACGTGTAGTTATACCCAGGTATACGTATAGGTATATAGTATAGTTATACCTAGGTATGCGTATAGGTATACCTAGGTATCCGATATACGTGTAGTTATACCTAGGTATACATATAGTTATACCTAGGTATACGTTTAGCTATACCTAGGTATACGTGTAGTTATACCTAGGTATGCGTGTAGTTATACCTAGGTATGCGTGTAGTTATACCTTAGGTATACGTGTAGTTATACCTAGGTATGCGTGTAGTTATACCTAGGTATGCGTGTAGTTATACCTAGGTATGCGTGTAGTTATACCTAGGTATAAGTGTAGTTATACCTAGGTATACGTATAGTTATACCAAGGTATACGTGTAGTTATACCTAGGTATACGTGTAGTTATACCTAAGTATACGTGTAGTTATACCCAGGTATACGTGTAGTTATACCCAGGTATACGTGTAGTTATACCTAGGTATACGTACAGTTATACCTAGGTATACGTACAGTTATACCTAGGTATACGTACAGTTATACCTAGGTATACGTATAGGTATATAGTATAGTTATACCTAGGTATGCGTATAGGTATACCTAGGTATCCGATATACGTGTAGTTATACCTAGGTATACATGTAGTTATACCTAGGTATGCGTGTAGTTATACCTAGGTATGCGTTTAGTTATACCTAGGTATGCGTGTAGTTATACCTAGGTATGCGTGTAGTTATACCTAGGTATACGTGTAGTTATACCTAGGTATGCGTGTAGTTATACCTAGGTATACGTGTAGTTATACCTAGGTATGCGTGTAGTTATACCTAGGTATGCGTGTAGTTATACCTAGGTATGCGTGTAGTTATACCTAGGTATGCGTGTAGTTATACCTAGGTATACGTGTAGTTATACCTAGGTATGCGTGTAGTTATACCTAGGTATGCGTGTATTTATACCTAGGTATACGTGTAGTTATACCTAGGTATACGTGTAGTTATACCTAGGTATACGTGTAGTTATACCTAGGTATACGTGTAGTTATACCTAGGTATACGTGTAGTTATACCTAGGTATACGTGTAGTTATACCTAGGTATACGTGTAGTTATACCCAGGTATACGTGTAGTTATACCCAGGTATACGTGTAGTTATACCCAGGTATACGTGTAGTTATACCCAGGTATACGTGTAGTTATACCCAGATATGCGTAGTTATACCCAGGTATGCGTGTAGTTATACCCAGGTATGCGTGTAGTTATACCTAGGTATGCGTGTAGTTATACCTAGGTATGCGTGTAGTTATACCTCAGGTATGCGTGTAGTTATACCTAGGTATGCGTGTAGTTATACCTAGGTATGCGTGTAGTTATACCTAGGTATGCGTGTAGTTATACCTAGGTATGCGTGTAGTTATACCTAGGTATACGTGTAGTTATACCTAGGTATACGTGTAGTTATACCTAGGTATACGTGTAGTTATACCCAGGTATACGTGTAGTTATACCTAGGTATACGTGTAGTTATACCTAGGTATACGTGTAGTTATACCTACACGTATACCCGTTTTATCAAGAAAAATTCGATCGCGAAAATTATCGTTATCGTTTTATCGCCCAGCCCTCGTACAGTTATACCTAGGTATACGTATAGGTATATAGTATAGTTATACCTAGGTATACGTACAGTTATACCTAGGTATACGTATAGTTATACCTAGGTATGCATATAGGTATACCTAGGTATCCGATATACGTGTAGTTATACCTAGGTATATGTGTAGTTGGTATACGTGTAGTTATACCTAGGTATACATACAGTTATACCAAGGTATACGTGTAGTTATACCTAGGTATATGTGTAGTTATACCTAGGTATACGTGTAGATATACCTAGGTATACGTGTAGATATACCTAGGTATACGTGTAAGATATACCTAGGTATACCGTGTAGATATACCTAGGTATACGTGTAGTTATACCTAGGTATACCTGTAGTTATACCTAGGTATGCGTGTAGTTATACCTAGGTATGCGTGTAGTTATACCTAGGTATGCGTGTAGTTATACCTAGGTATGCGTGTAGTTATACCTAGGTATGCGTGTAGTTATACCTAGGTATGCGTGTAGTTATACCTAGGTATGCGTGTAGTTATACCTAGGTATGCGTGTAGTTATACCTAGGTATGCGTGTAGTTATACCTAGGTATACGATGTAGTTATACCTAGGTATACGTGTAGTTATACCTAGGTATACGTGTAGTTATACCTAGGTATACGTGTAGTTATACCTAGGTATACGTGTAGTTATACCTAGGTATACGTTTAGTTATACCTAGGTATACGTGTAGTTTTACCTAGGTATACGTGTAGTTATACCTAGGTATACGTGTAGTTATACTTAGGTATACGTGTAGTTATACCCAGGTATACATTTAGTTATACCCAAGTATACGTGTAGTTATACCTAGGCAGAGGTGGAAAGTAACGAATTACATTTACTCGCGTTACGTAATTGAGTAGTTTTTTTGTGTACTTCTACTTTTTTAAGTAGTTTTTAAAATCTATACTTTTACTTTTACTTAAGTACATTTTGTTTGAAGTATTGTACTTCGCTACATTTTAAATCATATCCGTTACTGAGTAAAAAATAATAGTACACGGGAGAAAAAAAAATAATCACACTCCGGAACCTACTGCATTGGTTGAAAGGCGGGAGAACAAACGCGCAAGAAAGGTGACGCAGACCCATAGACAGACCCAGCTGAAGCTGAAAACGAATCGCGCTCGAATTCTTATGAAACGAATTATGTCCTCGAGGATAGATATTTGTTTGCTAAAAAAGTGAACGCAAAGTGGCTGCAAAAGGAGGATATAGGACACTACCCCTCCTGCAGATAAAGGTATGTGCCGATTATAACTTCGAGTGACTTACGTGATGCAGAGGGAATCCCGAAATCCAGTCATGAAAGTGGAATTATTCACTTAACGCAGATATCACGTAAAACATGCAAAATAATGGATAGATACATGGAAAGTAGAACTGTGCAATAAATCCAATCGCAACCTGGTCTGTGAATATTTAAGCACAAAAATACTGCATGTAAATGTATAACCCTATTTGTTCTGCTGAGCTGCGCCGCTTTTTGTCTACTAAGTTAACTTAGTACATACTCAAGTATGCGTGACATTCATGTGCTGTGTCTGAAATCTCCACTCAAAGCACTACTCCCTAACCCCTATGTTGGGGGTAGAGAGCAGAGCACTATATAGTGAGCTCACCAGCATAATAGAAACACCACTTTCGGACACTACTCGATCGTCTCTCTGCGCCGTTGATTACATCATCTGTCAGCTGGTGCCGAGCCGGCTCTGGGCTTAATAGATTTTTTAAAATAAATACATTACTTTATATTGAGCTTATTTCTCCAAAATTTAAAAACTAAAAGTGATTTCTGGCCGTTTTTGTTTTAATGCACTACTCCACACATTATTATAACTTATTTTTACGATCCGCGCAATGCATGATGGTATGTAGGGCTTTGTTAGTGACCATCGGTTGTACACATGGTTGTACACTACTTTTCAAAATGCATTCTGGGATACATTGAGAGGACTATATAGGGTATAATAATCATCATTATACATTCGGACAGCACTACAAAATGGCGAGCTCACTATAGATAGTCCACTATATAGTGAGTAGTGGGACATTTCGGACACAGCAATGGTGTTTTCAGCGTCTCGCAAACAATTTGTGAATATGAACATTTCCAGAGCTGCTCTAAGAGAACGCCTAATGGGCATTTTCATAATTTTATTTGAGAAAAAACTTTGTTTTTTTACACTTTTCTTCACTTTTGGTCTTCACTACAATCCCGTCAAAATAAAAGTTGGGTTTCACTATGAGAAATTATGACAGAAATATATTACTATTGTAGGCATACAGAAGAACGTAGCCTACCTCTCAAAATATTTTTTTGTCCATGGTTTAATTTAGTAAATCTGTTTTTGCAAGCGCTTCCCCAAAAATAAAAGGACACAAGATTAAATTTACATTTGATTACCACCGTTTTTGATAATATATTTGTATTAAATCAAAGAAACATAAATTTTCTGAATAAAATGCATTTCATAGGACAATATAATTCTTAAACATTTTAATAAATAATTAATGCTAAAAATAAGTTGTCATTATCAATTATTGAATTTAATTGATTAGACATAGTTTTATTAAAATTTTAATAAACAAACAAACAAATGGTTTCAAGTTTATTATAATTAAAAGCATTTGTTCAACCAAATAAAACCCTGTTTTCTGTAATAATTTTAACTGATGGTAATAATAATAATTTATTTAATAATTGATTAATACTGTAAACCATGGTATTTTCTGAGACGTTATCATACTGTGAAAATCTCATACCATTACAACCCCACACGGGGATTCCTCCACCCCGTGTTAAAAAAGTAACTCAGTAACTTTTACTTTGAGTAAATTTTAAATGAGCTACTTTTACTTTTACTTGAGTAGATTTTTAGACCAGTACTTTTACTTTGTACTTAAGTAAAATTTTATTGAAGTAGTAGTACTTTTACTTGAGTAGCATATTTTATTACTCTTTCCACCTCTGTACCTAGGTATACGTGTAGATATACCTAGGTATACATGTAGTTATACCTAGGTATACGTGTAGTTATACCTAGGTATACGTGTAGTTATACCTAGGTATACGTATAGGTATATAGTATAGTTATACCTAGGTATGCGTATAGGTATACCTAGGTATCCGATATACGTGTAGTTATACCTAGGTATACATATAGTTATACCTAGGTATACATGTAGTTATACCTAGGTATACGTGTAGTTATACCTAGGTATACCGTAGTAGTTATACCTAGGTATACGTGTAGTTATACCTAGGTATACGTGTAGTTATACCTAGGTATACGTGTAGTTATGCCTAGGTATACGTGTAGTTATGCCTAGGTATACGTGTAGTTATGCCTAGGTATACGTGTAGTTATACCTAGGTATACGTGTAGTTATACCTAGGTATACGTGTAGTTATACCTAGGTATACGTGTAGTTATACCTAGGTATACGTGTAGTTATACCTAGGTATACGTGTGGTTATACCTAGGTATGCGTGTGGTTATACCTAGGTATGCGTGTGGTTATACCTAGGTATACGTGTAGTTATACCTAGGTATACGTGTAGTTATACCCAGGTATACGTGTAGTTATACCTAGGTATACGTGTAGTTATACCTAGGTATACGTGTAGTTATACCTAGGTATACGTGTAGTTATACCTAGGTATACGTGTAGTTATACCTAGGTATGCGTGTAGTTATACCTAGGTATGCGTGTAGTTATACCTAGGTATACGTGTAGTTATACCTATGTATATGTGTAGTTATACCTAGGTATAACTACACGTATACCTAGGTATACGTGTATTTATACCTAGGTATACGTGTAGTTATACCTAGGTATACATATAGTTATACCTAGGTATACGTGTAGTTATACCTAGGTATACGTACAGTTATACCTAGGTATACGTATAGGTATATAGTATAGTTATACCTAGGTATGCGTATAGGTATACCTAGGTATCCGATATACGTATAGTTATACCTAGGTATACGTATAGTCATACCTAGGTATACGTGTAGTTATACCTAGGTATACGTGTAGTTATACCTAGGTATACGTGTAGTTATACCTAGGTATACGTGTAGTTATACCTAGGTATACGTGTAGTTATACCTAGGTATACGTGTAGTTATACCTAGGTATGCGTTTAGTTATACCTAGGTATACGTGTAGTTATACCTAGGTATACGTGTAGTTATACCTAGGTATGCGTGTAGTTATACCTAGGTATGCGTGTAGTTATACCTAGGTATACGTGTAGTTATACCTAGGTATACGTGTAGTTATACCTAGGTATACGTGTAGTTATACCTAGGTATACGTGTAGTTATACCTAGGTATACGTGTAGTTATACCCAAGTATACGTGTAGTTATAACCAGGTATACGTGTAGATATACCTAGGTATACGTGTAGTTATACCTAGGTATACGTACAGTTATACCTAGGTATACGTACAGTTATACCTAGGTATACGTATAGGTATATAGTATAGGTATACCTAGGTATCCGATATACGTGTAGATATACCTAGGTATGGGTGTAGATATACCTTAGGTATGGGTGTAGTTATACCTAGGTATGCGTGTAGTTATACCTAGGTATGCGTGTGGTTATACCTAGGTATGCGTGTGGTTATACCTAGGTATGCGTGTGGTTATACCTAGGTATGCGTGTGGTTATACCTAGGTATGCGTGTGGTTATACCTAGGTATGCGTGTGGTTATACCTAGGTATGCGTGTGGTTATACCTAGGTATGCGTGTGGTTATACCTAGGTATGCGTGTGGTTATACCTAGGTATGCGTGTGGTTATACCTAGGTATGCGTGTGGTTATACCTAGGTATGCGTGTGGTTATACCTAGGTATGCGTGTGGTTATACCTAGGTATGCGTGTGGTTATACCTAGGTATGCGTGTGGTTATACCTAGGTATGCGTGTGGTTATACCTAGGTATGCGTGTGGTTATACCTAGGTATGCGTGTGGTTATACCTAGGTATGCGTGTGGTTATACCTAGGTATACGTGTAGTTATACCCAGGTATACGTTTAAGTTATACCCAGGTATACGTGTAGTTATACCTAGGTATACTGTGTAGTTATACCTAGGTATACGTGTAGTTATACCTAGGTATACGTGTAGTTATACCTAGGTATACGTGTAGTTATACCTAGGTATGCGTTAGTTATACATAGGTATGCGTGTAGTTATACCTAGGTATACGTGTAGTTATACCTATGTATACGTGTAGTTATACCTAGGTATACGTGTAGTTATACCTAGGTATATGTGTAGTTATACCTGAGGTATACGTGTAGTTATACCTAGGTATACGTGTAGTTTATACCTAGGTATACGTGTAGTTATACCCAGGTATATGTGTAGTTATACCTAGGTATACGTGTAGTTATACCTAGGTATACGTGTAGTATATACCTAGGTATACGTGTAGATATACCTAGGTATACGGTGTAAAGTGTATACCTAGGTATACGTACAGTTATACCTAGGTATACGTACAGTTATACCTAGGTATACGTATAGGTATATAGTATAGTTATACCTAGGTATGCGTATAGGTATACCTAGTAGGGGTGGGAAAAAATTCGATTTTCATGTATTTGCGAGATGCGGACGTGGTACGATCCTGGAATCGAATTCACAAATATCCCAAAATCGATTTTCCAAAAAAAAAAAAAAAAAAAAATTATATATATATTTATAAAAACGTAATATTGACGGAACGCGAAGACGGAAGTGCAGTGACCGGACCGTCTGACGCGTGCACATAACAGAGACGCGATGGCGCGCAAGATCCAAACACCCTCCTCGTTAGGTTAAAAGCTGACGTGTGGAAATATTTTGGCTTCTGAAGTTGAAGGGGGAAAGGAACTGGGCAAGAGCCACGTTAGTTGTAAGCTTTGTAGAATAAAACTAACGACGGAAACACGACAAATATGACAAGCCATATGATGCGTTTCCAGCCAGAGGAGGAAAAACACTCGGCTGTACCGGTCGTTATAATATTAATTTACTACAAGTAAGTTAAAGTTATGCTCCTAGTTCAGGCACACATTTATTTTCCTGTTGGTTCTTTGGAATGCTAATAAAATATATTGTACGTTAATTCTTTATGGGTCATTACTTTGTACATTTAAAGGAAAGTATTTATAGTCACACACACAAAAGATTCAGATAATCAATTTGTAACATTATAAATGTCTTCACTGTAACTTTTGATCAACTTAATTTAATTTATCCTTGATGAATAAAAGTATAGATTTCTTTTTTCTTTCTCCCAAAAAATGTAAGAAAAATTCTTACCAACTCCAAACTTTTAAACTGTATTGTTTAATGTTACAAAAGCTTTCTATTTCAGATAAATGCTGTTCTTTTGAATTTCTGGGTGATTCTCTGAATCGGGTGCCCTTCAAGCCCCCCAAACTTGCTTCAAAGATTTTCAATTGAAGGAAATCACAAAATGCATTTTAATGCTGTCAATTAATAGAACCAGGTGCCTTTGCATTATAATGCAACACAATTGTTCAAAAAATTATTTAAAGATAATGGGTTGCCTAAGTAGTAGACAACAAGCATGTTTGCATGTCTTCACTAACCATCATTACATTTTCATTGAATATCAAACAAATAAAAAGTGCAATTAATACCAAAATGATGCTGCTGCTAATATAATCATATGTTGGTCTAGTGTATTTTTGTTTACTGTTGTAAAATGGAAAATCAATAATCGCTAATCAGAATCGTTAATAATCGAAAATCGACTGTAATTCGAATTGGGACTTCAATAATCTTAATCGAATCGAATCGGGAAATCAGACAGATTAACCACCCCTAATACCTAGGTATCCATATACGTGAGTTATACCTAGGTATACATGTAGTTATACCTAGGTATACGTGTAGTTATACCTAGGTATACGTTTAGTTATACCTAGGTATGCGTGTAGTTATACCTAGGTATACGTGTAGTTATACCTAGGTATACGTGTAGTTATACCTAGGTATGCGTGTAGTTATACCTAGGTATACGTGTAGTTATACCTAGGTATACGTGTAGTTATACCTAGGTATACGTGTAGTTATACCTAGGTATACGTGTAGTTATACCTAGGTATACGTGTAGTTATACCTAGGTATACGTGTAGTTATACCTAGGTATACGTGTAGTTATACCTAGGTATACGTGTAGTTATACCTAGGTATGCGTGTAGTTATACCTAGGTATACGTGTAGTTATACCTAGGTATACGTGTAGTTATACCTAGGTATACGTGTAGTTATACCTAGGTATACGTGTAGTTATACCTAGGTATACGTGTAGTTATACCTAGGTATACGTGTAGTTATACCTAGGTATACGTGTATAGTTATACCTAGGTATACGTATAGTTATACCTAGGTATACGTGTAGTTATACCTAGGTATACGTGTAGTTATACCTAGGTATACGTGTAGTTATACCTAGGTATACGTGTAGTTATACCTAGGTATGCGTGTAGTTATACCTAGGTATACGTGTAGTTATACCTAGGTATACGTGTAGTTATACCTAGGTATACGTGTAGTTATACCTAGGTATACGTGTAGTTATACCTAGGTATACGTGTAGTTATACCTAGGTATACGTGTAGTTATACCTAGGTATACGTGTAGTTATACCTAGGTATACGTGTAGTTATACCTAGGTATACGTACAGTTATACCTAGGTATACGTACAGTTATACCTAGGTATACGTATAGGTATATAGTATAGGTATACCGTAGGTATCCAGGTATACGTGTAGATATACCTAGGTATGGGTGTAGATATACCTAGGTATGGGTGTAGTTATACCTAGGTATGCGTGTAGTTATACCTAGGTATGCGTGTGGTTATACCTAGGTATGCGTGTGGTTATACCTAGGTATGCGTGTGGTTATACCTAGGTATGCGTGTGGTTATACCTAGGTATGCGTGTGGTTATACCTAGGTATGCGTGTGGTTATACCTAGGTATGCGTGTGGTTATACCTAGGTATGCGTGTGGTTATACCTAGGTATGCGTGTGGTTATACCTAGGTATGCGTGTGGTTATACCTAGGTATGCGTGTGGTTATACCTAGGTATGCGTGTGGTTATACCTAGGTATGCGTGTGGTTATACCTAGGTATGCGTGTGGTTATACCTAGGTATGCGTGTGGTTATACCTAGGTATGCGTGTGGTTATACCTAGGTATGCGTGTGGTTATACCTAGGTATGCGTGTGGTTATACCTAGGTATGCGTGTGGTTATACCTAGGTATGCGTGTGGTTATACCTAGGTATGCGTGTGGTTATACCTAGGTATGCGTGTGGTTATACCTAGGTATGCGTGTGGTTATACCTAGGTATACGTGTAGTTATACCCAGGTATACGTTTAGTTATACCCAGGTATACGTGTAGTTATACCTAGGTATACGTGTATAGTTATACCTAGGTATACGTGTAGTTATACCTAGGTATACGTGTAGTTATACCTAGGTATACGTGTAGTTATACCTAGGTATGCGTATAGTTATACATAGGTATGCGTGTAGTTATACCCTAGGTATACGTGTAGTTATACCTATGTATACGTGTAGTTATACCTAGGTATACGTGTAGTTATACCTAGGTATACGTGTAGTTATACCTAGGTATACGTGTATTTATACCTAGGTATACGTGTAGTTATACCCAGGTATACGTGTAGATATACCTAGGTATACGTGTAGTTATACCTAGGTATACGTACAGTTATACCTAGGTATACGTATAGGTATATAGTATAGTTATACCTAGGTATGCGTATAGGTATACCTAGTAGGGGTGGGGAAAAAATTCGATTCTCGATGCATTCGCGATGCGGACGTGGACGATCCTGAATCGATTCACAAATATCCCAAAATCGATTTTCCAAAAAAAAAAAAAAAAAAAAAATTATATATATATTTATAAAAACGTAATATCTGACGGAACGCGAAGACGGAAGTGCAGTGACCGGACCGTCTGACGCGTGCACATAACAGAGACGCGATGGCGCGCAAGATCCAAACACCCTCCTCGTTAGGTTAAAAGCTGACGTGTGGAAATATTTTGGCTTCTGAAGTTGAAGGGGGAAAGGAACTGGGCAAGAGCCACGTTAGTTGTAAGCTTTGTAGAATAAAACTAACGACGGAAACACGACAAATATGACAAGCCATATGATGCGTTTCCAGCCAGAGGAGGAAAAACACTCGGCTGTACCGGTCGTTATAATATTAATTTACTACAAGTAAGTTAAAGTTATGCTCCTAGTTCAGGCACACGTTTATTTTCCTGTTGGTTCTTTGGAATGCTAATAAAATATATTGTACGTTAATTCTTTATGGGTCATTACTTTGTACATTTAAAGGAAAGTATTTATAGTCACACACACTAAAGATTCAGATAATCAATTTGTAACATTATAAATGTCTTCACTGTAACTTTTGATCAACTTAATTTAATTTATACTTGATGAATAAAAGTATAGATTTCTTTTTTCTTTCTCCCAAAAAATGTAAGAAAAATTCTTACCAACTCCAAACTTTTAAACTGTATTGTTTAATGTTACAAAAGCTTTCTATTTCAGATAAATGCTGTTCTTTTGAATTTCTGGGTGATTCTCTGAATCGGGTGCCCTTCAAGCCCCCCAAACTTGCTTCAAAGATTTTCAATTGAAGGAAATCACAAAATGCATTTTAATGCTGTCAATTAATAGAACCAGGTGCCTTTGCATTATAATGCAACACAGTTGTTCAAAAAATTATTTAAAGATAATGGGTTGCCTAAGTAGTAGACAACAAGCATGTTTGCATGTCTTCACTAACCATCATTACATTTTCATTGAATATCAAACAAATAAAAAGTGCAATTAATACCAAAATGATGCTGCTGCTAATATAATCATATGTTGGTCTAGTGTATTTTTGTTTACTGTTGTAAAATGGAAAATCAATAATCGCTAATCGAAAATCGTTAATAATCGAAAATCGACTGTAATCGAATTCGGGACTTCAATAATCTTAATCGAATTGGAATCGGGAAATCAGACAGATTAACCACCCCTAATACCTAGGTATCCGATATACGTGTAGTTATACCTAGGTATACATGTAGTTATACCTAGGTATGCGTGTAGTTATACCTAGGTATGCGTGTAGTTATACCTAGGTATGCGTGTAGTTATACCTAGGTATACGTGTAGTTATACCTAGGTATACGAGTAGTTATACCTAGGTATGCGTGTAGTTATACCTCAGGTATACGTGTAGTTATACCTAGGTATACGTGTAGTTATACCTAGGTATGCGTGTAGTTATACCTAGGTATACGTGTAGTTATACCTAGGTATACGTGTAGTTATACCTAGGTATACGTGTAGTTATACCTAGGTATACGTGTATTTATACCTAGGTATACGTGTAGTTATACCTAGGTATGCGTGTAGTTATACCTAGGTATACGTGTATTTATACCTAGGTATACGTGTAGTTATACCTAGGTATACGTGTAGTTATACCTAGGTATAGCGTGTAGTTATACCCAGGTATACGTGTAGATTATACCTAGGTATACGTGTAGATATACCTAGGTATACGTGTAGATATACCTAGGTATACGTGTAGATATACCTAGGTATACGTGTAGTTATACCTAGGTATACGTGTAGTTATACCTAGGTATACGTGTAGTTATACCTAGGTATACGTACAGTTATACCTAGGTATACGTATAGGTTTATAGTATAGTTATACCTAGGTATCCGATATACGTGTAGTTATACCTAGGTATACATATAGTTATACCTAGGTATACGTGTAGTTATACCTAGGTATACGTGTAGTTATACCTAGGTATACGTGTAGTTATACCTAGGTATACGTGTAGTTATACCTAGGTATACGTGTAGTTATACCTAGGTATACGTGTAGTTATACCTAGGTATACGTGAGTTATACCTAGGTATACGTGTAGTTATACCTAGGTATAACTACACGTATACCTAGGTATAAAAATTCGATCGCGAAAATTATCGTTATCGTTTTATCGCCCAGCCCTCGTACAGTTATACCTAGGTATACGTATAGGTATATAGTATAGTTATACCTAGGTATACGTACAATTATACCTAGGTATACGTATAGTTATACCTAGGTATGCATATAGGTATACCTAGGTCTCCGATATACGTGTAGTTATACCTAGGTATATGTGTAGTTGGTATACGTGTAGTTATACCTAGGTATACATACAGTTATACCAAGGTATACGTGTAGTTATACCTAGGTATACGTGTAGTTATACCTAGGTATACGTGTAGTTATACCTAGGTATACGTGTAGATATACCTAGGTATACGTGTTAGTTATACCTAGGTATACCTGTAGTTATACCTAGGTATACGTGTAGTTATACCTAGGTATGCGTGTAGTTATACCTAGGTATGCGTTTAGTTATACCTAGGTATGCGTGTAGTTATACCTAGGTATGCGTGTAGTTATACCTAGGTATGCGTGTAGTTTTACTTAGGTATGCGTGTAGTTATACCTAGGTATGCGTGTAGTTATACCTAGGTATACGTGTAGTTATACCTAGGTATACGTGTAGTTATACCTAGGTATACGTGTAGTTATACCCAGGTATACGTGTAGTTATACCCAGGTATACGTGTAGTTATACCCAGGTATACGTGTAGTTATACCCAGGTATACGTGTAGTTATACCCAGGTATACGTTGTATAGTTATACCCAGGTATACGTGTAGTTATACCCAGGTATACGTGTAGTTATACCCAAGTATACGTGTAGTTATACCCAGGTATACGTGTAGTTATACCTAGGTATACGTGTAGATATACCTAGGTATACAGTGTAGATATACCTAGGTATACGTGTAGTTATACCTAGGTATACATGTAGTTATACCTAGGTATACGTGTAGTTATACCTAGGTATGCGTGTAGTTATACCTAGGTATGCGTGTAGTTATACCTAGGTATGCGTGTAGTTATACCTAGGTATGCGTGTAGTTATACCTAGGTATGACGTGTAGTTATACCTAGGTATATCGTGTAGTTATACCTAGGTATACGTGTAGTTATACCTAGGTATACGTGTAGTTATACCTAGGTATACGTGTAGTTATACCTAGGTATACGTGTAGTTATACCTAGGTATACGTGTAGTTATACCTAGGTATACGTGTAGTTATACCTAGGTATACGTGTAGTTATACCTAGGTATACGTGTAGTTATACCTAGGTATACGTGTAGTTATACCTAGGTATACGTGTAGTTATACCTAGGTATGCGTGTAGTTATACCTAGGTATACGTGTAGTTATACCTAGGTATAACTACACGTATACCTAGGTATACGTGTATTTATACCTAGGTATAACTACACGTATACCTAGGTATACGTGTATTTATACCTAGGTATACGTGTAGTTATACCTAGGTATACATATAGTTATACCTAGGTATACGTGTAGTTATACCTAGGTATACGTGTAGTTATACCTAGGTATAAGTGTAGTTATACCTAGGTATACGTGTAGTTATACCTAGGTATACGTGTAGTTATACCTAGGTATAAGTGAGGTTATACCTAGGTATACGTATAGGTATATAGTATAGTTATACCTAGGTATGCGTATAGGTATACCTAGGTATCCGAATACGTGTAGTTATACCTAGGTATACGTGTAGTTATACCTAGGTATGCGTTTAGTAATACCTAGGTATACGTGTAGTTATACCTAGGTATACGTGTAGTTATACCTATGTATATGTGTAGTTATACCTAGGTATAACTACACGTATACCTAGGTATACGTGTATTTATACCTAGGTATACGTGTAGTTATACCTAGGTATACATATAGTTATACCTAGGTATACGTGTAGTTATACCTAGGTATACGTACAGTTATACCTAGGTATACGTATAGGTATATAGTATAGTTATACCTAGGTATGCGTATAGGTATACCTATGTATCCGATATACGTATAGTTATACCTAGGTATACGTATAGTCATACCTAGGTATACGTGTAGTTATACCTAGGTATACGTGTAGTTATACCTAGGTATACGTGTAGTTATACCTAGGTATACGTGTAGTTATACCTAGGTATACGTGTAGTTATACCTAGGTATGCGTGTAGTTATACCTAGGTATACGTGTAGTTATACCTAGGTATGCGTGTAGTTATACCTAGGTATACGTGTAGTTATACCTAGGTATACGTGTAGTTATACCTAGGTATACGTGTAGTTATACCTAGGTATACGTGTAGTTATACCTAGGTATACGTGTAGTTATACCCAAGTATACGTGTAGTTATAACCAGGTATACGTGTAGATATACGTGTAGATATACCTAGGTATACGTGTAGTTATACCTAGGTATACGTACAGTTATACCTAGGTATACGTACAGTTATACCTAGGTATACGTATAGGTATATAGTATAGGTATACCTAGGTATCCGATATACGTGTAGATATACCTAGGTATGGGTGTAGATATACCTAGGTATGGGTGTGGTTATACCTAGGTATGCGTGTGGTTATACCTAGGTATGCGTGTGGTTATACCTAGGTATGCGTGTGGTTATACCTAGGTATGCGTGTGGTTATACCTAGGTATGCGTGTGGTTATACCTAGGTATGCGTGTGGTTATACCTAGGTATGCGTGTGGTTATACCTAGGTATGCGTGTGGTTATACCTAGGTATGCGTGTGGTTATACCTAGGTATGCGTGTGGTTATACCTAGGTATGCGTGTGGGTTATACCTAGGTATGCGTGTGGTTATACCTAGGTATGCGTGTGGTTATACCTAGGTATGCGTGTAGTTATACCTAGGTATGCGTGTAGTTATACCTAGGTATACGTGTAGTTATACCTAGGTATGCGTGTAGTTATACCTAGGTATACGTGTAGTTATACCTAGGTATACGTGTAGTTATACCTAGGTATACGTGTAGTTATACCTAGGTATACGTGTAGTTATACCTAGGTATACGTGTAGTTATACCTAGGTATACGTGTAGTTATACCTCAGGTATACGTGTAGTTATACCTAGGTATGCGTGTAGTTATACCTAGGTATGCGTGTAGTTATACCTAGGTATGCGTGTAGTTATACCTAGGTATGCGTGTAGTTATACCTAGGTATGCGTGTAGTTATACCTAGGTATGCGTGTAGTTATACCTAGGTATGCGTGTAGTTATACCTAGGTATGCGTGTAGTTATACCTAGGTATGCGTGTAGTTATACCTAGGTATGCGTGTAGTTATACCTAGGTATGCGTGTAGTTATACCTAGGTATGCGTGTAGTTATACCTAGGTATACGTGTAGTTATACCTAGGTATACGTGTAGTTATACCTAGGTATAATCGTGTAGTTATACCTAGGTATACGTGTAGTTATACCTAGGTATTCGTGTAGTTATACCTAAGTATGCATGTAGTTATACCTAGGTATAGTCGTGTGAGTTATACCTAGGTATACGTCTGTAGTTATACCTAGGTATACGTAGTTATACCTAGGTATATAGTATAGGTATACCTAGGTATGACGTGTAGTTATACCTAGGTATGCGATGTAGTTATACCTAGGTATGCGTGTTAGTTATACCTAGGTATGCGTGTAGTTATACCTAGGTATGCGTGTAGTTATACCTAGGTATAACTATACCTGTATACGTTAACCTAGTGTATAAGTTATACTATACTAGGTATACGTGTATTTATACCTAGGTATAACGTCACGTATACCTAGGTATACGTGCAGTTATACCTAGGTATACGTATGTTATACCTAGGTATACGTGTAGTTATACCTAGGTATACGTGTAGTTATACCTAGGTATACGTGTAGCTATACCTAGGTATACGTGTAGTTATACCTAGGTATACGTGTAGTTATACCTAGGTATACGTGTAGTTATACCTAGGTATACGTGATAGTTATACCTAGGTATACGTATAGGTATATAGTATAGTTATACCTAGGTATGCGTATAGGTATACCTAGGTATCCGTATACGTGTAGTTATACCTAGGTATACGTGTAGTTATACCTAGGTATGCGTTAGTAATACCTAGGTATACGTGTAGTTATACCTAGGTATACGTGTAGTTATACCTATGGTATATGTGTAGTTATACCTAGGTATAACTACACGTATACCTAGGTATACGTGTATTTATACCTAGGTATACGTGTAGTTATACCTAGGTATACATATAGTTATACCTAGGTATACGTGTAGTTATACCTAGGTATACGTACAGTTATACCTAGGTATACGTATAGGTATATAGTATAGTTATACCTAGGTATACGTATAGGTATACCTAGGTATCCGATATACGTATAGTTATACCTAGGTATACGTATAGTTATACCTAGGTATACGTGTAGTTATACCTAGGTATACGTGTAGTTATACCTAGGTATACGTGTAGTTATACCTAGGTATGCGTGTAGTTATACCTAGGTATGCGTGTAGTTATACCTAGGTATGCGTGTAGTTATACCTAGGTATACGTGTAGTTATACCTAGGTATACGTGTAGTTATACCTAGGTATACGTGTAGTTATACCTAGGTATACGTGTAGTTATACCTAGGTATACGTGTAGTTATACCCAGGTATACGTGTAGAGTTATACCTAGGTATACGTGTAGTTATACCTAGGTATACGTGTAGTTATACCTAGGTATACGTGTAGTTATACCTAGGTATACGTGTAGTTATACCTAGGTATACGTGTAGTTATACCTAGGTATACGTGTATAGTTATACCTAGGTATACGTGTAGTT
This sequence comes from Hybognathus amarus, assembly GCA_030378365.1. NCBI lineage: Eukaryota > Metazoa > Chordata > Actinopteri > Cypriniformes > Leuciscidae > Hybognathus > Hybognathus amarus. The sequence continues at coordinate 180,888 of JAQIUQ010000434.1, forward strand.
ATACCTAGGTATACAGTGTAGGTTATACCTAGGTATGCGTGTAGTTATACCTAGGTATGCGTGTAGTTATACCTAGGTATGCGTGTGGTTATACCTAGGTATGCGTGTGGTTATACCTAGGTATGCGTGTGGTTATACCTAGGTATGCGTGTGGTTATACCTAGGTATGCGTGTGGTTATACCTAGGTATGCGTGTAGTTATACCTAGGTATGCGTGTGGTTATACCTAGGTATGCGTGTGGTTATACCTAGGTATGCGTGTGGTTATACCTAGGTATGCGTGTGGTTATACCTAGGTATGCGTGTGGTTATACCTAGGTATGCGTGTGGTTATACCTAGGTATGCGTGTGGTTATACCTAGGTATGCGTGTGGTTATACCTAGGTATGCGTGTGGTTATACCTAGGTATGCGTGTGGTTATACCTAGGTATGCGTGTAGTTATACCTAGGTATGGTAGGTTATACCTAGGTATGCGTGTAGTTATACCTAGGTATGCGTATAGTTATACCTAGGTATACGTGTAGTTATACCTAGGTATACGTGTAGTTATACCTAGGTATACGTGTAGTTATACCTAGGTATACGTGTAGTTATACCTAGGTATGCGTGTAGTTATACCTAGGTATACGTGTGTTATACCTAGGTATAAGTGAGGTTATACCTAGGTATGCGTATAGGTATAGATAGTTATACCTAGGTATGCGTAGACTAGGTATACATGTAGTTATACCTAGGTATACGTGTAGTTATACCTAGGTATGCGTGTAGTTATACCTAGGTATGCGTGTAGTTATACCTAGGTATACGTGTAGTTATACCTAGGTATACGTGTAGTTATACCTAGGTATATGTGTAGTTATACCTAGGTATAACTACACGTATACCTAGGTATACGTGTATTTATACCTAGGTATACGTGTAGTTATACCTAGGTATACATATAGTTATACCTAGGTATACGTGTAGTTATACCTAGGTATACGTACAGTTATACCTAGGTATACGTATAGGTATATAGTATAGTTATACCTAGGTATGCGATATAGGTATACCGTATGATATCGTCATAGTTATACCTAGGTATGTGTAGTTATACCTAGGTATGCGTGTAGTCATACCTAGGTATACGTGTAGTTATACCTAGGTATCGCTATAGTTATACCGTAGGTTAGTTATACCTAGGTATGCGTGTAGTTATACCTAGGTATGCGTGTAGTTATACCTAGGTATGACTATGGGTATACCTAGGATACTGTAGTTATACCTAGGTATACGTGTAGTTATACCTAGGTATACGTGTAGTTATACCCAAGTATACGTGTAGTTATAACCTAGGTATACGTGTAGATATATACGTGTAGATATACCTAGGTATACGTGTAGTTATAGCTAGGTATACGTACAGTTATACCTAGGTATACGTATAGGTATAGTAGGTACTAGGTATACGTATACGTAGGTTATACCTAGGTATGCGTGTGGTTATACCTAGGTATGCGTGTGGTTATACCTAGGTATGCGTGTGGTTATACCTAGGTATGCGTGTGGTTATACCTAGGTATGCGTGTGGTTATACCTAGGTATGCGTGTGGTTATACCTAGGTATGCGTGTGGTTATACCTAGGTATGCGTGTGGTTATACCTAGGTATGCGTGTGGTTATACCTAGGTATGCGTGTGGTTATACCTAGGTATGCGTGTGGTTATACCTAGGTATGCGTGTGGTTATACCTAGGTATGCGTGTGGTTATACCTAGGTATGCGTGTGGTTATACCTAGGTATGCGTGTGGTTATACCTAGGTATGCGTGTGGTTATACCTAGGTATGCGTGTGGTTATACCTAGGTATGCGTGTGGTTATACCTAGGTATGCGTGTGGTTATACCTAGGTATGCGTGTGGTTATACCTAGGTATGCGTGTGGTTATACCTAGGTATGCGTGTGGTTATACCTAGGTATGCGTGTGGTTATACCTAGGTATGCGTGTGGTTATACCTAGGTATGCGTGTGGTTATACCTAGGTATGCGTGTGGTTATACCTAGGTATGCGTGTAGTTATACCTAGGTATGCGTGTGGTTATACCTAGGTATGCGTGTGGTTATACCTAGGTATGCAGTGTGAGTTATACCTAGGTATGCGTGTGGTTATACCTAGGTATGCGTGTGGTTATACCTAGGTATGCGTGTGGTTATACCTAGGTATGCGTGTGGTTATACCTAGGTATGCGTGTGGTTATACCTAGGTATGCGTGTGGTTATACCTAGGTATGCGTGTGGTTATACCTAGGTATGCGTGTGGTTATACCTAGGTATGCGTGTGGTTATACCTAGGTATGCGTGTGGTTATACCTAGGTATGCGTGTGGTTATACCTAGGTATGCGTGTGGTTATACCTAGGTATGCGTGTGGTTATACCTAGGTATGCGTGTGGTTATACCTAGGTATGCGTGTGGTTATACCTAGGTATGCGTGTGGTTATACCTAGGTATGCGTGTGGTTATACCTAGGTATGCGTGTGGTTATACCTAGGTATGCGTGTGGTTATACCTAGGTATGCGTGTGGTTATACCTAGGTATGCGTGTGGTTATACCTAGGTATGCGGTGTGGTTATACCTAGGTATGCGTGTAGGTTATACCTAGGTATGCGTGTGGTTATACCTAGGTATGCGTGTAGTTATACCTAGGTATGCGTGTAGTTATACCTAGGTATGCGTGTAGTTATACCTAGGTATGCGTGTAGTTCTACCTAGGTATGCGTAGTAGTTTTACCTAGGTATGCGTGTAGTTTTACCTAGGTATGCGTGTTAGTTTTACCTAGGTATGCGTGTAGTTATACCTAGGTATGCGTGTAGTTATACCTAGGTATGCGTGTAGTTATACCTAGGTATGCGTGTAGTTATACCTAGGTATGCGTGTAGTTATACCTAGGTATGCGTGTAGTTTTACCTAGGTATGCGTGTAGTTTTACCTAGGTATGCGTGTAGTTATACCTAGGTATGCGTGTAGTTATACCTAGGTATGCGTGTAGTTATACCTAGGTATGCGTGTAGTTATACCTAGGTATGCGTGTAGCTATACGTACCTAGGTATGCGTGTAGTTTTACCTAGGTATGCGTGTAGTTATACCTAGGTATGCGTGTAGTTATACCTAGGTATGCGTGTAGTTATACCTAGGTATGCGTGTAGTTATACCTAGGTATGCGTGTAGTTATACCTAGGTATGCGTGTAGTTATACCTAGGTATGCGTGTAGTTATACCTAGGTATGCGTGTAGTTATACCTAGGTATGCGTGTAGTTATACCTAGGTATGCGTGTAGTTATACCTTAGGTATGCTGTGCTAGTTATACCTAGGTATGCGTGTAGTTATACCTAGGTATGCGTGTAGTTATACCTAGGTATGCGTGTAGTTATACCTAGGTATGCGTGTAGTTATACCTAGGTATGCGTGTAGTTATACCTAGGTATGCGTGTAGTTATACCTAGGTATGCGTGTAGTTATACCTAGGTATGCGTGTAGTTATACCTAGGTATGCGTGTAGTTATACCTAGGTATGCGTGTAGTTATACCTAGGTATGCGTGTAGTTATACCTAGGTATACACGCAGTTATACCTAGGTATACACGTAGTTATACCTAGGTATACCACGTAGTTATACCCAGGGATGGGCAGTATTTCAGATACATGTATTTAAAATACGTATTTGAAATACAAAATACTATTTTGTATTTTAAAGCCTTTGGAAAAAATCAAATGTAATTTGTATTTAAATACATTTAAGATGAGTATTTTTGTATTTTCAAAATACTCAAAATACTTTGAGCCAGTCAACCTCTTTATCAGGGTACTGTTTTCATGCATCAAGGATTTGGACATCTTGAACCAGTATCTACTTATTAGACAGCTGTTTGTGAGGTTCAACACAATCATTCCCTCTTCAGCTCCTATAGAGCGCTTGTTTTCCTTTGCGGGTTTAATCAATAGGCCACACAGACAACGCCTTAAACCCAAACTTTTTGAAAAGCTGGTGGTGCTAAAGGGTATCGAATAGATGGATGTCTGAAACACATAGGTACACCACCTGGAGGAGTACACCATCAGTTATTTAAAATATAATTGACTTTTTGTTATTGAGTTCTTGCTACTGAGTGCGAGGTAATGATGGTGATAAAACATAATAAAAGATGTTTGAAATTATTATTCTTATTTTTTTTTTAGTTTTGTATTTCCTACAGGGCTGGGGAAGGAAAGAGGTATATAAAATGAAAACGAAAGTTTCTAGTTGCACACATCTAAATAATTGTTGGCATTCAGAATAGGCCCAGATAGATTTCAGCCTAATAGGGATGCCTGCACTGAATCGCCAATTTCACATGTATTTTCTGTATTTTCAAAATACAAAATACTGTATTTGTATTTAAATACATTTTTCCACACAGTATTTTGTATTTGTATTTAAATACATTTTTCCACACAGTATTTTGTATTTGTATTTAAATACATTTCCATGTATTTATGCCCATCCCTGGTTATACCTAGGTATACGCATTCAGGGATGGGCAGTATTTCAGATACATGTATTTAAAATACATATTTAAAACACAAAATACTATTTTGTATTTTGTATTTTAAAGCCTTTGGAAAAAAACTAATGTAATTTGTATTTAAATACCTTTAAGATGACTATTTTTGTATTTTCAAAATACTCAAAATACTTTGAACCAGTCAACCTCTTTATCAGGGTAATGTTTTCATGCATCAAGGATTTGGACATCTTGAACCAGTATCTACTTATTAGACAGCTGTTTGTGAGGTTCAACACAATCATTCCCTCTTCAGCTCCTGTAGAGCGCTTGGTTTCCTTTGCGGGTTTAATCAATAGGCCACACAGACGACGCCTTAAACCCAAACTTTTTGAAAAGCTGGTGGTGCTAAACGGTATCGAATAGATGGATGTCTGAAACACATAGGTACACCACCTGGAGGAGTACACCATCAGTTATTTAAAATATAATTGACTTTTTGTTATTGAGTTCTTGCTACTGAGTGCGAGGTAATGATGGTGATAAAACATAATAAAAGATGTTTGAAATGATTATTATAATTTTTTTTTTTAGTTTTGTATTTCCTACAGGGCTGGGGAAGGAAAGAGGTATATAAAATGAAAACGAAAGTTTCTAGTTGCACACATCTAAATAATTGTTGGCATTCAGAATATGCCCAGATAGATTTCAGCCTAATAGGGATACCTGCACTGAATCGCCAATTTCACATGTATTTTCTGTATTTTCATAATACAAAATACTGTATTTGTATTTAAATACATTTTTCCACACAGTATTTTGTATTTGGATTTAAATACATTTCCATGTATTTATGCCCATCCCTGCGCATAGTTATACCTAGGTATACGTGTAGTTATACTTAGGCATACGTGTAGTTAGACCTAGGTGTCAGGAACCAATCAGAGTCATCCCAGGTCATCACGCAACGATCACTGTCCCCGGATTATTAATCACCTGCACCTGATTCCACTCTGCACTCACTGCCCAGTCAGCATAAAAACTCCCAGTTCACGTTCATTCACTGTCAAGCCTCCAACAGGAACGACCCTAACCAGTCCCTCCTTGATCCTTCTGAGCCATCCTGCAACCCCAGACGTAAAGTATACTCACCTGAAACATACTAACCTCTGTGTCCTTTTCCTGATGTTCCCAGAATCCGTTCCATGGTTCTTGTTCACGGTTTCCTGGAATCTGCCATGAGTCCTGTTTCCCTAAGGAGGCTCTGCAAGGGAAAGAGAAAGTATCACTGAACTGGTTAGTTCACTGTCAAGTGCACTTCAAAGGATCTACTCACCTGGAATCCTTCCTGAATCACGTCTATCCACGGACGATCTGTAAAGAGAGAAACTCAAGTTATTGATCTGTGTTATCCTTCACGTTATTTCTTATGAAGAGGATTCACTCACCTGGATGCATTCCTGCCACGTATCCTCCTCAAGATCACCGTTGAACTCCTGAAACCCTGCATACTTATCTTTGCTTTAAATAAAGATACATTTATGTTTATCACTTACCTCTGTCTCCAAGCCTGAATCTTGACACTAGGTATACGTGTAGTTATACCTAGGTATACGTGTAGTTATACCTAGGTATACATGTAGTTATACCTAGGTATACGTGTAGTTATACCTAGGTATACGTGTAGTTATACCTAGGTATACGTATAGTTATACCTCGCCCAATGGTGAGCGGTGAACTCGCCCAATGGTGAGCGGTGAACTATAATGCACTAGCACCCACTCAATGAAGTCCTCGAATTTCCCTCGAGGCCCATCTCCAGGCAGGCTTGCTCTGGTCTCATCATTGAGACCTGCCCGGAAAAACACACAGAGGCTGCTGTCATCGTAATGAACGTGGGGTACCAAGTCCAAATATGTGTGTGGGCCTCAAAGGAACTGATCCTCCTGAGCCAGAAGAATAAGATTCATGGCCGCCCACTCCATTATTCTTTTAGATCGGTTCTTCTTCACGGTTGTGGTGTAGATAAATTATGCAAAAAGGCTCCACTTCAAAGATTTACTCAAAAATAAAACAACAAACAGGTTCAGGCAGACAACGGGCACACACACAAAAACATGGTAACATTAACAAGAACCAACCAGGACTGACTGAACTGAGCAAACTAAGGCTATGTTTACACGGAAACGATTCTAAAGAGAAAACGCAAAAGTGGCGTTGCGCCATCACTTTTTATTCTGCGTTTAGACGAGCGTTTTGTGTGGGAAATCCGCGTGCAAATGGTGACGCAAAAGTGTGTGAAATTCAATGTAGTATGCACTTCAGGTGGCTAGGAGTGCATACTACAACAACACCAAGTCCACGCGCCTGCGTACAACCTTCACTGTCAAGCAGACTTTTGCGTTTTTACCGTTTACACGGGAACGCGGCGGTGGAGCATTTTTAAGATTTCCACTCTGGAGGGTGGTTTCACTTTTTTGCGTTTTTAAGCCTCAAAACGCCGTCGCCGTGTAAACGAAAGGCACATCCGATAAAATATTTTCACGTTTTCACCCGGAATCGTTCTCGTGTAAACAGGGCCTAAATACAAACACAAATGAACACCAACAAGGTGACGAACAGGTGACTCAGATGATCAGGACGATGAACAGGTGGATGATTGAGGGAGTGAGTTCAGGTGTGGAGACAAGAGGATGCTGGGAAGTGTATTGAAGATGACGAAGACAGAATGGTGCAGACGAAGACTGTGACACTGGTTGAATTTCAATGGTATTGTACAGCATTTTATTAGTATTGCATTTCAGTAGTATTGTACTTTAGTTGTATTATGTTTTGCAGTACTACCGATCAGAGAGAGCGATCAACAATCTTAAAACATAAAGAAAACTTGTACAATATGCAAATGTAAAGATACTTCTTGCATCATAAAAGGGAAAACAGTTATCTAAGTTAACACAAATGACCACAGTTCCTAAGGTAGGATTGGTCAGTTTTTAAAGCCAGGCTTAGTGAAGGGTCAAATATCACTACTATTCTTTAATATTAAAGAGTTGAACAGGTACACAAGCAAGCACAAGAAATCAAACTTTATTTCTCCTTTATATTACAATACAATTCTGACTATAACGCCAGATTATTTTGACCATCCACAGAGGAAGGGAAAATACTAATGAGTTAGGAAAGCAGTCTCTGATATTAAAGATTACAAATAAAGCACATCTCACAGAAACACACACTAGTTCAAATAAAATGGACACCTGGCACCAGGTGGAGTCCATCCTCTCATGCATAGCTAAGCATCCATACAAACACATTGGAGGTCCTCAGATAATACTACAGTATCTTATCTGAAAACTTAAATAAAATAAATTAGAATACAAACAAGGCAGCACAGCATTTTATGATTATTACTGTTGTTCAAACAAACGGTAATACCTTGTGGCAATATTTGCTACATTTCACGCAAATGCTGCATCCAGTAATATTGTTTCAAAATCCTACCAGCTTTTCCACAGGTTTAGTTCTCCAGCGTAAATCTCACAATGTTTCTATAAAACTAAACCACTACAAAGCATTAAAGAGATTGTTTACCCAAAGATGTAATAATGGCATCATAATCTCACCCTCATGTTCTCCCAAACCCATATGATTATCTTTCTAATGAGAAAAAAAATGTTTTGAAGATGTTCTCACATCTCTATTCCACACAATCTCAAGTAAAGGTGGACCAGAGGCTGTCAAGCTTTAAAAAAAGCACCATAAATCATGATAACTGTCTAAGTCATGTTTTTTTAGTCAAAAGCAGTTTGGACATGTATGTTACAAATAACTCCTTTAGTGTGTTTTGGGTGAGAAAATGGTGACAATTTTTCATTTTGGTGTGAACTATCCCATTAACTTTTGATGAACATACTCAAACAGACATCCAAGATACCCATCACTCACCAAAACTAAACACAGTACAAACCAGTTGGATACATTATTCCAAATATAAATATGATACATTTATGGCTTTTTCCGTTTGAGATAATATCTGTGTGACAAGTTCGTAGTGCAAACTTTCATGATATAAAAGTTCTACTGTACTTATGTGTTATTCTTCATTTGTCTAGTTTAAATTCACTGAATCCACTTAAGAATAAACACTCTGAGAGGAGCTGAGAACATCAGCTCCACACCAGAAACTAAAACCTTATTGTGGCACTGTGTTTAAATGCTAAACTGACCTGACAGGGCTCTGTGGCTTTCTCGCAGTCTCACAGATAATGGTCTTTTCCTGCCAGCTCATTTTCACATTCAAAGGCCTTTAGTGGTCAGTATTCAGCTCCAGGATCTGCAACAGGTCCAACCACTGCAAAAGAGCTTATATGCAGCATTAAAAATTGCATGCCTTTTGGCTAAGGCCGTCAGAAGTAGTCCCTTCGCTGCGAATCATCGCTTATGAAGGAAGGGTTCCACGTCGCTGGGTAGATACAGGAATGCCTTGAACCGGGGAGGCCGGAGAATGGATATAGACCATTGCGCTCTAGGTCAGCATTCCTCAGTGCAGGCTAAAAGAGATAATATCAGTCATAAATGAGATCATCATGTGGAAAATTCACCAATCCAGGATTTGCATGGTCATCTGAAGGTTTTTTTTTTCTGGTTTTATTTATTCATTTTTAACCAAACATAATGAGACAGATCAAACTCACAGTGGCTGCCTCAGGCCGTGTGTCCCACCAAAGCGTTTTTCGCACGCGCCTGGCGTACGTTTTCAATTGTTTTCAATGGGAGCGCCACGATTTTTAAACGCCATGAGCGTAACAAGGCGCTGAGCGTTTTTTTTCACGCTAAGGCCATGTGTCCACCAAAGCGTTTTAGCCAGCTGAAAATGCTAGACGCTCTGCTGAAGACGCCGTGCTTTGGGCGCTTGAGAGCATTTTGGCAGCGCAGCGTTTTTTCCGATTGAGACGTTTCGTTGCTATGATACAGAATATCTGCAGCAGTTTGAATGTTGACAGTTGGTCGGTGTGGTATTAGTCCCGCCCCTCCTCCACTGTGATTGGACGGCTCGGGTAAAAACAGGGTTCCTGCACGCTTTTAAAGTAAAATTTAAGGCTTTTTAAGACCTTTTTAAGACCTGAAGAAATCAAAATTAATACCATACATTAGGGGTGTGCAATATTGACAAATATATATCTCGATATTTTCAACGTTTTGTTGACAATAATTAGATGATCCACTCACCGGCCACTTTATTAGGTTCACCTGTCCAACTGCTCGTTAACACTTAATTTCTAAGCAGCCAATCACATGGCGGCAACTTTAGGCATGTAGACATGGTCAAGACAATCTCCTGCAGTTCAAACCGAGCATCAGTATGAGGAAGAAAGGTGATTTGAGTGACTTTGAACGTGGCATGATTGTTGGTGCCAGAAGGGCTGGTCTGAGTATTTCAGAAACTGCTAATCTACTGGGATTTTCACACACAACCATCTCTAGGGTTTACAGAGAATGGTCCGAAAAGAGAAAAAACATCCAGTGAGCGGCAGTTCTGTGGGCGGAAATGCCTTGTTGATGCCAGAGGTCAGAGGAGAATGGCCAGACTGGTTCGAGCTGATAGAAGGGCAACAGTGACTCAAATAACCACCCGTTACAACCAAGGTGGGCAGAAGAGCATCTCTGAACGCACAGTACGTCGAACTTTGAGGCAGATGGGCTACAGGAGCAGAAGACCACACCGGGTGCCACTCCTTTCAGCTAAGAACAGGAAACTGAGGCTACAATTTGCACAAGCTCATAAAAATTGGACAATAGAAGATTGGAAAAACGTTGCCTGGTCTGATGAGTCTCGATTTCTGCTGCGACATTCGGATGGTAGGGTCAGAATTTGGCGTCTACAACATGAAAGCATGGATCCATCCTGCCTTGTATCAACGGTTCAGGCTGGTGGTGGTGGTGTCATGGTGTGGGGAATATTTTCTTGGCACTCTTTGGGCCCCTTGGTACCAATTGAGCATCGTTGCAACGCCACAGCCTACCTGAGTATTGTTGCTGACCATGTCCATCCCTTTATGACCACAATGTACCTAACTTCTGATGGCTACTTTCAGGAGGATAATGCGCCATGTCATAAAGCTGGAATCATCTCAGACTGGTTTCTTGAACATGACAATGAGTTCGCTGTACTCAAATGGCCTCCACAGTCACCAGATCTCAATCCAATAGAGCATCTTTGGGATGTGGTGGAACGGAAGATCGCATCATGGATGTGCAGCCGACAAATCTGCGGCAACTGTGTGATGCCATCATGGCAATATGGACCAAACTCCCTGAGGAATGCTTCCAGCACCTTGTTGAATCTATGCCACGAAGAATTGAGGCAGTTCTGAAGGCAAAAGGGGTCCAACCCGTTACTAGCATGGGGTACCTAATAAAGTGGCCGGTGAGTGTATTTAACTGATTGTGTTTGTACTAATGCCATGGCTGGTTTAGGCCTGCTGACAGTAGACTCGCGAAGATGTTCATATTTTTCATATTCTATGCAGTGGTCAGTTCACAGCAGTGACAGAAATTACAATATTTGCCACCTAAAATTCATTTTCAGGGGCATTTTCACCTATATATGGAGATTTTTTTCTAAACTTAGAGTTATGCATCACGTTTTATGTCAAATACTATACTGTATGTATAATTAAATTATACAGTAATTATCCTTATTTATACAATAATACTTAATTACACAATAATTACATGGTAGGCCTACCACTGTTAGCAGTCAAATTAAATCATTCAATCAGAAATCTATCTTTGCAGTGCAGAGGTGACACAGAAGCAGCATCAGAAGTGGCATTAATATATACACTCCATTTACAATTGCATAAATAAAACTATACGTTTTTTTAAAATCAATATTCAATATTTAAATATGAAATGATTTCTAATTTTAACGTTTTACTTTAAATATGAAACTAAAACTGCCAGTAGGCGGCGGTAAATCACTGGCTGCGTCCAAAATCGCGTAATATGTGAGTAGGTACTACATTTAAAAAAGAACGTACTCTTCGACTCGTTAAAAAGTACGTTCTATATAGTATGAATACGTGTAGTATGAATGAGTTCGGACGTACTACATGCGCCATGTTGTTATTGTCACGTGACATACCCTGTCATAACAGCGCGAAAATTTAAAGAGCCCATTCCACTGACTGCACCACCGCTGCGCTGTTTTTAGCTCTGCTTTTGGTTTTCATCTGCATTTTACGTCGTTCTGACCTCACAATCCAGAGGAGGCGTCGGTCAGCTGCTCTATCATACTTTAATAATGATAAAAGTGTCATTTTGCAGCCAAATCAGAAAATTGTACCCGCGATTTATATTATTTAAACGTTTAACAAGTCTATTCGTTTACTATATGATGTTAAACAAACACAATTTAACCACAAATAAATAAAAAGTGTTTAATATAGTACTTACACTCTGAAAACTCCCGCGTCTCTGCCTTCCACCATTTTCAAATATAACGACAACTCCTCTCCCGTGGCATCATGGGATAGTAAAGTGTCCATCGGATGCGCACTTCAGAATCTCGCCGGAAGTAGTAGGCCATCCGGGTACTTCTCGCCTACTGTTTTTCGAATTCTATGATTTCGGACATACTACTCGGCTCGCGTACTGTTTTTCGCATACTATATAGTATGGAAGAATGCGGTTTCGGACGCAGCCACTGTTCTTAATAAGCGAGTTGAGGGAGCTCGTTCATTCAACCGATTTGTTCAAACGGCTGGTTCATTCGGGAAAGAAGCAAGTGATTGAATCGTTCAAATGATTCGTTCAAAACGCGAATTTCATCCAAGCAATCATCGCTGTCTGTTGCATTGAGACTCTGCTTCGGTTTCATTTTGAAATTCTATAGAATAGTCGGCGAAAATAAAGTGAAAACAAACAATATTGATAAATGTTACGTATAAAAACTAACTCACAATGTCAATTTATTTTAATTTAACTATTGTATAACAAATATCACACTTGTGCTCGGGAAACGGCACTCTTACTGATGTGATAATCTAATATAATAACATGATATAAATATAAGGCAAAAACTAATTTGGGGACACACCTGTAACCATAGACATAATAAATGCATTTCTATGCCTCTAACTGCACACATCACGCAGTAAAAAGCACGAGAGACAACTGCGATGTCATCTCACACTCACAGTGCCTCATACATCGCTAAAACAATTAGAATATTCATAATAGACAATACACATCGCACACCCCTAAGCACATAAAGAATGAACTTAAGACTGAACTTACATTTGCCAACTTTCTTCTCTCGTCCTCTCTCGCGTGCAGGAGACAGACGTATTCTGACTCTAATATTATTAAATAATATTAAATATATATTTAATATATTATAATATTAAATTAAACTAATATTAATAGAATGTTAATAAATGTACACCTTAATAAATGGAACCTTATTGTAAAGTGTTTCTGATTTATGTCTCTTGAGTTCAGTGAAGGACAGATCAGTTGTTTTAACCATTCATTAAAGTGAATCGGTTCAAATGGAGTCATTAGTTCGCGAATCGGATGTGTCATTAACGGAGCATGGCACACGTTGTGATTATCCAGGCAGTTTAGGACATCGCACATAGATTTGTCTTGAACCTATTTTTTATAGTTCTCGACACAGAAAACATTTCATCACCAGGTAGATTTTTTTTTGGTTTATTGAAAGTGTGGTTTATGTCATCTGATCTGATGTGTGGAAAGCTTTTCAGAGAAGATAAGGCAATGCTATTTTAGCACAATTCACAACCAGTAGTTCAGAAAAAAAAACTTTTACCATCGTGTATTCTCAAAGATATTCAGTCAACTCAATTCATAAACATGCGCGAGTGAGGGAGAGAGAGACAGTTTGAAGACGACGCGCGTGACCGGTGCTTTCACTCTCTCTCGTTCCCTCAGTTAAACAAGCGAAGCAGTCACTCATCTACATCACTTACCGGTCAAATATGGCTTTGGCGGGACAAAAATACGCATTAGGCTGACAGAAAACAGTGCGCCAGTTCCAGTCTTCAGGCGCTTGACGTTTTAAACGGACTTGCGCACGCTCGTGTAAAAACAAACATCCCAGCCCCCACACTCAAATCTACACGCACGTCAAATACACAGGAATGATCATCGGCCTGTTCACATCACCTATTTTGACATCGGAACGATACCGATGTATAAAAATGTACCAAATCGGCCGATGTTATATCGGCGGCCGATATATCGTGCACCACTAAGTAAAAACGCTGGGCGCTCGGCGCTTCAGCGCGAAAACGCTCAGCGCCTCGGTAAGCTCATGGCGTTTAAAAACGCGGTGCTCCCATTGAAACCAATTGAAAACATACGCCAGGCATGTGGAAAAACGCTTTGGTGGACACGGCCTAAAGCGCCAAGCGCTCTGCGTTTTTCACTGGTCGCGAGAGTTGAAAAATGTTCAACTTTGGAAAACGCAGCGCTCATCACGGTCACTTTTTACCAACCCATCCAATCACAGTGGAGGAGGGGCGGGACTAAACAACACTGACCAACTGTCACAACATTCTTTCAGTACAACGACATCAACCAACAGAGCATAACCGAACAAATGGATGAAAAATGTATTTTTAGTATGAAACAAATTATAGACGAAATCAATTACAAGTAAACTGTGCTGCGGATATTCTGTATCATAGCAACGAAACGCTCTCAACGGAAAAAACGCTGTGCTGACAAAACGCTCTCAAGCGCCCAAAGCATGGCGTCTTCAGCAGAACGTCTAGCGTTTTCAGCGGGCTAAAACGCTTTGGTGGACACACGGCCTTAGTGCCATGGCTCAGCTCTGGTTTTACAATACAGTATAAATGATCAAGGAGATCTCTGGAGGTCAAACATAAAAGTTCAAAAGATAAGTGCATGTAAACACATACCGAATAATAAATGTCTGTCATCTGCAGGAGATTTTTGGTACTGCCGTTCTCCTGCATCTCAATAGTCTCTCGGCCCCACTCCATCGACACACGATTACTCTTAGGAAACTCTGCGTAGGGCGACATCTGAAGGTCTCCACTTTTGAAGATGATTTTGTTGATGTCGTTTTTGTCCTTTCTAGGATGCAGTGTAAAAATACTTTTTAGACAATACTGTAATTTAAAATATATAAATAAAGCTATTGGTGTGTAAAGTATGGAGGAAGTTGCCATTTTTTATTATGATCTTACTTGCAGCAGGTGACTATAAGAGCAATGACGACAATCAATAGAAGAGCGCCTCCAGCAGGAGAGACCACCACGGCTATCAGCTTATAGACTATTAAACACAAGATTATTTTACCGACATAAAAATCGTATATTTATTGGCAATGAAACACACAAGTCTGAAATACAATTTTTAACTGAGATATTTTACAAGCTTTATATAATCACACTGTATAATCTCACAATTATCCTATAATTTACTCACCCTCAAGCCATCCTATGTGTATATGACTTTCTTCTTTCAGCTAAACTGATATATCCAAAAATTGCTTTTCCAAGCTTTATAATGGGAATAAATGGTACCATTTTATTTTTTTGAAGCCCAAAAAAGTGCATTCATCCATCATAAAAGAAACCCATATGGCTTCAGGGGGTTTATAAAGGCCTTCTGAACCGAAGTGATGCGTTTTTGAAAGAAAAATATCCATATTATATAGACGAACAGGAAGTGGGGGTGCTGGAGAATTCGTCCCCAGCCGCTCGACTCCTGAGCGCAAGTCCATCATCAGTGTTGTGTGAAACGTATGTACAAGGCAGGTTTTTATAACTTTATAAACTATAATAACTGGCTTTTAGTAACAGCCATACGTGAGTCGAGTTCTGGCCGAAGAGTGACCTCTGACCTGACCTGAACGCCGGAAAAGCGGACAGAAAAAAACGAAATACCAGCCACGAATTAGAAGTCTAAAACAGGAGTTTTTAAAGCTACACTGTGTGATTTTTACCCCATCTAGTGGTGAAAAGGTATATGACCATCCAGTGAATATTAGTTTCTATAGTTTCTACTTCCTCTCAATTCCGATTTCGTTTTACCTCCTACGGTGGCCAATGTAGTCCAAGATTAACATGGCTTCCAGTTCGACCTCGTTCATGAGTGTTAACTCAAATGTAAAAGCGAAAGGTGAAGCTTGAATTAACGGGTATGTCCCTCTTTGGCTAATGTACTTTCAAGATGGAGGGACAACATGGCGACCGACATTAGAACCCCTTACCCGTATGTATTTTCAATGGCATATTATACACTCACGAGAATACTTTATTACTTGAACGAAGTAAATATACATTAATGAGCACATATAGTTCTGAAAGAACTAAGTGTTTTTAGCTAAGAATAAACTAAAGAGTTACACAGTGTAGCTTTAAAGAGACATGTTTTTTGGGGCTTCAAAAAAATGGTACCATTCACTCCCATTATAAAGCTTGGAAGAGCCAGAATTTTTTTTTAATATAACTCCGAATATGTTTCGCTGAAAAAAGGAAGTCATATACACCAAGGATGGGTTGAGGGGGATTAAATTATGAAATTACATAATCTTTTTTACTAACCCTTTAAGTTATTTTTACATCTTTTACTGTTAAAACATTTATAAATACAAAAAAATATATATATAAACTAAATAGAATCTTACAATTATTGCAGTTGAAACCTCCAAATCCAAACATGCACCTGAAGAAGTTAGAAAAAAAGTTTATTTTTTGCAACAAAATAAATACTGTATGTACAAAACAAATACGAACAGACTTCCAGTGAAAAGTTTGGACTCTATTGGCTGAATTTGTTACCCATGATCTTAAAAAAGAAAGGCTATTTGATCGAAAGGCTTGCGCTTAAATGCCTGAAATTGGAAATGGATGAGTTGGTCCAGATAGTAAAGGAAAAGCAGCCAACAGGTAACAAGCATGCCAAGCATAAATAGAAACTCCTTCAAAGCTGTTTAAAAAGCTTCTCATGTGGCACCTCATGACGTTTAGAGAATGTCCAGGATGTTCAGAGCTGTAATCTAACCAAAGAGAGGCTATAATGAAGAAGCTCATTTTAACATTATTCCTATACTTCTATAATTCAGAACAAATAAGTATGTCCAAACATTTGACTGTTTGTTTACAGTGATATTTGCTTAATGTATTAATAAACCACATACTTACTCAACACAGTTGCCATTAACAAGCTTGAGTCCATCTCCACAGTCTACAAAAAACAACATGTCAATTTTTAAACATGTAAAATGAGAAACTTGTAAAACAGTTGAACTACACAAAATCCCACAGTTTAACCCTCAGGTGCTCTTCGTGTCATTTCTGACAGAAAAAATTTCTGTTTTGAATTTCTAAAAATCACAGCATCATTGGAATGTTATGAAACTTGGTGACTTTTATGGCATTATGTATGTGAATACAAAAAAAATCCAGGTCATGATCCGAGCATGCTAAGTGGTCGTAAAAAAATAGTCACACTTGTGCTCTTCGGTCAAAAATGACCGACCCATAGGAAATGAATGGGAAATTGACAAAAAAAAATAATTCTCTGAATTTTTGTACGTGCAATTTACAAATCGGCCACAATTCTAAAAAAAGGTACACCGCAGGAAAGGGGTGACACTCTACAACATCTAGAGTGCAAAACAGACAAACCACACACACACACATACAAACACACTTTTATACACATACACACCAATACATTTTGATTACAAAAAGTATGTTTTGAATTTTTTAAAATCACAGCTACATCTGAATGTTACGAAACTTGGTGACTTTTATGGCATTATGTATGTGAACACACAAAAAAATTGAGGTCATGATCCGAGCATGCTAAGTGGTCTTAAAAAAATAGTCACACTTGTTGTCTTTGGTCAAAAAAGACCCCCATAGGAAATGAATGGGAAATTGACAAAAACACAAAAATTCAGAAATTTGTATTTATTTTTTTACATTTTTTTAAAATAAAAAATCATTTTTGAGATTGTTTCAACCATATATTCAAATCCACAAAAAATAATGTGTTCATAGAGCTTTACATGCCATCTAATGGTTACACCATGATTCTACGCTTTTTCTCTATACTGTAACCAGATGGTGCTAATTTTCTTCAAAAAAATATTTTTTTTTCTGAAGGCGTAGACTCTATATTAAACTAAAATACTGCATTAATATTTTTTTTGAAAAAAATATATATATATATATGAAAATATATATTTTTCCATGGCAAAAATAGACAATAAATATTGCATAAATATTAATAAATTCAATCAAATTGTCTCAAAATACTAAATTACAAAGAATAAATATTATAGAACAAAAATAAATTGCATTGGTTTTACTGGGATGGAGGAAATTAAATTTTTAGGTGTCCGGTCACTTTTGACCGGGAAGATAACAAGTGTGACTCCGAAACGAAGAGCACCTGAGGGTTAATTATTCAAAGAACTGAAAAGGAGCAAATGTATGTTGTACCTCTGCAGGTCATGTCCCCTGGGTTCTTTTTAAAGTACCCTGGGTGGCACTGACAGTATGGGATCCCACTAGTGTCTGTGCACACGGAGTACTGCAAATCACACGTCTTCTGAGCCAAGCACAGGCTCCCCACTAAACAGAAAGAAATGCTTCAGAACAAAGAGATAAACAGTGCCACAAAGAGCTTTCCAAAATGAAACAGCCCCTCACAACCGTTATCCGTGTGTATTGCGTGATTGGTATTATCATGTCTCTGAAGTGGTGGAGTAGGGTGGAGGATAAGAACAGAGGGAATGGATTTGAGATAAGAGTATGCTGCTGAATGGTACCGTGATATGAGAGCTGGTGCTGAAGCTTAATGGGACAGTGTGAGTACGTCCGGCTGCAGTTGCTCAGGGACATCTGGATGCTGTTGTTGACATCCGAGCTGGTCACATTGGAGGAGAGTGAAAACATGCTCACCACTGAGATCTGCACACCTTCTCCATCTCTGCACAGGGCAAATGTATTCACATACAAGAACAATCACACCCTGAATTCAAGTCAGAAATGAAATTATGAATTTATATATGATAGGAATATGAATTACTGAAACATTGAAACTGGTATGACCAAAATCTCTATTCATAACTACGTATTGCATTCACTTGAAGAAAAAAAATGTACTCTGTTTTTCTGAATTAAGAAGTTAATTATCTCAGAATTACAAGTACATTTTTCATGAGAAAAAAATACTCTGTTTTTCTGAATTAACGAGTTAATTTTTTATGAGAATTTTTTTTGCTCTGTTTTTCTGAATTAACGAGTTGATTCTTCATGGAAATTTTTTTTTGCTCTAAGGAAAAAAATTTGGCCTAAGGCCTAAGGAACTCACATTTTTCCTAAAGTGGAGCGTCTGTAACCATGGAAGGTGGAGAGAGAGGCATTGAGCTGAAAAAAATAAAATAAATAAATAAATAAAAATGAATTTAAAAAAAAAAACTCAACACCATGTTCAAAACATCAATGAATCATGTTCAACCAATTTCCTCTCTATTTCCATAATGGTTGCTATTTAACATTAGCTGCATTGATTTGGCTGTGTGGTTGTAAGGGGGAGAGGCCAGTGTGTGCAATGCAGCATATTGTTGCGTACCAGTTGTAGGATCTCTCTGTGGAGCTCATGCAGACCTAAACTTCCCAGATGCATGGAGTTGTTGACGGTGAAGTTGCCCAAAAATGTCTTCACTGCAGGGTATACCCAAAGCAAATAAAGTGAGGGTTCAGTTATCACTGACATACCTATATATATATATATATATATACACTAAAATAATATAGAATATATATATATATATATATATATATATATATATATATATATTCTGGATATTATTTTAGTGTGGATTACTGACCACCTACCTTGAGTACAACTGCGGCCATCCTCCAGGTCAAAGCCCAGGGCACATTTACAACTGAAAGAGACACTTTTGTTGACACACACTGAACCCTGGGGGCACGGACTATTCACACACTCATCCACATCTGCAGAAAAACACAACGCCTAATCAATCCAAACTCATTTTTGTCACCAACTCTAATGGAAACATTCATATCACAATCATATTGAAACATAGAAAACAAAATGTAATTTAAAATGTAACATTGTATTAAATTCCATGTTAATATATATTTATCAGAAAACCTCTATCCTCAACCTAGTTCAACTGTGATTTGAAAAGTACCTGGGACTGGCATGAATAAAACTTTTAATTTGATATCACAGCATTAGTGATCCCAAAGTCAATTCCAGTTCTTGTTTGTCACTGCCCTCTTAAGTTACAGCATTAAGACTTGTAGCTTTACAACAATGACCCAGTTTAGTTAGTGTCGATTAAAGTGGGCTTCTTACCTTCAGTGCAGAAGGGTCCGGTCCATGCAGGGAGACATTGACATTGGTAACTTCCCTCGGCTGATCGAACACAGTGGCCTCCATTTGCACAGGTTTTAGGCTCACACACATGACCTACAGAGGAGAAAGAGATGGTTAGAATTGTTCTGAAGTAATTCTAATGAACAGGTGAAGTCACAAACATTGTTTATTATCACTTACAACACATTAACACATACAATTACTAGTCTGAGTCAAAAGAGCCAACCCAAGTCTCTCTTTCAATGTAAGTCTACGGGACTTTGTCAATTGTATTGCCTGCTAAGTGAAGATTTTAGGGTAATCCACACAAAAATGTGACAATTCTGTCATCATTTACTCAACCTGTGGAACATGAAAGAAGATCATTTGAGAAATGTTTCAGTGTTTTTTTGTCCACACAATGCAAGTCTTTGGCCTCTAATTGTCTTTAAATATTTTTTTTTTTGGTTCCACAGCAGAAAGTCATACAGGATTGGTATGACATGAGGATTGGCACTATACCTATATAATTGAATATATTATTATGTATATTTATACCAATGACCACTATACCTTTTTTGCGATAAAATTTATAGCACACTTATCCTTGATAAGCAACATGATTTAATGCATCATTAATGTCCGTTTCACAAACAATATGTGATAAAATACGCATATTTGGATGTATATCAGCCAATATTGTTGATGAAGATGCAATTATGCATGCTAATTTCTCCTATTTTTCAATAATTCATCTGACGCTGACTTAAAGTTAATCTTTTAAAAACACTAATAATATATTAAAACGGTTCAATGTAATCTGTCAAACATCCATTTTTCACACAGTACGTTGTAATGCTGTGATGCCTAACTGAAGCATTTGGTGTTTATTTTTAAATTTATTTAGACAAATGCACACAACTGTTCAAAGTTTGGGGGCCAGTAAGATTTTTTAAATGTTTTTAAAAGAAATCTCTTATGTTCGCCAAGACTGAAGAAAGTAAAAAAGCCAAGACTTTTTTACTGAAAAAGCAGTAAAAAAAACCCAGTAACAAAATGATATTATTTCAATTTAAAATAATTTTTCTATTAACCATAACTCCAGTCTTCAGTTTTAAATGATCAGAATATTCGGTTTTGGTGGTCAAGACACATTTCTTATTATTATCAATGTTGAAAATGGTGTGTTTCTTACGCATTTTTGTGAAAATCATGAAACATTTTTTTCATGATTCTGTAGCCCTCAAACCATATTCACTTTATAGCCCTTAATCCTGTAATTGTGGACAAATGTGGGCACAGAGGACTCAGGTGGGATCCTAATTTTTATTTATTATAAATGTTATATCACTGTCTTCGATAAAGTTTTGTCTATCCATTTATGGTGTTTCTTTTAATTTTGGGGTATCTTTATAATTTATTTACTTCAAAATGTACCATTTTTCTATGTAAAGTATGCTTATTTTTGTGTTTTATTTTTTAAATTGTTTTAACTACATTAAAATATCATTCCAATAAGTTCTTAGAGCTAAAACCTAAAGATGAAGTGACTTTGCTGTCACCTGGTGTCTTATTTCTAAATTACAGTTTTTCCCATTCATTTCTATGGGTGCCCATTTTTGACCCAAATACAAGATTAAGGAGTTTTTTTCCCACCCACTTAGCAAAAATGGTGATTTGAACGTTGCACCTCACTGTAAATACCAAATTTTGAACATACCTGTTGACGTTTGTTGACCTAAAAGGCATCTGCATGGTCGTGGTTCCCATCTCTGTGGTGCGTCTGTCCATGTGATTCCTGGTGGTTACCACCACAGTGGTCCTGGTTCGGGGTGCTCTTGCTGTAAGGGGTAGTTGCACGTCCCGCATGAGCAGTGGTGTTCCCTGGTGTGGCCGTGCTAGTTTCTATATGCAAGGTGGTGACGTCATCAGAATCAGACGTGCTGGGTGTGTGTGGTACACCAGCAGTGGAGGTGGGCGGGCGCTGGGTTGTGGAGGGTGTCGTCCACAGCACCTGTACGATTTCAGTGGTAACAACGGTAGTGTGTTCTGATTGCGCTTGCTGTGTGGTGCTCGGTTGAAGCGGACGAGTGGTGACGGGAGGAGGCATGGTAGTGAATATGTTGGTTGAACTGTAGACGGTAGATGTGGCTTCCTCTGTAACCTGTGTCCTCTGAGTTGTTGGTGTGGCAGATGTTGACACCTCTTCCGTGTTTGTCTGATCGTCGGTTTTGGAGATGAAGGGCGATTGGCTCGAAAGGAAATCAACTGTGGTGGCTACATCTTCAAGCACTGGGGGTGCAGTAGTCAGGTCCCGAATGGTTGTCTCCTCCACTGTATGGGTCGGAGAACCTTCGGATTCCCCACGGCCAGTGGAGCTGACAGATGCCGGTTGAAAACTCGGTGGAAGCACCAGTGTCCACTGAATAAGACACTGTGGAATCGCGGCTCTGTTGGGATGTGCTCGTGGCATCTGGTGTGTTCGCCAGAGGTAAAGGGTGGGATAGATGAAACAGAGATCGCCGGATTCTGTATAAGACGTCCCACTGCTTTCATCGATGTGACATCCGTTTCCTCTGCATCTCTATTGATCACTGTGAGTGGAGTTGTTGAATTTGGATTGTCATTTCTCAGACACTTGCTCAAAGGTCTGTTCTGTGACACTAGGTTGACCCGTCTGTGAATCAGTGCCTTGGGGAGCAACGTTGGCCGTTCGGTCTCCGAAAGAGTGGCTTTGAGTTGCTTTGGTGGTGTTGTGATCTTTAAAGTGGGCTCAGTCTTGTCAGACTCTGTAGATACATCTACTGTTTCCTCCTTGTCTTGGGTGACTCCTGATGTCCTCTGCTCCAAGCTCCCAGCAACAGAGGAGTTGAAGTCGTCCGTGTAAGCAGAGGTGCTGTTGGAGATCACCGAAAGCAGTGTGCGTTCTCACGACTCGGTTGGTGGTGGAAGTGAAGGTGACATCAGTGCGGAGAAAGAGTCAGGTGGTGTCCACATCTCGCACTGTTCGGGTCTCTGTCACTGGCTGGTGGCTGGTGATGCTGTGCGATGCTGTTGATGAACCCTCCCATTGGGCTGTGGAATTATGGGGAAGCTCTTTGTCAGACTGCAGATGTTCAGTGGACTCGTCTGCCTGGGCGGCTGTGTTCGTAGAGATAAGTAAAGGTTTTTCTGAATGTCCTAGTTTGGAAAAAATAAAGAACAGTAAAATATGGGAAAACATTGAATAATAATGAAATTCAGGATGGGGAAATTCAAGAAGCATGGCCACTAGGGTGCGCTTCATGTGGTGTGAGCCTTGGGAAACTTTATGAACTATGTGAGAATGTTTTCAGAAGTGACTGCGGATGTAAATGATTTTGGGTGGAGAACAATTGGCAGCCAAGCTCGTCTAACCTAACAAAAGACTGAGCCCTAAAAATGGAGGGGATCTGACCCATTGGGACCTACTGTTTCCTTCCTTCAGCTGACCTAGCAAAGTCCATATTACAGCGTTGTCACTCCCATGGAGTTCATACACAGGCAAAACTATAATCAAGTGAACCGCTGACTGGAGGAGGATGGTTTTCCATGCTTGCATATTTAAAAAAGGTGACCTTTTTAACCTAGCAGTACCTTTATAGTCAACAAATCAGACCTAGATACTATTAATATAAATTCTAAAATATGTAAATCAGTTGAATAAAGTACAGTAAGACAGCTTTGTTTCCTGAATAGCTACAAAATACAATCCTTACACTTCTGGTATGTAGAAATCCATTTGAATCTAAAGGAGCTATTGTGAAATGAATGCTTCCACAATATTTAGATCTGTTGAAGGATCCAGATTGAGGGATAGATGGATTCAAAGTTGATTGTAGAGTGGAAAGCCATGATTTTGGGTCATTTCACATTCTAAAAATAGACTCACTTGCTGAAAATGTCTCTTTCACCTTGCATTACAGAGATCTTTTCAACATAAGATCTTTCAAAATGATGTCCAGGTGCTTAACTAATGGGGATGGAGACATGATCTGCTTTTCGCAAAGCATCGAAAACCTTGATCGTAGAACAATTGCCACCAATGGTCTAAACATCAACTTAGCCTCTTGCGGTGCTTTTGGAAAATGCAATCCTACTGAGATCAGAGAAAGGGAGTGAAATACAGGTTGTTGTTATTTTTGGTCAAACCCAGTGCAGACTGATGCACAGTACATACTCTCAACTCACTGTTTTATACTTCCCTTTATATTTTAAAGATGTTTTTGAAGACGTTAATTTTTTCCAGAACATGTCCTTATGCATGTGCAAATAAATGCACGGATAATGTGCCACGTAACTGATATACCAGCTGGATCCAATGGCACATGAATGATTATTAATTGAAATAATCGTAGTAAATAATGTCTTCAATAATGCCTCTGATGTCTTCAATAAGATCATCTGAGGCAACAAAGTTCATTGGAAAGTACTGATAAATCCATATGGGGGTTTTTAAAGGGCAATTCAAAATATTATAATTGCAGAACATATACCAATTGTAGAAAGCTGTGTGGCCAATGGCCAATGTAATGCAAACTTTTGTAAATACCAATCTTAATATATTTCCAAAACATTCAATAAAATTTATGTGGAGAGGGATTGTATCACAGTCGATTCAATGCATTTATTTAAATTCACTTAATTGCACATTTGATGCCCGAATTACATGGAACAGAAATATTTTAAATTAAATCATCCCCAAAAAAACAACAACTGCAGACTGAATAGAAAGAATTCATTGGTCTTAAGAAAGTGGAACAGTTTATGAACCAGGATGTTCATGAGCCAAGGAGGTCATTCATTATAAGAGATTCTCTTCCAAAAACTGAGGAAACAGAGTGCAAGTAATCTTACTAATATGACTTCATAAACCTGATGCTTCAGCTGCATAATAAAAACCGTTATTTTTACTACTGGGCTATTGCAAATTCAATAATATTATTAATAATAATAATGCATTGAGACATTGATCATTTAATGTATAAATTTTAGTTTTCTGAGCCTTACATAATTCAGTCTTTATCACTTAAGCAACGTCTGAGGAGGTGGAAACTTTGTAATCTTTCTTATAACTGCAAAAGTTGTTTCAACACAATACTGCTTTACACCTGAAAATAAACTTAGTCATATCTACTTTACACTAGAGTGAGGCTATGCAGAACCTAGAGAGCTGCCTAGCCTAGACAACACTTTTGGGCATCCACAGGCGCGTGGAAGTCTCACCCGCTCGCGTCCCAGTGATGGACACACTGGCGGGAATGTCCGTCATCTCCCCCGGTCCACTCGGTAGATCCACAGCGGTAGCAGTGGCCTCTCCTCCCGGCCAGGGGGACGTTTGTTTTAAACCAGTTGTTCGGGTAAAATAAGTTTCGGTACTCAACGGGTTATCGGTGTCCGTGTCTGTAGAGAAAGTTTCGGCAATCACAGTATTTAGGACAAGTATAAAGACCGTGAAAACCACACGGAGAGCGCTTCTCGCCACACACGTTTCCATCATAAAGAATTCCTAATAGATAAAACGCCAAAGTGGTCCGGGTCACCATCGGAAAGTGAGTCCGTTTAACAGTTTCCCATTAGTAAATTCCTTATGATAGTTTTAAAGTTGGAGATGAAGGTTTAGAAGGGTTTTATTTCAGGCAGCGAGAGGTGGGAAACCGGAGCCAGTGGGAGACTCCTCCCCTCGGGCAGGCGAGAGAGGTTTCCTCCCCATTCCTGGATGAACGCAATCACTAATGATACGCACTCACTATTATATTCAGGTGGGGTTCTTCTTTTCCCCCATCAAGTCTAAATCAAAACCCATTTAGCATTAACACTATACAAAAAACTAATATGCTCCCCACTTTTTACACATTTCTGTGCATTAAGACATTGAAAGTCAGTGTCACAACAATGCAACCTGACATTATTTAGAGAGTTAACATTTTCTGGCGACATGAGTTATTTCTTTTTCTTTTCTTACCTAGAAAAAGTTAGCATTTTATTTATCAAATGTTTTTTTTAGTTGGAAATTGGAGCGCACGTTCTAGTTTTGGTGGACATGATGCTTCTATCTGCTATTTCTCTTATGAACTCAATGAAGTTGCATATTGAAACCTTAAACTTTGATTGCACATTCCCAGTTTTTAAACAAACGTTACTTAGCTTCCTTCAGATTTTCCTATCTGACCCAAGTACTACTATCTGACAAATGCAGTAAATAAAAATATGTATTTCAAGTGATGCTCAGTTCAGTGATCAGTCAAGATTGTTTCGGTCCCATGTGTCCACTGTTTCAGTCCAGCTGGTTAGCAGGGCACAGTTGTTACATGCTCAGTTGGACTGAGGATGGACCATCTTGTCTGTGGTGGTGATAAAGGAGGAGTGATGGTAACGATCACGCGAGGGCAAAGTCTGCATTTTCCTCTGCTCAGCTGCCTGGTCTCCATGCCAACAGCCGACAAAGAGGGTGTCATCACAATCTGGTCCTGAACGGCCCCATCTCGCCTAAGAAGAGAAGACAATGATTGGTTCAGTTTTGTGTATAATATACACTCACCGGCCACTCTACTGGGTAACACCTGTCCAACTGCTCGTTAACACTTAATTTCTAAGCAGCCAATCACATGGCGGCAACTCAGTGCATTTAGGCATGTAGACATGGTCAAGACAATCTCCTGCAGTTCAAACGAGCATCAGTATGGGGAAGAAAGGTGATTTGAGTGACTTTGAACGTGGCATGATTGTTGGTGCCAGAAGGGCTGGTCTGAGTATTTCAGAAACTGCTAATCTTACTGGGATTTTCACGCACAACCATCTCTAGGGTTTACAGAGAATGGTCCGAAAAGAAAAAACATCCAGTGAGCGGCAGTTCTGTGGGCAGAAATGCCTTGTTGATGCCAGAGGTCAGAGGAGAATGGCCAGACTGGTTCGAGCTGATAGAAGGGCAACAGTGACTCAAATAACCACCCGTTACAACCAAGGTGGGCAGAAGAGCATCTCTGAACGCACAGTACGTCGAACTTTGAGGCAGATGGGCTACAGCAGCAGAAGACCACACCGGGTGCCACTCCTTTCAGCTAAGAACAGGAAACTGAGGCTACAATTTGCACAAGCTCATCGAAATTGGACAATAGAAGATTGGAAAAACGTTGCCTGGTCTGATGAGTCTCGATTTCTGCTGCGACATTCGGATCGTAGGGTCAAGAATTGGCGTCTACAACATGAAAGCATGGATCCATCCTGCCTTGTATCAACGGTTCAGGCTGGTGGTGGTGGTGTCATGGTGTGGGGAATATTTTCTTGGCACTCTTTGGGCCCCTTGGTACCAATTGAGCATCTTGCAGTACGCCACAAGTTGCACCCACGTAACATTAATTTGTTTAGAAGAGCTTCATTTAGTTTAATTTGTTTTGATTGAGGAACTAGCTAAGCTTAAGAATAGCATCATTAATCAGAAGACATTTATAGATTTTCCGAAGAGCAAGAACACAATAGCTCTGTATTTATCTTGTTCTAACACCTACTCTTCTTATTGTCAGCCTCAGATGTCACAACAGGCCGGCAAAAAAAGTTTATTCACTGACCATATGATGCATATACACGAACAAAGAAACAACCCAAAAGTAATGAGTGGCAGGCTCCTCACAACTTCTGGAAGTAAGTGGGAACACAGGGCTTTTTTACAATTCATATGAAATTGTGCACATGAGCACTTTTAAAGGACAACTCCGGCGCAAAATGAACCTTTGGTCTAATTACACATTGTTATCAAGTCAACCGTTATCTGAGATTTGTTTTCATGATTGCCGAACGTAAATAGTTTTATCTATAAATACAGTTTAGCCTATAATGCTAGTATAACGCTAGTATATAGGGCATAGAGTAATGACAAATAAAACTTGGATAGGCGTTCGCAGATCGACTGGTAGAGACTATTTTTCAAAGATGGCTTCTTCCTGTATTCACGAAGTTGACTGTGGCCCTGTCCCAATCGCGGACTTGCGGTCTCGTGGACTTAAATTGCGCGTGCTCGCCGAGTCTACGAGTCCGTAGGCTGTCCCATTTGGCATTTTAACGCTCTGAGGTGTGCTCAGCAGCGCCCCCTTTGTACCCTTGAAGCAGTCTTCCACGAAGCCCGCATAGATGCAGGCTCCACGCACTGAAAACTACCCAGGAATCCTTGCGAAAGGCCAATCAGACAACAGATGGGAGGAGATTTCACTCACGGATTGTAAAGATAGAATATTAAAGGTGTAAGTATCATTATGGTTATGACATAGGCGTACATTTTACCAGTTGTACAGTCTATTCGACCTTTAGAGACCAGTGGTTGATATGTCAAACATAATAAAAGAGTGTTAAATAATACGATCGCATTATATGATTCATTACATAAATAGAACCAAATGTATTGGCTTTACTTAGTCATAAACGTATTATGAATATTGAAATCTATACATTTTTCTTAAACTCATTTTCATTTTGTGTTAAAATTGAGCATTATGTATTATTATTTACAACTTTTTTTTATAATTGACATAACCATGACATCTATTGTAATGCCCAGGTTGCATATACAATTATAGAACTTTAAAAGCAGGCTGCGTATTTCACATGGACATAAGATTTGAGAAATAAAATAAATCCTGCTTTTGTACAACCAGACCGTCTTCCTGTTTCCGGCGTGACGATCGAGTCTGTCCCAAAAATACCTCTCAATGCGCCCTTGAAGACTCGCGCTAAGGGCACTATAGGTCTGCACTTCATGACGTAACCGAAGTGTGGACTCTGAGGAAGTCCACAAGTCCGGAGTGTGCCATTTGGGACAGGGCCTGTGTGTATAAAATATCTTCTTATTGAACTGTATGGACACTGACAAAGTTCTGACAAAGATTTTTATTTGTCATTACTCTATGCCCTATATACTAGCGTTATACTAGCATTATAGGCTAAACTGTTTTTAGAGATAAAACTATTTACATTCGGCAATCATGAAAACAAATCTCAGATAACGGTTGACTAGGTAACAATGTGTAATTAGACCAAAGGTTCATTTTGCGCCGGAGTTGTCCTTTAAGTAAGGAATAATTGACGACAGGCCGTTGAATTATTAGACAAATAATGCACACCCGAGGTGGTAATGCGAAGCGGAGTGGAGTGACCGTTCCACCTCGGGTGTGCATTATTTTTCGAATAATTCAACGGCCTGAAGTCAATTATTCCGCTTATACTACAGTTACCACACCTCAAAACATTGTTCAGATGATTCATATCAAGACGTTTGTCAAAGTTTTTGACATTAAAGCGTTCTTGTATGTAGGACTAATTTCTTACGCATCTAATCCCATGCCTCCGTTGTTAATTCCAAAACGTCCTTTTAGAGGTAGTAAATAACGGAGGTTTGAGTCACTGATAGCAGACTTATGTAATGATGGGGGACACACTTACAATTCGCTGAAATATTCGAAGACTGACTGTTTCCATCGACTGTAGTAGCAGGTCTTACCATCTGAGTGAACACAGACTGAACGCGCTGCTGTGCTGAACGCGCGTTGTGCGCATGATCAGTCAGAACTTTATAACTGGCGTAGGCCTAAACTAGTCTGTCCCGGCTTTATGCAGTTATTAGAGAGAGAGAGAGAGAGAGAGAGAGACATTGAAATAATGAGACAGAAAAGCATGTGCGTCAATATTAATATTATTATTTATTTATTTATTAACTTCGTTTTAATTAATTCGTTCATTATTGTTTTCTATAATTGACATTAGGTACCCAATAAATGAAAAACACAAAGCCCTTTTAACAAGTAAGCCTATCAATAATTATTTATTTGTTATATTATCTGAAATAATTACGAAAATCCGTGCAGCAGGACTATTCATTTATTTATATATTCAGTTTAATTTTCTATTTAGCCTATTATAGATAGGACTATACTTTATTTATTAAAATTAAACTGTATGTGTCAATTGATTGTGAAGTTAGACATCGAATATTTCAGATCAAGCGCATGGGGCTGCATGTCTTCTCTTGTTATGAATTGAATCCTATTTTCCGTTAACTATGCGCAGTGATATGGAACTGTAATGCGGTTCAAACTTGCCTGAAACTACTTTAGCCGTGCGCTTCCCTGAAAATAATTGCACACCTTTAGAACGTTCTCAACCAATCAGAATCAAGCATTCAACAGCCCTGTAGTATAAGGAAGAATTAATCACTGGATTCACAAAAGTTTTCAAGGACAGTGGTATTAAAATAGTAACATATTTGAAATATTTTATTCACGCACCTAGTATCAAGTTACCAAGATATCCATAAGCAAAATGGTATACTGAGTATATATTTTTTGGATGTACAGAAATTCTGATCTTGATGTCATATAAACATTTTCCTAGTTTCCTAGTGTTGTGTGTTTCTCTATGAAACTATTAGTGGAAATGCCACGCCATTATTGTGGTATTTTCTGTATCGGTAAACCTGCCCTTAAACATCATGAAAAAACATGTCGATGCAGACTGTCTTTCCTGTCTAAGTGGGTGGTTCTTGGTCACACAAAGCTGAAATAAGGACCACACTTAGTTGAAAATTAAGCCTTCCTAAGTTCCTACACAAGAGTATGTAACGTCATACCTCCCCAAATTATGTAGCGAGGTCTTGAGCCACCTGAAGAAACTGAAGCGAGCTGCTGCACCTGTAGGCAGAGAATGTAAACTTTATATATTCTGACAAGAAAAATAATTTAAAGTCACCATAAAATTAAAATATTGCAGTACAAATGATACATCTATGCACATCATTTTTGCCCTCATAATCGGTCATCAAAACATTTCTCTTCTCTAATGACGTTTACAAGCTGTCACTCACATGAGATCACAGCAATAGCAAATGACAACGATACAATGAATTCCTAATGGACAAATGCATCTTACTCTTTAGATCCAAATGCACATATTTGGCTGAAATAAGCTGTGTGTAGCAGCCAAAGTGTTTAGGCAACTTGCAGTTTATTATCAGCTAGTAGGATTACTTCTGAAATGTTCAAAAGATGACTTAAAACAAATAAAATAAAAATTTGGAACTTTATTTTGGAAAATTTGGAAAAATTTTGCAACTACCTGTTGGCAACCCTGGGCTTGTTGTTCCAATGTAGAGAAAGAGGACAAGGGCGACTGTAATGTTGATCAAGGCGTACATCCACTGGATGACAAACATTATTAAAAAAGAGCACAATGCCTAAAAAAAGATAAAAATATATTTAAAAAACAATTGACTATTTCTATATTTAAAGAATTGCTTTCAGGAAGCACTGGATATTTTTTGCCAAACTTACACCAATTAATGCAACCCAGTGATTGCAAAATCTGGCATAGACTGAACCTTGGATTGATATTGATTTCTGATCCTTCAAGAATTGTTTCTGAACCTGTAAAAAAAAATGTACTTAAAGGAGTAGTTCACTTTAAAAAAAAAACTTTTGCTGATAATTTACTCACCCATGTCATCCAAGATGTCCATGTCATTCGAAAAGTAATGAAGGATTTTCATGAAACCATTTGAGGGTTTTTCTCCATATAATGGACTTCAATGGGAACCAAACGGTTCAAGGTCCAAAAGACAGTTTCAGTGCAAACTGATCAAAGGGCTTTAAACGATTCCAGACGATGAATAAGGGTCTTATCAAGCAAAACGATCGCTCATTAAAAAAAAAAATAATAACAAAGTTTGCTCTGTTCTGTGATGCATGCTCGTGACTCTCCTGTTTGAACTTGTTTATCAAAATGAACGAATCTTTTTTCCTGTCATTTGGTTATTCAACGAACGAGAATGACGAGTTGACTCGGGAAAAGATTCGTTCATTTTGATAAACGAGTTCGAACCAGAGAGTCACGACCGCGCATCACAGAACAGATCAAGCGACCATTTGAGCTTATAAAACTTAAACTTTGTTTTTTTGTTTTTTTTAAATGAGCGAATCGTTTCGCTTGATAAGACCCTTATTCATCGTCTTGAATCGATTTAAAGCCCTTTGAACAGTTTGCAGTTTGCACTGAAACTGTCTTTTGGACCTTGAACCATTTAGTTCCCATTGAAGTCCATTATATGGAGAAAATCCTGGAATGTTTTCATCAAAAACCTTAATTTCTTTTCGAACTGAAGAAAGAATGACATGGACATCTTGGATGACATGGGGTGAGTAAATTATCAGCAAAAGTTTTTTTTTAAAGTGAACTACTCCTTTAAGGAGAAATACAGATTTTGATCACTATATTGAGGAGTTATGCAAGGTTTTGTAGAGAGTTACTCACCATTCCTCTCTATCTGCTCTCTTGGCAGCTGTTCAAGTTCAACTGGTCCAGAATTAGGCAAAGACTGTTTCCTCTTGACTCCTGCTGTAAGGTCAGACTCCATAAGTCCCATCTGGCTACTGGCATCATCATCTAATCCAACAGCTTGTTCCAGCTCCCTCTCATCTTTTCCTTTATCTAATGGTCCATTGCTGTTTAAGTCCAACCCAAAACTGTTCATCAGCGTTTCTTTAGCTGGAATCTTTGACTTTCTGCCCCGGGCCTTGGAGGTAGGAATAGACACTCTCTGTTCTTCAGCGTTATCTGTGCTGGGCAATGGAAATATTTGGTCCATGTCTTTGGTGAACTCCAGCAGTGTGCCGTTCATTAGGGTCACTGATGACTCCACTGCTGCCATAATGGGGGTGAGTGCTGGACACAAGTGATCTTCTGGAGCTTCGAAGCTTCCTGATCAGCGTCTTCCTTTGCAGGACCTGCAGCTCATAGGTTTTCACCACACAGAAATAGCAATAATCAATTATGCTGTAGGTTAGCATGAAGTTGATGGTGACAATGGGAGCCAGTACATTGACCTGGCCAATGAAGATAAAGGCCATGGAGATCAAGCTGGTCAGACAGATGGCAGCCACAGGTGTCTTATTGGGCCCTCGCTGTAATACATAAAGAAATGGGAGAAAGGTAAATCTATGGCTGTTCCAAAACCTAGTGAGCTATGTTAAATGTCTACAGCATACATAGGCAGCTACCTTCAAACTTCCAATGTGAAAAGCATAGAAAACCCAATTGATTCCAATAGATTTTGGTGTTAACATGTTGCTAAGATAAGAATGCAATACTGTAATAAATAAATACAAACATATTTTGAGTTAAAACTATTTTATATTGAATGATTTGTAAATAGGTCCGCCATCTTTAATCGCAATGCATTATGGGCTTAGATGGGAGCCTAATCATGCAGTCTACCTTTTGCAAAATGCCATCTACATAGGCAGTATCAATCTAATAAATGTATCAAACTGATAACTAGGCTTACAGAACAGAGTGTGTATGTATATATATATATATCGGTACGATATTTTTATGTTTTTAAAAGAAGTCTCTTCTGCTCACCAAGGCTGCAATTTTTTGATAAAAAATACACAAAAAACACAGTAATATTGTGAAATATTATGACAATTTAAAATGACTTTTTGATGTTAATATATATTAAAATGTAATTTATTCCTGACTTTTTTATGTTAATATATATTAAAATGTAATTTATTCCTTTTCAGCATCATAACTCCAGTCTTCAGTGTCACATGATCCTTCACAAATCTCTCTAATATGATGATTTTATGCTCCAAAAACATGTATGATTATTATCCATGTTGAAAACAGTTTTTTACATTTTTATTTCAGGATTCTTTGATGAATAGAAAGTTCAAAAGAACAGCTTTTATCTGAAATGGAAAGCTTTTGTTACATTAAACACTACCCTTTAAAAAGTTTGTAAGAATTTGTATTTTTTATTTTTTGGGGGAAATAAATAAGAAATCAATACTTCTATTCATCAAGGATGAGTTACATTGATCAAAAGTTACAGTAAAGACATTTATAATGTTAGGACATATTCTAATTAAATAAATGCTGTTCTTTGAACTTTCTATTCATCAAAGAATCCTGAAATAAAAATGTAAAAAACTGTTTTCAACATGGATAATAATCATACATGTTTTTGGAGCATAAAATCATCATATTAGAGTGATTTGTGAAGGATCATGTGACACTGAAGACAGGAGTAATGATGCTGAAAATTCAGCTTTTTTCAGAGGAATAAATTACATTTTAATATATATTAACATAAAAATTCATTTTAAATTGTCATAATATTTCACAATATTACTGTGTTTTATGTGCATTTTTTATAAAAAAAAATTGCAGCCTTGGTGAGCAGAAGAGACTTCTTTTAAAAACATAAAAAATCTTACCAACCTTAAACTTTTGACCGGTAGTGTGTATATATATATATATATATATATATATATATATATATATATATATATATATATATATATATATATATATATATATATATATATATATATATATATATATAGTGTAAAGCAAATAGAATCAGTGACCTTTGTTGAAACATTAGGTATAATTCACGTCTATTAAAACACATCTAATTCACATTATTGTTTTTTTTTCTTAATTAAAGCTTTTATAAATAAATTGCAAGGGTGCATTATGGGCTTTATTAGTTTGGCTCCATTACGCTCATTTCATTCACACTCTCCAGGTTATGTAACAAGTAAGTGGAAGCATCCCATAAAAAAGACAACATCTCTCATGTCACCTCACACCAGTCATTACCCAGATCCCATAAGTCTCTGGGATCAGGTTGCTACTGCTACTGGCTGGCACAGCTCCAGATACACCAGGGTTGGTCTTCTCTGTGCTTCCTGCGTTTGTTCTGGGACTTTGATTCAGGGCTAGATGTCTCAGGAAAGCTTGTAGCCCATAGAGAGGGGTCAGACAGAGCTCAGGCGAGGGAAAGGGTGTGCTGTGCTTTTGAAAGCCACAATTGTTACAATTCATTCCTTCGCATTTTTGGAGCGAATTCGGCACACTATAATTAGGAACTTATCCTGTCTGTGAAGCTGTTCAATGAACATAAAAAAGTAAACAATTCATTAAAGTGGCATGAAAAACAAATGTTTAATTTCACTCATTATCCACAATCTTAGAAGAAAAGGTTCTATATAGAACCTTAAAAGGTTCTATCAGCGCTATGTATTGGAACCCCAAACCCTTTTTAAGGGTTCAATAATAAGAACCCTTTAGGATTCTTTGTAACCAGTAAAAAGGTTCTATATGAAACCTTTTGGGTTCATTCAATATCACTTGTTTTTGTCCTTTCCGGATTAAATATTTAATATTTAAAAAACATAAACATCAAAAACCCTAAAATGTATTTATGAATGCATGTGAATGATCACAAAATTCAAGATATGGGGGTTAGAAAATGTATATATTTATATAATTTTAGGTAGTCAATCAATATCACACGAAGAGTGCCATTTTAGTTTTTCTCCTCCAAAAATCAGCATGATTAAGTTACTACTACAACAGTTTAATAAACAATAATTGAACTACAACTACAAAATGTTGCAGAATAATGTAATATATGAATGAATAATAGCCAATAAAGAACCTTTAAAGGGTTCTTTCTTGTCATTATAGAACCTTTTTTAGCATGAAAGGTTCTTTGGATTTGAGTAAAGAACCCTATGGTTCATATATAGAACCCCAATGAACCCTTTTTTCTAAGAGTGCAAAGTGCATAATTAATCTGTTTGATAATTTATTAGTATCTGAAAGAACTCACTTTATGAATATCTCTGATTTTCAATTGTTTTATATTCACAGAACAGATTGATTAGCCTTTAAATTAAAACCACACAGACTCACATTCCCTATGCTGAAAATTGGCACATTATAACCCACATTCATTATCTCCCTACAAGCACCCACCCCTTTTCCAAGAAATCCAAGAGCTGGGATGACTCTCTCCTGAGCGATACATTGGAGGATCCTGGGTGCACCGTACAGGCCGCCCATGCAGGAGGCGAGTGAGGAGATGTAGAGGCCCAGCAAAAACAGGAAACCAACCAAGGAGACCTGGGAAAAAAACAAACTCAGAGGGGAAGAGAGAAAAGGGGGCTCCACCCAGCTCTGTTCCGCTTAGCCAGACTGAAAAGTGCTTATAATGTGTTGAAAGTAAATAAAAAAAATCATGTGTGATCTGACAGAAGCCATAATGCAAGAATGGGCAATTACAATACAGTATGATTATGTGTATGAAACCACAGCTTCTCAAACACAACATTATAGTGTACGAATGCACCGTTTTGTAGATTTAATATAAGATTTTATATGCATTGTATTGTATGTAATGATAGTAGTTGTGGTAAAGTGGTAACCCCCACACCACAGCCCACATTTAGGAACAGCTGTGGGTCAGCTACAACCAGGCTGACAAACTATGTAGCTTAGCTCAGCAGTCCACTGTAATCTATGTTGACTGGCAGCTGTGTGGCTATTGGGCCAAACGACAGGGTATGTGCAAGGTCAGAGCGCAACTGGGTTTCATTCTCATTCAAACATTTACACCAGCTGTAGCATTCAGAGTGACCTCAAATGACTCTGTTTAAGATGAGAGGAATAACATTAGCATGACAATAAATGTAAATGTAATATTTTATCTGTGAATAATGTGTTTTTCTCAAGACTCACATTCACCTGAGACAATGAGTCTAATAAGTGGAAAAAGCCATGGAAGATGGCCATCCTTTGAAGCCTGCAATAACATCAATTACCTTTTCTGCTATTAAGAAATCATAGCGCAGCGCCTCTCTGGTGCAAATGGCTCCCAGTAAGAACACAAAGACGAGATACAGGAACCACCTGCAGATTCCCACAATACACAAGAGTTAAATTCATTCTATTTATAGAGAAAAAATATCTAACAAGAACTATCATGATTCTCACCTAAAATATTAAGCAGCACAACTGTTTTCAACATTAATAAGCATTTTTTAAGCAGCAAATCAAATTAAAATGATTTCTGTAGGATCATGTGACACTGAAGAGAGACTGGAGTTATGATGCTGAAAATCCAGCTTTTCCATCAAAGGATTAAATAACATAATATGTAATTTTTTCGCAATATCACTGTTTTTACTGTATTTTTTATCAAATAAATGCAGCCCAAAAATCTCTAAATATTTAATCTTACCAATCCCAAATGTGTATATGTATATACACTCACCGGCCACTTATTAGGTACCCATCCTAGTAACGGGTTGGACCCCTTTTGCCTTCAGAACTGCCTCAATTCTTCGTGGCATAGATTCAACAAGGTGCTGGAAGCATTCCTCAGGGAGTTTGGTCCATATTGACATGATGGCATCACACAGTTGCCGCAGATTTGTCGGCTGCACATCCATGATGCGAATCTCCCGTTCCACCACATCCCAAAGATGCTCTATTGGATTGAGATCTGGTGACTGTGGAGGCCATTTGAGTACAGCGAACTCATTGTCATGTTCAAGAAACCAGTCTGAGATGATTCCAGCTTTATGACATGGCGCATTATCCTGCTGAAAGTAGCCATCAGAAGTTGGGTACATTGTGGTCATAAAGGGATGGACATGGTCAGCAACAATACTCAGGTAGGCTGTGGCGTTGCAACGATGCTCAATTGGTACCAAGGGGCCCAAAGAGTGCCAAGAAAATATTCCCCACACCATGACACCACCACCACCAGCCTGAACCGTTGATACAAGGCAGGATGGATCCATGCTTTCATGTTGTAGACGCCAAATTCTGACCCTACCATCCGAATGTCGCAGCAGAAATCGAGACTCATCAGACCAGGCAACGTTTTTCCAATCTTCTATTGTCCAATTTCGATGAGCTTGTGCAAATTGTAGCCTCAGTTTCCTGTTCTTAGCTGAAAGGAGTGGCACCCGGTGTGGTCTTCTGCTGCTGTAGCCCATCTGCCTCAAAGTTCGACGTACTGTGCGTTCAGAGATGCTCTTCTGCCCACCTTGGTTGTAACGGGTGGTTATTTGAGTCACTGTTGCCCTTCTATCAGCTCGAACCAGTCTGGCCATTCTCCTCTGACCTCTGGCATCAACAAGGCATTTCTGCCCACAGAACTGCCGCTCACTGGATGTTTTTTCTTTTTCGGACCATTCTCTGTAAACCCTAGAGATGGTTGTGCGTGAAAATCCCAGTAGATTAGAAGTTTCTGAAATACTGAGACCAGCCCTTCTGGCACCAACAATCATGCCACGTTCAAAGTCACTCAAATCACCTTTCTTCCCCATACTGATGCTCGGTTTGAACTGCAGGAGATTGTCTTGACCATGTCTACATGCCTAAATGCACTGAGTTGCCGCCATGTGATTGGCTGCTTAGAAATTAAGTGTTAATGAGCAGTTGGACAGGTGTACCTAATAAAGTGGCCGGTGAGTGTATATATATATATATATATATATATATATATATATATATATATATATATATATACACTACATGCACATGACAGTATCACACACTGTTTATGCAGTGCATTGTGATTCTGTTTTTCATATTTTCATTCTAGAGCCAGCTCTAAAGTATGTGTACAGTCAATACAATAGACGCTACAGATAAACAAAGGAGGAATTAAAGATTATTTCTGTGGCAGACGAACACATACGAGATGCAGACTGCGGCGAGAGTTCCCACGGGGATGTTGTGCTCGGGCCTCTGGAGATCTGAGCTCATGTTGAATCCTGCCATCACACCTACACACACACAGAGGGTTACTGTGAAAACAAGACTGGAGACAAGGGGCTATTCAAAACCTGAACAGCAGATATATTTACATATCAGAGCTCACTTGAAACACCTTCCTGACTTCTAACAGGAGCGAAAAGGAAACTTTGATCACGACTGAACAATTCGTTTGAGCAACACAAGGCCCTAATCAATCTTTCAGTCTTTTACACGAGGCAGGATTGCATTGTGTGTGGCAAAAAAAGATAAGAATGAAGTGGGAAATATATATATTTTTTTTAAGATTATTATCTCATTTCCATTTTAAAATGTTCTGTTAATATTTAGTCTTTTTTGCTTCTGAAAATAGGAAAGTCAAAATAAGTGTCACGAAAGTGTTTTACTGTAGGTTGGGATCACGACAACGCAACTTGCACTTATTAACAAATTATGTAAATGTTAAAAAATTATTCTAAACATTCACCACATTTGATACCATTTTTATATTTTTCTGCTTTCTAAAGTTTGGTCAAAAATCATAATAATAATTGGAATTATTTTATTCTATTTATTCTATTAACAGTAGGAAAAAACATTTGCATATAGTTGTGTATTTTTTTATTTAATTTTTTTTTAAAACCCAATATTTTCTAGATTTGTTTAGCAGTTTGTTTAAATAAAAGCCAATTATTTAATTATGGATAAAATTATTTAATTGTGCTGTCTTTGTGCGATCACACTCCGTATTTCTCACACAATAGAAAGATTTTTTTTTAAATATTTTTAGAAAAACATATATTCTGCAAAATATATATATAAAAAAAAAATATAATATAAAATAAAAAAAATTGGAATTATTTTATTCTATTTATTCTATTAACAGTAGGAAAAAACATTTGCGTATAGTTGTGTATTTTCTTTTTTTTTTTTTAGTTTTAAACCTGAATATTTTCTAGATTTGTTTAGCAGTTTGTTTAAATCAAAGCCAATTATTTAATTTTGGAAACAATTATTTAATTGTGTTGTCTTTGTGCGAATCACACTTCGTATTTCTCACACAATATAAAGATTTTTTTTATATTTTTAGAAAAACATATATTCTGCTAAATATATATATAAAAAATATTATAATATAAAATAAAATAAATTGGAATTATGTTATTCTATTTATTCTATTAACAGTAGGAAAAACATTTGTATATAGTTGTGTATTTTTTTTTTTTTTAGTTTTAAACCCCAATATTTTCTAGATTTGTTTAGCAGTTTGTTTAAATAAAAGCCAATTATTTAATTTTGGAAACAATTATTTAATTGTGTTGTCTTTGTGCGATCACACTTCGTATTTCTCACACAATATAAAGATTTTTTAAAATATTTTTAGAAAAACATATATTCTGCAAAATATATATATATAAAAATATTATAATATAAAATAAAATAAATTGGAATTATTTTATTCTATTTATTCTATTAACAGTAGGAAAAACATTTGCATATAGTTGTGTATTTTTTTTAAACCCCAATATTTTCTAGATTTGTTTAGCAGTTTGTTTAAATAAAAGCCAATTATTTAATTTTAGAAACAATT
The DNA here is from genome assembly GCA_030378365.1 of Hybognathus amarus. NCBI lineage: Eukaryota > Metazoa > Chordata > Actinopteri > Cypriniformes > Leuciscidae > Hybognathus > Hybognathus amarus. Next base: position 221,024 of record JAQIUQ010000434.1, read on the forward strand.
ATTTAATTGTGTTGTCTTTGTGCGATCACACTTCGTATTTCTCACACAATATAAAGATTTTTTTTTAAATATTTTTAGAAAAACATATATTCTGCAAAATATATATATATAAAAAATATTATAATATAAAATAAATTGGAATTATTTTATTCAATTTATTCTATTAACAGAAGGATAATAATTGGAATTATTTTATTCAATTTATTCTATTAACAGTAGGAAAAACATTTGCATATAGTTGTGTAATTTTTCTCTTTTTTAAGTTTTAAGCCCCATTATTTTCTAGATTTGTTTAGCAGTTTTTTTTAAATAAAAGCCAATTATTTAATTTTGGAAACAATTATTTAATTGTGTTGTCTTTGTATGATCAAATCTCATATTTCTCACACAATATAAAGGATTTTTTATATTTTTAGAAAAATATATATTCTGCCTTTATATTTTAGGAAGAGGGTTTGAAATCCCCTATCCCAGACCACCTTTTCAAGCAGACTTTGGGTACGGCTTGCTGGCACCAAAAGCATCCAGTGACCCCATGCAGGCTCAGATTGAAACCTCATTATGCAACAAAAATGTGTTAACCTTGAGATAAAAATTTCTGACATGAAAAAAATATTTCTGGGAAGTCTGCATACTAAATCAAACAAGTCATTAACGTACAGCTGCAAGTATGAGGCATTTATACAGGCTTAAACTTCACTAATTACAAAAATAAATTCTCATATCAGCATATTATCATTTAATCAGTGGTTGTTATATCACAGTTAGGCTTTTCTTGTTTCCGTGTGTAAAGTCACCTGTCGCCGCAGGAAAGAAAACCCCAAACACAGTGAAGAAAGTCTCGCCAGCTGTGTAGTCTGGAAGGGTGTTCTTACGCAGTAGTTCCTCCGAATAACCAACGAATCCATGCTCTGCAATAAACATATCCAGCACAAAACAATGTTAGGAAAGACTGTTTATTACAACCTTCAGTCTGCCTAATGCATAACAGCGCTTTATGGAAAAAGTCTGCACTGACACAATGATAAGAATCAGATTCATCTCTGAAATGTCATAGTCTCCACTGAGTATACGTAACAGACATTACACACACAAATGCTTTCCTGTAAATTAGAATCTTTGTTTTGAAAACCAAAAGGAAATATTTGGGCCTTTTTGAAAAATCAGACAGATCACTCTAAATATTTCATGGCATTAAAACCAAATTCAAAAAACTCAACCATCCTGAAGGAGTATTCATGGTTCGCGACATTTACAAGGAAACATTCCCCTGTGCAGGACCACAAATGGGAATCCATGACACACAATATTGATTTATCTCACTCCGATACAATAACCCTTTTCAAATCAAAGAGAGTGTTTCCGTGGGGTACTGTGGGACAGACATCTGGTTTGAAATATTACAGTTTTAGACTCCATAGCCATGCACAGGCAGAGCCCCAGGTGTCTGCGGCTGACCGTCACCACCCTTTATGTAACAACCCGGGGAACAGACGCCCCGCCAAGATGCGTGCAAACCAAGGGCTGGCCTTTTTCTTGGGAATACATGCCAAGTTCAATAGTTCTGCGTCGAGGACATGATGGAGGGAATGCTGGGCTAAGCTCTGGGCGTGTTCACAGGCAAACAAAACAATCCAAGAACAGGCGCCGCAAAACATTTACTTATATCACTATTCTGCTGAACCGTCACACAAGAGTGAGATTTTTACTCAGTTATTAACCCTTGTGCATCAATTAAAAAAAGTTACTCATAGGTAAATAGAGGACAAAAACAGGGTTCCAGACTGCGACCAAATTGGTCGCATATGCGACCGTTTTTTGAGAATGTGCGAGTTAAAATTGTATGTGGTCGCATATGTGCGAGTGGACGCTCGCGCAACAGAACGCCGGTGTATCAGCTGCTGCAGTCCATAACTTATGTTCAAAATGAACGAGTAGGCTACATCATAAATCCATTTTCCAAACCGTGTTTTTGATTTATCCTGAATCACTACGGTACGCCTATAATAAGTGTTTATATTCGGACTATTTTATCCCGGGATCGACTCGGATGCGGAGTTGCCCAGTGCCTGTGTGACTCGCCATAGACATTAACGGAGAGAAGTAGCTCTGGCTAAAGTGTTCTTCCGCAAGACACGTGCAGTTTATTTATCTATTTAAAAGATAGACAGACAAGACAGACAGACAGACAGACAGACAGACAGACAGACAGATAGATGTTCAAATGTAAATAGATAGATTATATATAATTGAAATGTAAAATGCTTAAAATTACAGATTAAAATTACTGTAGAAAATCCATGAAAATCCTGAAATTTGGCAATGATAATTAATATTACAGGTATAATGCCTTTGCTAGCTTTGGTCCATTAAAACCACTATTCATCAGCATGCATTGATTAATCCCATGGCATGTAGTAAAAAAAAAAAAAAAAGTGCGACCAAATCAAACGCTGGTGTGACCAACTGAGAAAGTTGGTAGCACCAGTGCAACCAGTGGAAAAGTTAGTCTGGAGCCCTGAAAAATGTCCATGTCAAGAAAATTTCATAAAAATGTGACACTTTGGAGCACAGACTTACGTTTGGTATCATTTTAAAGAAGACTCTTTGCAGATTATTGCTGAAGTAAAAAATAATAATAAGTAAACCAACAAAAAGTTATTTAGGTATAAGTTTATGAAAATTATTTATAAAAAATATTTTATATAAAATATATATTTTGTAAATCAGGTTGAACTGAAAACGGCAATAAAAATCAAAGCCATAAATCTAAATAGGTTGTGTACCAAATTTGAGGATGATATCTCAAAAAATTAGCTATCGGGAACAGTTTGTTTGGGCGTAGTAACATATTTTCCCCATTGGGTGCCAGCAAAACCCCACTGGTGCTCACAGTGATTGGATTTGTTATTACATTACAAACACACACATGCGCACATACACACATATTTTTTAACACACATTCTAACCACAAACACACATACTAACCACATTCTGACATCCATACCAACACACCCAAATAAATATCGTTGCATAATTTATCCAGTTGGCTCTATACTATGCCAAAGCAGAAAACCGGAATAAAGCGATAATTTTGTTTTATAGGCCAAACATGAAAAAATGGCACCATCTGATAAAAAAAAAATAGTAAAAAATAAAATGTTGAAGCCTTGCCAACAGAATGAAAGCCTCTTAACAAAGATTACATAATTTTATAGTCAACTGAACCGGGGATTAAAAACTGCAATGGGTTAATGGGTTTCAATGGGGACATTTTTGTCCAAAAGGCGCTGAGGGAGTATTTTTTGTACCTAATGCAAAAAATATTTTTAAAGAAAATTACGGTGAAATAGTAAAATTCCAATAAAAATACACACCTGTGCCAAGTTTTTTTGCAGTTAGCTTTAACACTGGCAAAGTGATACAAAAAAAACAAAAACTGAAAAGGACAAAAATGTCCATAAGGATGCACAAGGGTTAAAGTCTGGATAGCACTGACGCTGTATGTTTCAGAAGGTTTGTCATACAAAATCGAAGTATGGAATGCAAGTAATGGTACACACACAACTACACAAACTTTGTACTCTTGTCCAATTACTTTCATTTCTTACCGTACCGTACATACTTTATAGTAAATAACACAGATACAGTAGACGGCTCTTAATAGATTAGTTAACCCAAAGCGACTTACAATTGCTATATATGTCAGAGGTCGCACGCCTCTGGAGCAACTAGGGGCTAAAGGTGCCATATGTAATAATTGAGGTAAAAATATCCCAAAAATGAGCTACACGCATCAAAAGAATGAGAAGAAATAAGTGTAATGATGTCATTAAAAAACTGACAAGTTATAGTGCTGCCGAGATATAAACCTAAATTAGCATGCTAAATTACTAGCCCCGGCCCGGCAGGTGTCGTAATACCAGTTTCGGTCATGGGAGGCGGTATGCGGGCGGGCAACATAACCACCAGCCAAACTGCAATAGACGAGTAACTCACGCGGCTTGTGTGTACTTGAACCTGATGTCAGTCGTGTGGAAATACAGCCCACTACTACATTTCAGTTAAGGGAAGAGTTCAAAAAATAATTGGTCGACATTATGCATGAGGAATACATTTTGGTAAGTTGTAGCATACTGTATCTTTCAACGGTGTTCATGTTCTTTTTCCATTAGCTAGTAGAGATGATTCGATTCACGTGCGCTAGGGATCTGTGGTGTAATATCTACAAGCGCCAAAACGGTATTTATTGTTTGAATTGCGTAATAAAATTGACAGAATCTGAGAGCTTAACTAACCTGCTTGCTAAGTGTCATTTGCGTGTGTCTCACGGTGAATTCGTGAGAGTTGGCAGCTCTGAATGGTGCTAGCTTGATCATCAGCAAATGCTGTCTGTCAAATTAATTCAAACTAACAATAAAAATGTAATATGAACAAAACGAATACCGTAAACTTAAAATAATAGCCCGGGCTCTTATTTTCCCATATCATCGAAATGCACCAGCTTGTTTTTGAGACAGGCGCGTCTATGAGACGGCCTTTATAATTTAGTGTGGAGATGTTGTTCATTGAGTCTCTAATCTCCAAAAATCTCCAAATGCTCCACGTGAAACTGCGGTCTTCCAACCTTTACTATCGTGTCAAATGATTTGAATAATATGCGCGAGAAGAGAGAGCAAAACAGCGCTCGTTTGTGTTGTTTGAAGACGTGAGAGTGCGTGCGGCCGCGGCACAACTCAATTTCTGGAGGTATAATACTGCCCCCATCTGGTATGGAATATGGAATATGATTTGATTTTATATGCCAGATGGCACCTTTAAGTGTCTTGCTCAGGGACACATTGGCGTCTCACAGAGGATTCGAACCAAAAGCATGTGTCTTATCCACTGTGCCATCACCACCCCTTAATTATCAAGCCAATATAAAGCCACTTCTTTTAAAAAGTTATTTTAAATGATCTTGAGGTCCCTTAATGGGCCTCAGCCCCCTGATTTAAAACTAATGCTTTTGAAAATGTTGATTATAGTGAAAATGGACTACTTTTAGGATACTTTTATGGTGCATTCCTTTTTGGAGCTTGGCGGTACCACCACCACCAACAACAATAGAGGGAATGCCGAAAACAAACACAACACATATAAAGTGGGAAAGAGCTTTGCGATTGACTGTACAATTAGATTTGACAACAAATCAGAGGTATATTTTTACAGACTGCTATAGAAAGAGGAGCAAATGGATCACTGCAATTCACAGAAACAACTGGACTCCAGTCAGCGAAAGGTGGATTTGCAGTTTTCATTTTGTGTCAATATGCTGAATTTAGCTGTAAAACCATACCCATATATTTTGTATTGTTATGTATATTAACAACTCATCAATTAAATATTTATCATTGCATATTCTGCATTATTGGATGTTTCTTAATAAACACTGACCAAAAAAAAAAAACTATAAAGTTTTAGGGCTGGACGATATGATGATATATAGGCTATATACACTCACCGGCCACTTTATTAGGTACCCCATGCTAGTAACGGGTTGGACCCCCTTTTGCCTTCAGAACTGCCTCAATTCTTCGTGGCATAGATTCAACAAGGTGCTGGAAGCATTCCTCAGGGAGTTTGGTCCACATTGACATGATGGCATCACACAGTTGCCGCAGATTTGTCGGCTGCACATCCATGATGCGAATCTCCCGTTCCACCACATCCCAAAGATGCTCTATTGGATTGAGATCTGGTGACTGTGGAGGCCATTTGAGTACAGCGAACTCATTGTCATGTTCAAGAAACCAGTCTGAGATGATTCCAGCTTTATGACATGGCGCATTATCCTGCTGAAAGTAGCCATCAGAAGTTGGGTACATTGTGGTCATAAAGGGATGGACATGGTCAGCAACAATACTCAGGTAGGCTGTGGCGTTGCAACGATGCTCAATTGGTACCAAGGGGCCCAAAGAGTGCAAAGAAAATATACCCCACACCATGACACCACCACCACCAGCCTGAACCGTTGATACAAGGCAGGATGGATCCATGCTTTCATGTTGTAGACGCCAAATTCTGACCCTACCATCCGAATGTCGCGGCAGAAATCGAGACTCATCAGACCAGGCAACGTTTTTCCAATCTTCTATTGTCCAATTTCGATGAGCTTGTGCAAATTGTAGCCTCAGTTTCCTGTTCTTAGCTGAAAGGAGTGGCACCCGGTGTGGTCTTCTGCTGCTGTAGCCCATCTGCCTCAAAGTTCGACGTACTGTGCGTTCAAAGATGCTCTTCTGCCCACCTTGGTTGTAACGGGTGGTTATTTGAGTCACTGTTGCCCTTCTATCAGCTCGAACCAGTCTAGCCATTCTCCTCTGACCTCTGGCATCAACAAGGCATTTCCGCCCACAGAACTGCCGCTCACTGGATGTTTTTTCTTTTTCGGACCATTCTCTGTAAACCCTAGAGATGGTTGTGCGTGAAAATCCCAGTAGATTAGCAGTTTCTGAAACACTCAGACCAGCCCTTCTGGCACTAACAATCATGCCACGTTCAAAGTCACTCAAATCACCTTTCTTCCCCATACTGATGCTCGGTTTGAACTGCAGGAGATTGTCTTGACCATGTCTACATGCCTAAATGCACTGAGTTGCCGCCATGTGATTGGCTGCTTAGAAATTAAGTGTTAACGAGCAGTTGGACAGGTGTACCTAATAAAGTGGCCGGTGAGTGTATAACACTGATATAAGTGATCACCCGGATTTAGATCTACCTATATTGTATTTATATAAAGCATTCACAGGCAAACAGGGGACAGGTGTCACCTCTGTGGAGACAACCCCAATCCAGAGAAAGATCTACAGGGCCCTAGCTATGCAAGAGCATGAGCCATTTCCCTCATGGTTATCTTGTGATGGGAAAGAATGTGTTCTCTTGGATTAATGACATGTTTATCCAAAAGGAAGTCACCACCCTTTCAGAAGCCCTGCCTGTTCCTACTCTTCACAGTTTCTTGGCTACAAAGAGAGAGAGAGCTAGACTGAGAGTAAGAAACAATAGAGATCATCAGGAGAAAGAGGTCTTCTCATTCTCCTGATCATCTCTATTGTGTCTCTATAAGTCCATAAAGAAAGTGTAGGTATCACTCTTAGAAAAAGGGTTCTATATATGAAGCATAGGGTTCTTTACTCAACTGCAAAGAACCTTTTACGCAAAAAAAATGATGATAATGACAAGAAAGAACCCTTTTGGCACAAAGGTTCTTTATAGGCTATTATTCATTCACATATTACATTATTCTGCAACATTTTGCAGTTGTAATTCAATTATTGTTTATTAAACTGTTGTAGTGACTTAATATCCCATTTTAATCATGCTGATTTTTGAAGGATAAAAACTGAAATGGCACTCTTCATGTGATATTGATTAATTACATTTTAACCCCCATATCTTCAATTTTGTGATCATTCATGCATTGCATTTTAGGGGTTCCAAATGCGTAGCACTTTAGAACCTTTTAAGGTTCTATATAGAACCTTTTCTTCTAAGAGTGTAGGCCCTTTTTAAAAAATCGGAATTGAGCATTAAGCCCTGCAGTGTGAACGTAGCCTGAGATTTGTTTTCATGATAATCGAATGTAAAGAGTTTTATTTCTAAAAACTGTTTAGCATATAATGCTACAGTAGCACTGGGGGCATTGACTAAGTAAAAAGAAATCGCTAGTTTATACCACTAACAAGGCTCAAAATAGCCCCACACTAACACAGTAACATAATGAGGGTCCATACATGCAAAAACGAAGCATTGAGAACTTTCTAAGTGTACAGACCGTTTAATGAGAAGAAACTTTATAAAGACATTTCACTTCATGTATACAGACAGGAGCCATCTTAGAATATAGTCTCGATAAGTCGATCCCCAAATGCCGTTCATACAGTTCAGAAGTTCGCTGAACTTCATACAGTTCAGCTCAATCAGCACGTCGTTCGTGATTTGACTTATCGAGACTTATTTTCTAAGATGGCTTCTGTTTGTGTACATGAAGTGAACTGTCTTTATAACGTATCTTCTTATTAAACGGTCTGTACTCTTACAAAGTTCTCAATGCTTCGTTTTGCATGTATGGACACTCATTATGTTACTGTGTTAGTGTGGGTCTATTTTGAGCCTTGTTAATGGTATAAACTAGCGATTTCTATTACTTAGTCAATGCCCCCAGTGCTAGCATTATACGCTAAACAGTTTTTAGAGATAAAACTCTTTACATTGATTATCATGAAAACAAATCTCAGAGAACGATTAACTAGGTACTGATGTTTTATTAGACCAAAGGTTCATTGTTCGCCGGAGTTCTCCTTTAAAGGGTACCTATTATGGAGTTTTGAAAATTGCCCTTCATGTAGTGTGTAACATAGATCTAAGTGAACGAAAACATCCTGCAAAGTTTTAAAAATGAAAGTTCACCGTATACAAAGTTATTGTCTCTCAAAAGTAAGAGTCGACTCTGAGTCTCTGATATGAATCGTTCAGACGAACGATGCTTTTTCCTTTGTCTAAGTTGACGTCAAAGATGATTGCTTCACAAACCTAAATGCTATAAAGTATGGATTCGCGAAGCCGGCTGATACTGAAGGAAGGATCAGATACCGAGTTTATTCCGACATACTCTGCACAGAGAATACCAATCACAACTTGGCTAGGTCATCTGACCAATCACCGCAGATCAGCGTCACGCAAAGGCGGGTTTTGGAAAAGGACTCGCTAAACGATTCATATGGGAGTCGGTGAGCAAATCAGGTAAAAATAAATGCATATTATAAGACAACAAACGGGTTTTTTGTCATTTGCATGCTTGTAAAACTGTTGTTGGGGACTCCCAGAACAATATTAGGAACAATTTAAATGCCATAATAGGTACCCTTTTAAGTAGCTTTTATAAACGTGCCTTAGAAAAAAACATTACTGTTGTGCATCTTGAGACAAAACAATGGCACTGATATTTAAAGATGTCAGTGCAAGTTGCTTTCAGTTAAAACAGCTCAAACATGCATTTCAGTCTGGTTGAAAGACTGAAGTTGAAAAATAGAAAGTTGAAAAATAAAAGCATTGACGTAGTTAGTCTTGCATCTCTTTAACTAAACAACCTCCAGTTACGATACCTCAGGGTTCAGGGTTAGTACACTGTAAAAAAATATTGTTGGTTTAACTTAAAAAGTAAGTCCTGGTTGCCTTAAAATTTTAAGTTGATTTAACTGGAGCTAATAGTGAGCTAATACAATGAAGGAGATTAATTTAATCATCAGAATAATCAAAATAAATAACTCAAAATAATAAGTTATCTCAACTAAATTAAGTTGATTTGACAAAAGAAAAAAATGATAAATCTTTTTTTTACAGTGTAAGATTTTTAAATGAATATTACTATTCAAGTATTGCATTAAATCGTTCAAAAGTGACACTAACAACTTCTTTTTACTACCAATGAGACTTTCAAAATCAACCCCCAATTTTTTTTAACAATAGTACATGTAACAGTGTGATGTCAAACACCCCCCAAAAATGAAATCGCATATATTGTGACTCATGCCAGCCAGAGATAAAAACATACAACTTCATATACGCATGAATAACAGGCCATAAGTGGGACAAGAGCAGGGGCGTTACTGTTGTCCTCCCTGCCACCTTTCTAAGCAATTTGATTGCAGTTTGGATATTTATAGTGCGAGTCCTTCTGATCTAAAGATTTGGAAGAGGAAGTGATGATGTGGACGCGGCTAGTGAAGAACTCGGATCTGCTTCCTGCCTGCTCTTTTGTCTCAGGCCAAAAATGTGGGTGAGCCCGGTCAACACCCTTAACCCAAAACTATGAGCGCATGTCAGTTTCCTGTCCAACACTGAGCTCTTAAAACGAGTGTCTTTGAGTTTAGAGCTGAGGAAAGCAGAGCAAACCCTAAAAAACAAATCATATCTTCATAAAACTAATTATGCGAGCCAATTCTGATGACCATAAAGAGATAAACAAAAATTCAGTTCTTGGATTAAATTTTTTCTAGGGCTGTGCAAAAACTAACTGCGATTAATCGCATCCAAAATAAAAGTCTATGTTTACATAATATATTTGTGTGTGCTGTATATAATTATTTTGTATGAATAAATACCTATGCATGCATTTATATATGCATGCGCCTATATTCTGTATATATACACACTACCGGTCAAAAGTTTAAGATCGGTAAGATTTTTTATGTTTTTAAAAGAAGTCTCTTCTGCTCACCAAGGCTGCAATTTTTTTATAAAAAATACACAAAAAACAGTAATATTGTGAAATATTATGACAATTTAAAATGACTTTTTTATGTTAATATATATTAAAATGTAATTTATTCCTCTGAAAAAAGCTGAATTTTCAGCATCATTACTCCAGTCTTCAGTGTCGCATGATCCTTCACAAATCACTCTAATATGATGATTTTATGCTTCCAAAAACATGTATGATTATTATCCATGTTGAAAACAGTTTTTTACATTTTTATTTCAGGATTCTTTGATGAATAGAAAGTTCAAAGAACAGCTTTTATTTAATTAGAATCTTTTCTAACATTATAAATGTCTTTACTGTAACTTTTGATCAATGTAACTCATCCTTGATGAATAGAAGTATTGATTTCTTATTTATTTCCCCCAAAAATAAAATACAAATTCTTACTGACCCCAAACATTTTTAAAGGGTAGTGTTTAATGTAACAAAAGCTTTCCATTTCAGATAAAAGCTGTTCTTTTGAACTTTCTATTCATCAAAGAATCCTGAAATAAAAATGTAAAAAACTGTTTTCAACATGGATAATAATCATACATGTTTTTGGAGCATGAAATCATCATATTAGAGTGATTTGTGAAGGATCATGTGACACTGAAGACTGGAGTAATGATGCTGAAAATTCAGCTTTTTTTCAGAGGAATAAATTACAATTTAATATATATATTAACATAAAAAAGTCATTAATTGTCATAAATTTACATTATTACTGTGTTTTTTGTGTATTTTTTATCATAAAATTGCAGCCTTGGTGAGCAGAAGAACTTCTTTTAAAAACATAAAAATTAATCTTAAACAGTTTAGCACGGTAGTGTGTATTTATATACATATATATATACATACACACTACCGGTCAAGACGTTAAGATCGGATAAGATTTTTTATGTTAAGAAAACATAAAATTTAAGAAATGTGTTATTCATGTATAAAATATTGATAAAATATAGATTATATATATATATACATACATAATCTATATTTTATAAATATTTTATACATGAATAACACATTTTCTTAAATATATACATCCATGTGTGTGTATTTATATATACAAAATAATTATATACAGCACACACAAATATATTATGTAAACACAGACTTTTATTTGGGATGCGATTAATCGCAATTAATTTTTGCACAGCCCTAATTTTTTCATATAATATAATTGTTATATTCCAGCAATATCTTCCCTCCAACAGAATTTGCAACAATAACACTGTCTACAAGTCTGCGGTAGGAAATCTCCTCTTGTGTGGTAACAGGCGGGAGGAAAGCGACAGAACTAGGAGGTGCTCATTTTTTAAATCTAGCACAAATGCTTTCACCGCAATGGTATGAAGACTCTAGAGGATTGTGCTCACATTTTCTTCATCTTTTCCAGCAATAACATTTTCAAATGATTTGACAAAACACTGAAGAGTAGGTAGCAGTATTAAAAAAATCATCACTCTTCTCCCATTCCGGCTACATGAGCCTAGGCACACTGGTGTCCCAATGGTAGATTGGGTGTGTAACTCAAACATATCTTTGACCAAGAATTATTTCACAACCAAGATATGTGCTCAGCCCCTAAGCTTTCGTCAGCCTTTTCAGTCCTTAAAGGAATACTTCACCACCTAAAAAAACTATGTGACGACCTCCTTTATCCATCAAATATCCTTTTTCAAAAGAACATGAGGATTGGGACTTTCAGGCTCCAAAACATCAAAAAGCACCATAAATGTATTATAAATTATGTCCATATGACTTGTGCATTATACGTCTTCTGAAGTCATACAATACCCTTTGTGTCGGTAAAAATAGGCCTGAATAATAATAAAGAAGTCTTTATTCATGGAAAAAATCATGAACAAAGAGATTCAAGATATTTTCAATAAAATCCATTTAATAACATTCACACAAAACACAAAAATCGATTGATCTGGTTCTCGGGTTTAACTTAACTTTATCGCAATGATTACCTGCAGGCAGAGTTAGCGGGGGTCATACTTTTCTCATTTTATTTGCCTTATTTTATCATTTTAGTGTAAGAATGAGTAAACCTGTTTGTTGCTATAGGATGCCAAAAATATGGACATTATGGGATCTCTTTATCATCACGGTTATGAAGCTTTCCTTGTGCTGACCACCTGGCCTTGACTACTTGATTAACAGCATTATCAAACAGTAAACACATCTGCACAGCAGGTCCTTTTTCCTGCCAACGGCAGGTAACCCGCCCATACGGTGCCGAGCCTAAACCGTGCAACCCCCTGGAGTCGTGCCAACGGTGAAGTCACTATATAACCACAACGCTTAATTGGAAAAACATGGAGGAACCAGCACCTCCTTATCCCACTGCCAGCGCACACTGCAGCCCAAGTCCAGTTCCTAATAGAGATCAGAGCAAGATGGCAGCCGCAGTAGCAGCAGTTAAGAGGTAATGCCTCATTTCAGTCCATTACACCACAGCGCCTAACTTTCTCTGTAGAGAGAGTGAGTGAGAACACCATCTCTCCGAGAGTCTTGCCTCCTCTCTGGACAGGAAGTCAGTAATCAGGAGAACAGGAAGAGTTGGGGTGGATTTCCTGCAAAGCCAGTGTGAAAGTACATACTGACCTCGTCTGAAGTGGGCAGCCAAAAAAAAAAACATTACAATGGACTAAGAATGCCTGCATACTTGTCTTTAGAGCAAGTGACTATTAGATAACTATTAGACATAAATTGTTGCAAGATGATGAGTTGCTATAATACACCTATATAAAATAGTAAAGTACAAGCAGATTTAAAAGCCCTAAATATATGAAATGTGGGAGAGAGCAGGAATTTCTATGATTATTCTGTAGCTTGGGAGATCTTTAGAAATGGGAACTTGGCAACACATCTAACACAGCTCCTTCTTGTTAGACTATAAGCATTCTCCATTTCATTAAGACATGCTTTTAGTTGAAAAAAAAAACTTAATTTTCATTAAAATAGTTTCATTAAATTATAGACTATATTATTTTTAATTAAATGTAACGCACGCACACAACACACACACACATATATCTATATAAATAACACTCACCTAAAGGATCATTAGGAACATCATACTAATACTGTGTTTGACCCCCTTTCGCCTTCAGAACTGCCTTAATTCTACGTGGCATTGATTCAACAAGGTGCTGAAAGCATTCTTTAGAAATGTTGGCCCATATTGATTGGATAGAATCTTGCAGTTGATTGAGATTTGTCGGCTGCACATCCAGGGCAAGAAGCTCCCGTTCCACCACATCCCAAAGATGCTCTATTGGATTGAGATCTGGTGACTGTGGGGGCCATTTTAGTACAGTGAACTCATTGTCATGTTCAAGAAACCAATTTGAAATGATTCGAGCTTTGTGACATGGTGCATTATCCTGCTGTAAGTAGCCATCAGAGGATGGGTACATGGTGGCCATAAAGGGATGGACATGGTCAGAAACAATGCTCAGGTAGGCTGTGGCATTTAAACGATGCCCAATTGGCACTAAGGGGCCTAAAGTGTGCCAAAGAAAACATCCCCCACACCATTACACCACCACCACCAGCCTGCACAGTGGTAACAAGGCATGATGGATCCATGTTCTCATTCTGTTTACGCCAAATTCTGACTCTACCATCTGAATGTCTCAATAGAAATTGAGACTCATCAGACCAGGCAACATTTTTCCAGTCTTCAACTGTCCACTTTTGGTGAACTCTTGTTGTCGAGTATACGGTGGTACAGTCTTCTGCTGTTGTAGCCCATCCGCCTCAAGGTTGTGCATGTTGTGGCTTCACAAATGCTTTGTTGCATACCTCGGTTGTAACGAGTGGTAATTTCAGTCAAAGTTGCTCTTCTATCAGCTTGAATCAGTCGGCCCATTCTCCTCTGACCTCTAGCATCAACAAGGCATTTTTGCCCACAGAACTGCCACATACTGGATGTTTTTCCCTTTTCACACCATTCTTTGTAAATATATATATATATATATATATATATATATATATATATATATATATATATATCAGTAGATACACACATCTACATATAGTTGTATAGTAGGCTACAGTATATATAGTTTAGAGGTCCAGGTCAAAGATAACTAGAAGGCAGTATATAATGGGAAAACATATCATTTGACTTTTCTTGTTCCTTCAACTTCCATATTATGAATGGTGTTGGATTTCTATTATTGGGTTTATTTTAGGAAGAGACCCTGCACTCCATAGTGGCCTTGTGTACACCTCCCTGAATATTCAGGGCTGTTGGAGGTCTAAATAGCTTACTGCGTATACTGTCAATGCCAAATCACAACCCAGAGCTTGGTCAAGCCTAAATGGTTTTATGGAAATTATGAACCTGATAAATAATAAATAAATGTACATTGCCATTATAATAATACAAATGTCAAAACAGCTTTTTTTAAAAACACAGGATAGCATTGTTTGGGTCTTGGGACAAATGGCCACATTTATGTTACCCTGACACCTACTGGACAGTTGTTGCAAGGGCATGTAAACTCATCATTTGAGCTCTGTTTGATCAACTCAATAATATAGCAGTATATAGTATATGCATTGTTATTATTATTATAGGCATTACTGAACAACATCATTGTTGGGTTAAAATAATTTAATTATTTAATTGAGATGTACACACGTTTAGTCGGCTAAAGTATTAATCTCAAAATGGCCAAATACTGGCTGAGCAGTGAGCACCATTACCAATTTGAATAAGAAAGAGCTTTGAGGTGAGAACATATGAGCAATATCTACGGTCACACATAATATTTATATAGAAATACACTATTGTTCAAAAGCTTGCTTGGTAAGATATTTTTAAAGAAGCCTCTTATTTCTCTTATTTTTGAAGAAGCCTTAATTTCTCATCTTACGCCTCTTATTTCTCCACGGCTGCATTTATTTAATAAAAAAAGATTTAGTAAAACAGTACTATTGTGTGCAATATTAAAAATTTAAATAGAAAAATATTTTATGTATTTTAAAATGATAGCTGAATTTAGTAGAAAATTTAATAGATAGCTGAATAAAAGTATTGGATTCTTTCAGCAACAAAAAAAATACTTTAATAATAAAATAATACAAAAATAGGTCTTACTGACCCCAAACTTTTGAACAGTAGTGTATATATTCTGTCACTTGCGAGCTGCATTCAACTACTTTTCAGCTACCCCAATAAATGCATATAACACACATAAAAAGATAGAAATAAGAACTTATGAAACAAGCAAAAGCGAATAATAGAAATAAGAATGAATGTATGCCGGTAAAAGAAAAAAAAGAACATTTTGGACACTCCAGATTTGGTCCAGCATAAAATGTCTTGAACTTGAATATCTCTCGTCTGGCAGGTTTGCCAGGAAATGTGAGAGAAAGAAATGTCAATATAAGAAAGGCGGGGACTGTTTAGTAGGGTATGAGAAACAACACTGCAGGTACAAGAATCTCTTCTTAAAGCACTACTTTATTAAATGGAAACCTGTGGTATAGTCAAAATGCCAGTTAAAATGAGATTTTATGGTTTTATTTAACATATATAACATATACAGGAAGTTATAAAACTGTTCTATTAGCTGATCATTTAATTTAGCTGAATATAAGCAGATTAATATTGGCGACTCATTTTCTTTAAGTACTCAATGGGGGATCTATGTATGTTGGTTAAATACAAAAACTAGCCATCCCTTAATATATTTAGTAGGTGTTAAACTCAATAGTCCTGGTTTAACTTATTGCAAATGACTCCTGATGTCATTGGCATTCCCAAAAGCTTACCTGGATCTAGATGACTGAATGTCCCGATGACAAAATCCAGAGTGGACATAGCTAATATCCCCAGCAGAACCAATTGAAGGCGTATTATCCATTTCACCCCGGCCAGGTTAATCCCAAGCAGGCCAACCAGAACGGCCACAGAGATGCCCCTCACTGCCCACACGCTGTGTAAGCTCAGCACCTGCGTTATGGACTCTGCGAAACCAGTGATGTACATCGCTCCAGCCACACACTGCCAACAAGACACATGACTGTCACCAAAACTCAAAATAGTTAACTGATCACACATTGTATATGCAATATAATGAGCTGCTCACCTGCCCAAACACATACAAGAGTCCCACAGTTCCTCCAACTCTCCCTCCTAGCACAGTGGATATCATGGAGTAGACCCCACCGTTACCCACACTGCAACAGTCACACACACCGATACCTGACATCACCGTAACCACAGCAACCAAGACCACCATGGACACCAGAAGCATGCCCAGCAACACACCTGTGTTACCCTAAAGATGATCATATGGGAAAAGACAAGTAACATTTCCGTTAGATGCTAATTTAATTGAGCAAAAACATGAGACATGTTCCAAAAGACTAGAATATACATTCTCTAAACTTAAACTTACCACAAGCCAGCCAGGTCGGTAAAAAGAGCACAACCCCAAAAATGTTGATCATGCAGGTGGTGAAGACTCCATCCCAGGTGCCGAAAGAACGGGTCTCAGACGAAGAGCTGCACCTTCCACCAAGGTTGAGCATTACTCTGTGAACCCTACACAAACCAGTGTCACTCAAATCTAAATAAGTCACCATTAATGTAAATTCCATCACCCAGTGTAAAAACCGTAGGTCCCACAATGTATGGCTTTCCATTTATAGCTAAACTTGTCCATTTATTCAATTTTTTAAGGCAAAACTTACAGAATGGGCATTACCTGTGCATCTTCATGGAATAATTCTTGAACTTGAGGACTCATTATCCCTCTTTAGCTAGATTACAGTGGCTGGATCTGAGGTAAAGTAAAGCAAAGACTTTGCTCAGGTAAATGCAAAGGCAATTTAACAACATTTGCCAACTAGGCGACGGCCACGTACATTTAAGCCAAACAAAACCTGTCTGTTAATAAGTGACACATTGGGAACTATAAATAATCGACAGGCAATTCATACAGCATTTAAACAACATTTAAATCCATTAAAATAAAAGACAAACAAAGTATGTGAAGTTCAATGAAGTTCACGTGACAAACTTTCTGTAGCCTAGTACTGGCTTTGTATTTTTCTAAGTTATCCAGTGTGTATGGGTCGTTGTAAAGTCGTAAAGAAACGCCAGAGACTAACGGCCCTGAAGTAAACGGATAAATATGCTGTTTTGTAGCATTTTTGAATTGTACATTTCTTGGTTATTGACAATAACACACACATACCTGCAATGGTGCTTTGCTCCCGGATGCAACAGCAGGTGGAGAATGTGAGAGAGGCACGAGCACACCCTGAGTAGGTGGGTGGTCCAAATCAATTCCGTGAATCGGTTCCTTTGAACGGTTCATTTAGAACAATGGTGTCTGCGTGGATCCACTATTCTTTTACGTAAACTTTCGCGTAAACATTATTCCAGTATTTTTATTTTTTGGTTATTGAGGTAACTAACTTAATTGTTCCCCATTAGTTAAAACCTCGGTTTATTCCAATGGTTTCTTGGACTCGTAGACTCGAAAACAAAAGATCGGTTCTTGATACAACGAGTCAAGAATTGAGCACCACTAGTCTGACCTTGTCAGTTAAATTCTTGAAAGATGAATTAGTAATGAAGTGGTTCAATTGATTCACAAGCTCCTAATCAAAAAGACGATACGTTTACTTAATATCGGGAAGATAAGGCCTATCACCGTTCTCTTGAGGGAATACATGGTTTCTGAAATTGATTTAGGTTTATTAGTTTAAATTGATTTTGAATGTATTTTTCACAGACCATGACAATTTTTTAACAGAAATGTATCATTATTTAAAATAGCTACGCCAGTAAAGTTGAGTAACTAACAGCTGTCTGACTGCCACTGTTATTATTGGAAAATGCTACGTGTGCAATAAACGTCATTAAACAAATATGTTCTATCAGCGCCACCTCAGGTCAGTGTATCTCAATGTTTTCGACTGAGCAGTTTAGCAATGTTTTCATTAGAGCAGGCATTTCCAAATCGACATTTTCTATTATCATTTCTATAACCAGCTAATTATTATATAAAGTCAGCCTATTAAAATCACTTTAAGGTATGCCTACTCTTAATTTTAGCCATGTATCAACCCTACATAAATGATTTACCATTTTAAAACCCAGCCTACATTTTTGTGAGTGTGAATCTCACAGGTGGAAATGTGCTAAACATCATGAAACTGTCACAATGCAATGTGGATTAAGACGCAAGGAAATAGCACTCAACAACTTGATGTATTTGGAAATTTAATATTACACAACAAGAGTCACGCAATCAAAAACATCCAATCAGAACTTTTTCTCCATGTCTTAAGCAAAGTACTGCATTAAAGTATATTCTATGGGAATAATTCGGCTACAATAAAATGGATACATATAAAAATATAACCAGTGTACAAAGACAGAGTACATGCACTCCTCAATAAAATTAAATGTCTAAAACTAGAAGAGCTCTCTTACTAAATAAAACCATTCAGTTTTCCAGACGAATTAAACTTGAAAGAAAACAATCATCCACCATCTGTAACACCACCAGACTTTGATGCTCAAAATACCTAATCAATAAAGAGAAACAGTCATGTGTCAGGATATGGATATGACCTTTTACCAAAGGCAATTGATCTTACAAAAAACATCACACAATTTACTAAAAGAAGTTCTTCCCTCAAATTATCATTTCACCCTTTTTCAATTTCCGGAGCAGTAATTATTGATTAAATATTTATAATGCAGGTATCACGTGATATTGAAATGAAAAATAACATCCTAAAAATCTCTGAAGGTGTATGAGATCCATACAAGGTCTTTTTATCAGTTAAAACTGCATTCAGAGGCAAATTCATAGAGAGGACAGTACATTTGTAATTTTACAAACAAGAACACAAACATGATTTTGCTGATAGTCATCAGGGACCGTAGGAATGATTAAACCGAAATGGCAGCAAATATTTTTAAATCGTGTTGCACTCTCTCTATATACGTACTATACTCCAAGAAATGTGCACAGCAAAATGCACAACTTAAAATATACAACCTATTTACAACATGTAAAAACAAAGGAACATTACAGGAATGTTTAGGCACATAAAATAAACTTATTCAAAAGCACAGAAAATCTCTTTGACACTCAGAACATGCTGACTATGAAAAAAAACACACAGGACTGCTCTTAATGGGCCTCATTCAGAACAAATCTGTGTAAAATGTTCATACAACCATTCAACAATTTATATAAGAATGTTTTTTTTATGATTTACAAAGAAAACCAATGAGTGTAAAGCTTGGCATGATACTACTATAATAAATCATAAACCTAAGATTAATCAAGATACAGTTATGGGGGAAAGCAAGTACATTTCCATAAACAATCTTAGAAAACAGAGCTTTTAATTTACATGATTAGTTAAGATAACAAAGAGATATGTGCAATAAACAAATGTTATGTGTACATATACATATAAGTTCAACTGTACCAAACATTACACTTTATTTTTTGTTCTATATTAATCTTATAAGTAACAGCGAGTGATGCAAAGACATATTTGCTAATGAATAGGTGTTTTGAGACCAAGAAAAATATTAAATCAGGCCATACATTCTTAAATCATCTTTCTTGAGACTGATTCTTCTCTTCACTCAAGACTGATATAGATTATATCAGATTTGTACATGAAGAGGGAAGGTGGGAATTGAAAAGTGCTTTAAAACAATAACAAAAATGGGCATTGAGCTCAACATCCTATTTAATGGGTAATATTTATCAGTTCAAGAGTGAAACTCAAGAAAACAGACTGAGCGAATGAAATCAAAGTGATGTAATGCACCGTTGAGTCAAGAACTAAATCATTCACAATGATAACAAATGAAAAAGTGCATATCTGTTAGTGCTGTTGCCCTGGACAATTGCTAAAACTGCATCCCCAAAATGTGGGATATGTGAAAAAACTTCAACAGGTGCCTTGTTCTCCATATCCACTTCAAATCTGATTAGCAAGACAGTCTATAACAGTTCCATCTATTGTTTTGATCCAATAACCTTAGGAGAAATGTGCACAAACATTTTTTGTCCTGATTATATAATCTTATTATATAGATTTATGGGCTAGGTCCATATAAACTCAGTATGACCATACCTGCAGATTGCTCAAAACAAAATATACTAGTAATAGTCTTGGAGAGAGTCTTTCAGGGAGCAGTGAAAGCAAAATATATATATATTAAAAAAAACATTTCAACATAATTAAATGCACAAACAGATTAAATACATTTAGCTTACAGCGACAGGGACAAGCAATGTTACTTATAATTAATGCAATAGTACATCACAAAGAGGAACAACCAAGAGGTAAGTGCCTTACTCAAGTCTAGGGCATCAAACTAAGGTCCTTTCAGTACCTCTCCAGGCAACATGTTACAAAATTAATTGAAATCAAAACAAACTGATTGTTATGCTAGGTTAAGGTAGTTTCTATAGACCTACAATATTATTAGGTCAGTCCATTGTTGCTCCAGGTCAACACTAACAAGAGGCCAAATCGGAATTGATCTTTGTAAAATTTTCTCTCGGGGAAGCCACATTAACCCAATAATTCGGACTACCAAAAAAGCAATGCAGTAGTAGCTTGGATGCTTGATTTTAGAACGCACAGGCTAACTGAATCTGGCAAGCCAAAGTGCATTATTGAGGACTGACATTTGTACAGTCATGGCCACAAGTTGTCAGTGACACAAATTTTGTGTTTCGCAAAGTTTTCTGCTTCAGTTGTTGTGGTGTTGATACACATTGTTTCTAGATTATTGTGATCAGATTACAAAAAGCTTTATTGGCCAAAGAAAAAGAACCTTAAGCCAAACTTTACTGTTTTTTTTGGCCACAAATTGACCAGCTAACATCACAAACTAGTGAGGTAAAATTGCAATCATTCAGATTGGATTATAAGAGCAGACTGATTGTTATAAAAGGTGGAAAAACTGCCTCAAATCATTGTGTTAGCAATGGTTATCTCCAAAGAAAGACTTGCAGCCACCATCGCTTTGCATCAAACGTCCTTACATGCAAGGAAATTTCTGCAAAGAACATTGCACCTGAAATGACCACTTACCGGATCATCAAGACCTTCAAGGAGAGAGGTTCAACTGCAGTTAGGAAGGCATTGGGATGTCCCAGAGTGAATCAACTCATTACTAGTGCAGCGCTTGTTTAATATTGCCAACAAGTGGGTGTGAGTGAATCTGCATGTACAGTAAGGTGAAGACTTTTGGACAAAGGCCTGGTGTCAAGAGGGGTTGCAAAGAATTCACTTCTCTCCAAGAAAAGCATCAATGACAAACTGGAATTCGGCAGGCAGTACAAGGATTGGGCCGCAGAAGATTGGTGCACAGTTGTGAAGTCCCCTTCCGACTGTTTTGGACATCTGGTAAATCGATTGTCCGGAAAAGACAAGGTAAACACTCCTGTGAGTCCTGTGTGATGCCAATAGTGAAGGATCCATGTGTGCGGTAGCTTTTCATCCAAGGGAGAGGGCTGGGCTCTCTCAAAATTATGGCCCAAAACACTGCCAGGATTAAACATTGGTATTAAAACATCCTGCAAGAGCAACTACTCCCAACGGACAAAGGAGCAATTTGTTGATGATCCGTGCATTTTTTTGCATGTCTGGCGGACAGTATCACAAGGTAAGAGTGAAAATGAAGTGGCTCAGAGATCATTAGATTGAAATTTTTGGATCCTGTGGCCAAGCAACTCCTCTAATCCTGTAGAGAACCTGTGGTCAATCCTCAAAAGGCAAGTGGACAAGCAAAGGCCCACATTATTATCAACTCTGAGCACTAGTAAGGCAAGAAATGGATAACTATCAGTCAGGATTTGGCCAGAAGCGAATTGCAGAAGTTATAAAGAAGAATGACTATCTTGGATATATTGAGTGTTTCTACCAATTAAAGCCTTTAAATCTTATTAAATGCTTTTCCAGTAAACCATAGAAACGTGAAAAAAAAAATTATCTAAAAAAAAATGCTGAAGCAGCAAACTCTGCAAAACACTGAAATTTGTCACTGCCAATTAGTTTGACCATGGCTGACCAAACACAAATAATGCAATGACACATAAAAAGTATTCCATAGTCTCCAATAGAAGTGCTGATAATGAAATCTAATGTGTATCACTACTTCAATTCTCACACATGCATGATTGCTTAAAGACAGAAAATCATAAGTATTTGCACAGAGATCACATTGCCCTCACAGACAGAATTATAAAGTGCCTTTAAAATGCTTCAAATCATTAAAAGCTCTTGTTTTAGCCAAATGTTTGGCTGCTTGTAGCATCCGGAGATGAAGTTAGTTGAGTTCTAGTTTCATTAACAAGAGAGAACTCTGGAAAGTCTGTTCCTCCATGACCTCTCAAGCTAACTTGTCCACTTGCAATGCTAAACTGTGAGGATATTCCAGATCGTGAGCTCGGGAATTGAGATCGAAACTTCTGGTCGAAAGTGGCAATCTGAAAAGTCTGACTGATGCTTCTGCGCGTCTGTCTTTTTGGGAGAGGTTACTTGGTCGAGGAAGTCGTCCGTCGGTGAAACCGAGGAAGGGTTCCGCCCTCGTCCCTGAAAAGGAAAAGGAGTGTCTGGGAATCTACTAAAGGGCTAAAGTTAGGTTTCTCCAAGGTGGATCTCAATGGAGAGTTCATGCTTGGTCTGAACCGGGATGGGGAAGTGAACTGCTTCTCTGTGGAAAAACAAAGGCTGGCCAGCGAGACTTGGCACTGTCATTTACAAACGTAAGACTCTGGTTGTTCAGGTAGGTGTCGTTCTGACATGGTCCTTTCCAGAGCTTGCTGGAGAAACTTGGAATACTCATGCAGAAGGCTGGCCTCTCGGCCGGAGGCGCTTGTGAGCTGGTTCCCAAAGCTTCGTTGGGACTGCTCTCATCGGAAAGAGTTGATAGAGATGCTGGATGTGACCTCGGTGTCCGCCACACTGAAGGAAATCTCTGCTTGCCCATTGGCCTTATTGGAGTAGTGATCGAGAAGCGTCTGCAGGACCTCGTCTGGAAGGACATTCTTCTCGCTATTGGACTTGATTTCCACGTTCAGTGTCTGAGTCTCAGAGAGGATTGTGGCGGGAACAGTCTCGTCAATGACGCTCGCTCACAGCTGCCTGAGTGACGGAGGGCTGCGACACGATGCTGCTCACGTTAAGAGCATAGTCTCGACTAGTGTCTAGCCATGGCCGCCTGGAGGTATCGTTTCTTTTTAAGAAACTGCATGGCGTCGTCATAGTTTGTGCTGCTCCTGGTTGGTTTTGCTTGTCCTCCTGTAGGGTCTCAACCGAATCCATGTCAGGATTTGTCTCGACATCTAATAGGCCTTTGTTGTCCACAATCTCAAACGTGTATCTCGTTACTTTGCTATCTTCGAATGAGGACAAGGGAGAGAGACTCTGGGACGGTTCTAGAGCCTGTTGTTTCAAACCTTTCCTGCTGGCGATTTTCTTCAGTACCAGTTTCGGAGGACTAATTATCTCATCATTAGACTCCTCCCCTGCAAGATGTCTGTTACCTGGCAGGGAATCAGGGAGCTCTACGCAAATAATCTGTTACTGACGTACTCGTCCTTCACCTTGGTGGCTACAGCGTAAAGAGGAAGACACTCACTTTTGGCAAGTTGGTCTTCCGCTCTTTTCCCTCGTGATCAGCTTCAACCCCTTTGTCAGCAGTGGGACTTGCGAGCAAGACCCGACTTTTATCAGAGGTCTTCTGACGTTTTTCTTGGGAAGGGTACATTCCTTGGCAGGAAAAGCGAAGCCCAAGCTCTCTGGGTGCGAAGAGGGCCATCTTTGGCAGCTGCTTTCTGCACCTTCCTGTCCTTATTCTCATGGCACATTCGTCCTGTGCTTCAAATACTCTGTCAGTTCTGGAGAAAAACTGTTAAGAAAAATATATAACATTATTTTGCATTCTCTATAATGCATGCTAAAAATTTAACTGCCAAGTAGGGCTGGGCGATATGATGATGTATATCGTGACCGCCATAGAAAACGTCAACCGTAACAGATTTTTTAATTCCGTGTATACCGCGAAATGTAAATAAGTGGGCGTGCTTAAAGGGTTAGTTCACCCAATAATGAAAATTAAGTCATTAATTACTCACCCCATGCTGTACCAACCCCGTAAGACCTTCGTTCATCTTTGAAACACAAATAAAGATATTTTTGATTAAATCTGAGAGCTGGATCACTCCTCCATAGACTGCCTAAGGGACTGGCTCTTGACGGCCCATAAAGTCATTAAAGAAAATGTTTAAATATTCCATGTGCCTACAGTGGCTCAACTATAAGTTTATCAAGTGACGAGATACTTTTTGTGCAAAAAACATAAATAACGACTTTATTCGACAATTACATTACTTCCTTATGGGCGCATGCTGCGAGAACTGAAGGAAGTTCTTCTTCAAGTACTTCTTGTTACTGGCTGCTTAGGAAGATTACTGCCACCTACCGTATAAGATGATGATCCATATATATAAGGCGCTCCAGCTATATCAGCACATCATCTTATACGGTAGGTGGCAGTAATACTCCTAAGCGGTGAGCAGCCGGTAACAAAAAGTAGTCGAAGAAGAACTTCCTCATCTCAGTTCTCGCACATGCGCCCATAAGGAAGTAATGGAATAATCGAATAAAGTCATTATTTATGGTTTTTTTCACAAAAAGTATTCTCGTTGCTTGATAAACTTATAGTTGAGCCACTGTAGGCACATGGAATATTTAAACATTTTCTTTAATGACTTTATTGGCCGTCAAGAGCCAGTCCCTTAGGCAGCCTATGTAGGAGTGATCCAGCTCTCAGATTTAATCAAAAATATCTTTATTTGTGTTCCGAAGATGAACGAAGGTCTTACGGGGTTGGTACAGCACAGTGATTAAATAATGACTTAATTTTCATTTTTGGGTGAACTAACCCTTTAACTACCGTGCAGCGAGCGTGAGACTGATACGCTGAGATTTGTCAAAGAAACATGGAGAAAGCAGCTCAAGAGGATCCACAAAGGAATTACGTTTTCTAAAGGGTTGTTGATATGTTCGGGGAAGGCGCAGCCGTCAACTAGAGCAGTACAGCACCCAGGCTACAGTTTAGAGGAGTGCACGTTCGCAACGGAGAAAGCATGAAGTTTACTTGATAACATTTCATATATCAATATTGTTACGAATAGAATAGCCTTAAAAAATGTATAGTTATCCGCATCTTTTCTTCTCTTACGTATAGTTACTTTTTAAACATGAAAATCGCATTCACCATGAATGAACATCCTGCTTGTTAAAACGGATGTATAATCCTGTTTCTGAGGCAAAATTACTAATATATGCAGCGCAAGTTATATATTTTTAACTCCAAACAATTGGCCACAGAACCAGCTGATAAAATCTTCCTTTGATTCGAACCGCTGATTTCAACTTGACACTTAAATTAATCGATCGCATTTTGTTGATGCAAAAGACGCGTGTGTGCACATGCACTGAGAGGGAGCGCGGTATTTGGCTATGGTCAAATAATGACGCACTGTTATAATGTGTGTAGAATGTAAACTACTTAGTCAACACTAACAGTAGCTGCTGTTTGGTTTTCATATGCTCTCCTCTCTAGTCACTTCTGAACTTGATGAACTTTACAATTCTGAACTCTTGATTAAAGCTCAGGGTGACGGGTTGCCAGATATCACAAAAAGAGCAAAACAAGCCCCTTAAAATGCAGTATAATAAGCACATGTGGTAAAAATATATTACAATTAAATTATAATTATATTATATATATTATAATTATATTATAAACTTATTTACTGAAGTAAAGCAATGCATGAGATTGTAAAATTATTCAGCAACACTTTATTTAAAGTTGAAATGCACCTATGAGTTGTGTATTTTATATCAATCTGTTGTGGGAAGTTCATCTAAAAGTTGATGAGTGTTTTTTTTGTTTACTATATTTTGCTATAAAAATATTTTACCAAAGAAATAATTTACCAAATAAAATAAAAATAAAACAAGGTGGCGTACTTTTCATTTCTAAAGTATTTGGGTTTATTTATTATACAAAGCCCCTTTTTGTCGATTTTTTTAAGGATAACTAGATATATAAATAACTATATTGTGTAAAATATCGTCAGTGAAATAAAATTAGTCATACCGTGAACACAATTTTAGTAATATCGCCCATCCTACTGCCTAGTATCGAATCTGATTTGCTTTGAACTGCCCTTACCTGATGGCAGTAGTCACACTGGTAAGGCTTCTCCCCGCTGTGTGTCCTCTTATGTCTCTCCATGTGGTATTTCTGAATAAATTTCATTCCACACTCATCACAGCGAAAAGGTTTCTCTCCTAAAGTGGAGACATGGCAGGCTTATACACAATATAAAATAACAATTAAGGAAAGTCAAGTAGGTCCCTGTCAAAGTATGCCTAGACTTGCTTTCTCAGAGTATAAAGATGTAGCACAAAACAGGGACCTGCAATGGTACCGCATTTATAAATAGATCATTGAACTCAGAAGATTTCACTGTACATGTTCTAACAATACCCTGGAGATAAATATAAATGACATTTCTTTTTTTGCTCCTGGTGTAATGTTTATAAGTCCTTTCTGCTTACCAGTGTGGATTTTCTCATGTCTCTGAAGCAGGTACTTCTGAATAAAGCGCATGTCACATTGATTGCACTGGAAAGGCTTTTCACCTGCAAAAAAAAGTATATTTTTGTACACATTTTTGGTCTTTATATGTCAATTATTCCCACAGAACCAAGACAATACACCACTTCACTTACCTGTGTGAATGAAGACATGTCTTTGTAAATGGTAGTTTGTCCGAAAAACAGCATTGCAGTGCTCACAGACATGAGTTTTTGGGTTCTGGTGCCCAAGGGAGCCATCTTCATTAATAGTGAGAATCTATCAAGATGGAATACAGTTCAAAACTACTTTATCTTCCATGCCTGTGCTCCTTTGGGAGCGTCATGGTGTTGTATGTCTAGAACACTGTATGGCTAACCAATACCATAAAAAATTAACCCTTAAATGAGTTTTGCACCACTGTTTTGTACTGTAAAATAGAGTTCCGGCAGCTGACGTTCAAGCAATCGAAAACTCCGCCATTTTGGCAGGCAAATCAGGAGAGCGCCAGAGCGGCTGTAGAAGGGATATCGATAGCGGTCTGAATGATTTAAAGTCTATTTAAAATTTAAAACCATAGTGTCAGTAAAGATAGTATCATTATCCCATAAAACACAATGTTTCACACACTTTCCATAAACAGTTTTTCATTTTATTGATTATTTCAATGGACAACTAATGACACATCTTTAGGATATTTTCATGTCTGGGAAAAATTTGGTAAAGTCAAAAAAGACTTGACCCTCCCTTCACCAGTAATTAATTTTTCTAGATCATCCAAAACGATTGTGAAAAAAGCATGAGCCTCTCCAATAATTTATTAATTACTTCTGTACTGGTTTGCGCTTGGCAAAAGAATTTTTACAGTCTATGGTTCAGATAGCCTTTTTTTTTTTTTTTTTTACAACTAACAAACTACTAAACTCCTGCTTTCTCATCCTACTAAGGCTGTAACAATATACCAAAATTCGGTTTGTATCATGTTTTTTTTTTATTTTAGATTTTTTTTTTAATTTAATAATAAAAAAATCACGTTTTTGGTGCTGATGCATGGTGCGTTCATCTAACAAGGGTGGCGGGCTCCAAAGTACTCTAAAAGCTGCCACAAAGAACCGGCAAAGGTAATGATTATGAATATGTTAAATATATCAAGGAGACATTTTAAATTGTTTATTAATAAACAAGGTTTTTAACCTTTGCAGGGGAGCGCTGCTTTCTCTTCTTTTTTTTGTGACAGTCGGATGGGTCCCTCTCCTGGTTTCTTCTCCTTTTTATTCAGAACCAGTGAGTCTGGTGACTTTCATCTTCCTGCTTTATATTGACCTAACAAAAGAAGCGGCAACAACAAAAATCAGTAATTACATTTTATTTAAGTGCTCTTAAAACACTAAACGTAAAATATGATAGGTAGATGATAGATAGATAGATAGAGATGATAGATAGATAGATAGAGATAGATAGATAGATAGATAGATAGATAGATAGATAGATAGATAGATAGAGATAGTATATAGATAGATAGATAGATAGATAGATAGATAGATAGATAGATAGATAGATAGATAGATAGATAGATAGATAGATAGATAGATAGATAGATATAGATAGATAGATAGATAGATAGATAGATAGATAGATAGATATATAAAGTCCGAACGGCTGTACACTTACTGGCATGTTGAGTGTGTAATGTATTTTATGGGAGATTCGCTGTGAGAAAGCCTGGTTCATCCTGTCCGTCATTTTCACTGTCTCCTCATGCACCATCAGGTCATCATGGGATATCAGATCATGTGAGGTCAGGCCTCCACCTGCCAGGTCTTCATCATCCTCATCATCATCCTCAGCCAAAAGGGGATGATTAGCCAAGCTCCGTTCCCCAAGGGTCATATCCAAACTGCCTCTTCTTCCTCTTCCATCCACCCTCTGAGGGTCCCAAACCTCTGGATGAGTGGTGAAGTCCCACAGGGCCACATTTCATCAGCATCCCCTCCAGCTTGTCATCAATGTTCATCGCTGAGCAGTTGAGCTGAAGCTACAGGAAGAGACAGGACAAAACATAGGGATTCAACACGGTTGTGTTTACAGCACTTCCCCTCCCGTCAAACGGACTGAGAGAAACAAGCGAAGTTGTTTTTGTCTTTAAATGTCCCCCTTTTGATTGTCCACGTTCTCCAGCAAGTTTTGAGGAATTGTAAATATGTGAACTATTCTGAAAATCTAATCTAAAATTTGTTACAGGTTTAAGTGATTAAAAGAGTGGATATTTTTAATGTGGTCTTAAACTTTCTTGGTCCCCAATGCTGAATCAAGTAAAAAAAAGAAAATGTATTGCCTGCTAGGCAGAGAAGAAATTATAATTAACCCAATCTGACTCTGACATGTCGTGAACAGTCATTGTCAGAATTGCCACTGAAGCATAAACTAATTTTAATTGCCTTTTAATGTCAGATTCTCACTGAAAAGACAATTAAGATACAGAAAATATTATCGATGTAACTGTACCTGACACTATTGGATGAAACTAAATGTAGCTGAATAATCTTATTCAGTAGAGCACTTTTATAGATACATTAAAGTGGTTTCATAATAATAGAAGAACTTTACAACATCAACACTGTTATTGAACTGAATTGAGCTGAATAATGACACTATTTTCTTCTGCAGTGCAGAGCTGCTTTATAGCTGAAATATAAGTTAATTATTATGTTTAGGTGGAGAAGGAAAAAACTGAATAGTAAGTTAGCTAGATATGCATCTGGCAGGTCAAGCATCAACCTTGACTAAATAAAATACAAATAGGAACTGGATCAACGTATGATTTAAATTGTTCCAAAAAAAGAGTTTAATGCAAACTCATTCTGATATGTAAAAAACTACAAAATAAACTGAAAGTATATAACCGTGTTTACAGTGTGTTACTCACGCACAACACGGGGCTGCCTCTCGGCACTGTCACACATACAGCAGAATTCAATTGTAAGTGAGGTTAATAAGACAATTGAATTGTATTAATGGTTTAATGTATTTCAATATATTAATGTAGCGGGTAAAATCGGCCTGATCTCCATCTTATGCTGCCATTTCATCACGCACACAGAGACCGGACTGCAAACATTTTCACGACTGATTGTCACGCAGACCCTCGCGGATGAAGAGTATACGTACCGCATGTGTTATCAATGAAGCGCTGGCGGCGGGTTCGAGCCGCTCATGACGTGTTTGTCAAACTTTACTGCGATGCTGAGGCTAGCATGAAAGGCTAGCGAGCTAACTACATTCCATCTGCAGCTGCGCAGTGTTGCATTGTGGGATCGCAGCGGACCCGCTCTAACGAGACTGACAGGTCGGGTTTGCTTACTGTTACTGTTAGCAAAACTCTTTGAAATATATTTAACGCAATGTAATACATGTAGCTAATAATAAAGGTTTATGTAAATATATTCGATATATTTATAATCTCATCAAGATTTCTCTCGCCCTATCTAAAACTTAGTTATTAAAGGAGTAGTTCACTTAAAAAAAAAACTTTTGCTGATAATTTACTCACCCCCATGTCATCCAAGATGTCCACGTCTTTCTTTCTTCAGTTGAAAAGAAATTAAGGTTTTTGATGAAAACATTCCAGGATATTCTCCATATAATGGACTTCAATGGGAACCAAACGGTTCAAGGTCCAAATGAGAGTTTAAGTGCAGCTTCAAAGGGCTTTAAACGACACCAGACAATGAATAAGGGTCTTATCTAAGACCCCATGACTCGAAAAAAGATTTGTTAATTTTGTTGAACGAGTTTGAACAGGAGAGCATGAGCAGCTCATCACAGAACAGAGCAAGGCTTTATTTCTGCTTATAAACTTAAACTTTTTTATTAATTTTTAAATGAGTGATTGTTTCGCTACATAAGACCCTTATTCATCGTCTGATGTCATTTAAAGCTCTTTGAAAACTACTCATTTGGACCTTGAACTGTTTGAGTTCCCATTGAAGTCCATTATATGGTGAAAATCCTGAATGTTTTAATCAAAAACCTTAATTTCTTTTCGACTGATGAAATAAAGACATGGACATCTTGGACGACATGGGGGTGAGTAAATTATCAGCAAAAGTTTTTTTTTTAGGTGAACTAACTCTCTGCTGTAGCTACATTACTAAACTAAGAATCTTCCTGAACTTTCAACTGTTCAGACATAAAATGAATTGTTAAAATTCATATATCACTTTATTTTAGGCCTATGTTACTCATGCATTTTATAGCATATAAACAAACTTTAACAATAACTATTTAACCTTAACTTTAGCAATAACTTTAAAATAAATCTTGCAGAATCTGGAATCTTATAGAATTCAAAAATGTATTTATTTTAATTTAATATCAACAATCCCAGTTTCTGTTATTAAAAAGTTTGAAAACTGCCAGTGCTGTAATAATTAATAGGAAATATCACATCAGAGGGGACATTTTAATATTGTAAAGGATGGGAGACCTTTAGTAGCCATTGCCCTAAAATTATCTTGAAGAGGTAAACATTTTTAGTTAAAACTGTTAATTTGTGGTATTGACTCAATTTGTAAAGAAAAATACAATTACAGGATAAAGACAGAAGATGTAATGTCTTGCAAATTCAAACAAAACCAATTATCTGCCCATGTCACTTGTATTCAGATAGGCCTGTGAGATCAAGTTGTCTGATAACACACCACTAGAGGGAAACTACAGCCCAGAAACAAATGGAGAAGGAGATTGCTCTTGGGAAAATGGCTGAGGCAGCATTACTAGAATTTTGTCAGTTTAAATGATATATATATATATATATATTTTTTTTACCATTTTCAGCAGTACGCTCTGCTGACATCTAAAGTTAAAGGTGATGATTTTTTTTTTAAATACGTATCACTTAAGTTTAGGGTCCAGTTCTCACTATTAACTAGTTGCTTATTAGTACTTAAAGCACACTAATGCTTTATTTTGCATGACCATATTCTAGATTACAAAATCCTACCCAATACCTAAACTATTACTAACTATCAATAAGCAGTAATTATGAGTTTATTGAGGCAGAAGTGGTAGTTAATTGTTATTAATAGTGAGACTCAAACTTAATGAAATGTGACCCAAAATACTTGTTTCAATACGTTCTACCATTTCAATTTAGTGTACAGAGACAACTGACATTCGTAAATTGACGGATTTAAACTTGATTTAACTCTGCTGTTTAAATGTATTTGGCTTAAAGGAGTAGATTCACTTTTAAAAAAAAAACTTTTGCTGATATGTCATTCAAGATGTCCATGTCATCCTTTCTTCAGTCGGAAAGAAATTAAGGTTTTTGATGAAAACATTCCAGGATTTTCCTCCATATAATGGACTTCAATGGGAACCAAACGGTTCAAAATCCAAAAGACAGTTTCAGTGCAAGCTGTTCAAAAGGCTTTAAACTCAATTCCAGACGATGACATAGAGTCTTATCAGGCGAAACTATCGCTCATTTAAAAGAAAAATGACAAAAATTTAAGTTTTATAAGCACAAATGGCTCTGTCTGCTATGTCTCGTGATCTTCTGTTGAACTCTCTATCAAAATAAATGAATCTTTTCCGAGTCAACTTGTACTCTACTTTCTTCGTTGAATGAATCAAATGACACGGAACAAAACGTTTCATTTTGATAAACGAGTTTGAACAGGAGAGCCACTGAACGTCATCAGAATACAGAGCAGGGCGACCATTTGTGCTTATAAAACTTAAACTTTTTTTTTTTAAATGAGTGATCGTTTCGCTTGATAAGACCCTTATTCATCGTCTGAAATCGTTTAAAGCCCATCTAACTGTCTTTTGGACCTTGAACTCTTTGGATCCCATTGAAGTCCATTATATGGAGAAAAATCCATGGAATGTTTTCATCAAAAACCTTAATTTCTTGTCCAACTGAAGAAAGAAGGACATGGATATCTTGGATGACATGGGTGAGTGAATTATCAGCAAGTTTTTTAAACGTGAACTACTCCTTTAACAATTCCCTATCGACTATATAAAGAGTACTTCATTCACCACTAAAACTAATTGTAATTAAATGTACTAATAAACTATACATTTCATATAAACTGAACTATGATCAAAATGAGCTACACGTAAAAAACAAAATGATCTCTGCTGACTCTGGTAACATGTTACATTTTAATAAGTGACATTTAAAAAAAAGACACAACATATTAAACAAGCCCAATGATAATGGAAATGTTTTATTTTTTTATTATTACCATTAGTGTTACACATCAATGAGTTTAACAGTATATACAAATGGTTATCTCTACCCCCATAACCCAAAAATGAACCAAATGACCAGGGGTCAGGCTGAGTTACACATGCAGACTGTAAAACAGGAAAATTATTATATCCAGCCTTTCCTGTGACCTTCGTATTCCTTTAGCCAGATTTCTATCAAAACATTAGACCCACCCACTCATCATAACATATGACAAATATGGCATTCATAGTGGACAAAGAAAATATGCAGAGTTGAGTTTTGAATAAGACATAAACAGCATGTTAATATTTATCAGATGAACTGAAGCATATAAAGGGAGGGGGTAAGTGGTTATAAACAGCTTGGTTTTTATGGCTTGAGAAAGTCACAAACCAGCATATTATGATGAATTTATGGGACTTTGTTTGCTGTATGGGCACTTAGGGTAAATTTTAGTTGCATGTGAATAAGACCAGTTACTTTTCTTCATATAAATTTGACTCTTGGTGTCCTCCGCGCAGGTGATAAAGATCATTTTGCTTGTTGCACAGAAACTGGACATGTTCCAGATGTGGGAGACCACCATTATGGGGAGGGGTGTGGGGTATGATAAAAATGGAACGGCTGGATTGGCTGAGAACTTTTGCTCCCAAAACCCACCTTCTATTTTGCCTTGACAATTTTAATCTGTGCTTTTGTGTTTTATGGTTAACCGAAGAAGTAAAAAGATCATGGAAAAGAAAAAAGGAATGATTTTAGCAAACATATTGGCATCAAAAAAGCATAAAGATAATTTAAAAAAGCAGATTATAAAGAGATAACTTCCATAGTTTGAGATGGAAATGGATCTTAAGTTGTTCTTCTGATTCTGTCTGAAGTGTTAAATCATTAATTGTATGCAACCATCACAAACTCTTGTGTAGGTCAAATAGTGAGTCACAAAAGTAACCAGATCTAAAATCTGGCTGGTGAACATTGAAATAAAAAATCAGCACCCCCATTCATTTATTATTTGGACTGAAACAGACACTAGTGTATGTCAATATTCTGGAATACCTTTTGAGCATCTGGTGCAAGAGGCTGACAAAAGTTTAGATTGAGGAGGAAGACTTTAGTCCCCATGGTCAGTCTCTAGGAGTGTGTGCTTCTCTGGATTGACATCTCAAGGCCTCCTGGTGTTCTGGTTGTCATGGCTGGAACCCTCACATCTCTCTCTGAAGCACTCTTCACTTGCACTCGTTCCACACTTGAATTCCCTTAAAACAAAACATTGATTGTGTTTAAAGGGGTCGACGAGACTGGGAAATCAAATTTTACTTGAGTCTTTTGACATCTCTGGAGGTCATCGGTCGTATGGAAATCTGCTGTAAGTTTCAGAACTGAAAACGTCCTTATTAAGTCCAATAAAAGATTTTATTGACACCAGCCTCAGCAAGCGACTCGTTTTTCAAAGTGGGGAACTATGACGTCAGAGAGGATAAAACCCCACCCCGCAGAAGAAGATCAACGCCTACTTCAACATGGCCGGTTTGCCTACCGCCCACTGATTCACGCATTAACGCATAGCTAAATAACACAGATGCCTACCTCGTGATGACAAACCGGTTGGAGCTACCGAGACAATGCAAAATATTGTGCAGTGCCTGGTTGTGGAAGAAGACAGTCGCTGCATAAGCTTCCTCTGGATTCCCAATAGGTACTGCATGGATAAACTTTATTTTTAATGACGTTCCAGCTGATGAGGGTAAAACATCGTCCGTCTGTTCGCTTCATTTCACTGAGGATTGTTTTATAATCAAGACTGGATTTGCAGACCGATTAAGAGTAAAGAGCGGTGATGTGCCGTCTATATTGGATCTGACAGGAATTGTGCAACACACGGACTCTGGGTCGAACATGTATGGAAGATCATTCCGGTTGCCATTTTACAACATTGAACGTTTTCAAAACAATTTCCCCCAAGTGCATTGATGAGTGAGTTGAAACTCATTATAATATGCAAAACTGTTCTCCACTCACAGCAGTGGGCGTTTACTTCCAAGTCTTCAGTGCGAGACGCCCATAAAAAACGAGCGTTTCTGAGCTAGGCTCAAATCTAGGGTAGAAAATAGCCTATTACTTATTCATTTTGATGTTTTTGAATGCAAAACCAAGTAGAACAGTCATAAGTTGATTTCAGACAACAATATAATACATTTAAAGGGGGGGTTGATTGCGATTTGCACTTTTTTCATTTTAAATAGTGTGTATGTTGCTGTTGGTGCATGAACAGTATCTGCAAAGTTGCAGCGCTGAAAGTTCAGTGTAAGCAGAGATATCGTCTTTTAAAAATCAGGAAGTTTAATTGCCTACAAAAACAGACTCGATTGGGACTACAGCTGGGTTATGGTACGTCACTAACACACACATTTACATCAACCCCTCCCTCCGGAATATGCAGGAAAGGGCATGTGCATATCTGAGCGGCTCGTTGAGTGTGTTGTTCACGCAGCTGTCAGGTCTTCTGTGTTAGAGCTTCAGCACAGAATCGCTATACTTCGACAACAATGGATACAATTTATGTTTGATTATATTCCTGAAAGTGATGATGGTAATTTAGCTCTCTGTGCCTGCCCATTTTACGGAAGACAGCTTCCAGGAATCTCCACGAATTCAACACCGGATTCAACAAGAAACTGTTACTAAAACACGAAGCAGTTCCAACTTTAAAACCAGAGGCAGCAGTTGTTGGGCCACAACCTGTAAGTAGGCTAAGACTTCATCATTTTAAATGTATTTGCATGTATAATTCCCGACGTAGCGTTGTTTTTTTTAATCAAATGCCAGCGCTGGCTTTATAACCACTAGGCTACTAGTTATGCTATTTTATGTCTACAACAAACGCGTACAAACATTATGGACCTGAATTTTGTATTAGTACTAATGTTGTAAACGTATTTTTCATAAATGCTTTATAAATGTTATTTTCGATTTATATCAAGAACGTAAACTAATGCCCACGCTGTTTGTGTTTAACATTAGTAGCCAGTCAGTTGCTATCATTGACAGTCAGATGCTATTGTGTAAAACAAACGTGTATAAAGTCAAAAAAAATTGGCAAATTATCATTCAGAAACGTTTATTAAGAGCCGTGTGTGGTGAGGTTCTGCTCTGACTCGAATTCATCGCGGCTTTCTTTCTCTGATTCTGCCGTATATCGACCATAGTATCGTCACTTTTATTTACATGGTTGGACCTTTGGCATGCACGTTTCGCCCGGTAAAGGTAATGGGCGTTAACCTTCCGGACAACATGAGCGACAGTTTAGCCAATCACAACACACTGGTCCAAACTAACCAATCTGAGCCCATTGCCTGTTTCTGAGGGAGTGTTTTCATAGAATCAGGAAGTCAACGAGTCGTTCAGGGGACAGAGGAGAGCACGGCTGACAATAAAGGTGAAATTTATGAAAATAAGACTTTTAAAAAAAGAAAAACCACGGATACATGTTATATTGCACCCCATAAACACAATCATGCAAAGAAAAAAAGCAGTCGACCCCCCCCCCCCTTTAAAAAGCCAGTTCATGACCCCTTTAATGCTACACCTGCCTAATAAACAGTCTGATAAGTATAGAGACAGAGGTAATTGCAAAAACAAACTTAAATGTTTTATTTTGTTGGCACGGACCAGGACTTACCTTCTTGCACATGCTGATCTGCATGATGGCATAGCTGATGAGAGCCTCTCTCGAGATCATGGTCTTTCTGCTCTTTGAACCTTTCAATGTCCACCCATGCACTTTTCACATACTCTCTACAAAAAAGACAAAGCTATTTTGAAAATTGTATTTTTGAAAATGTCATCTTGCCATGAAATGGAATGAACTTGACATGAGTTGTTATATCCTCAAATCAACATATTTTTAAGATCAACTCAGTTGTATAATTAGCCTGG
Source organism: Hybognathus amarus (assembly GCA_030378365.1). Taxonomy (NCBI): domain Eukaryota; kingdom Metazoa; phylum Chordata; class Actinopteri; order Cypriniformes; family Leuciscidae; genus Hybognathus; species Hybognathus amarus. Next base: position 258,167 of record JAQIUQ010000434.1, read on the forward strand.
TTTGGGTTTACCTCTTTCACAGAGGCCGCAACAATATGAGCAAAGTATGTGCATTTGGAGCATATCTGTACATTTCATTATTTTTGTGCTGCCATGAATGAAAAGGCAGCCTCATAAACTTTGAATTCAAGTAAAATAATATATTTCTGACAACATTTACAGCTTTTTGTCATCAAAAGAACATAAAATGCTTTTAAAGTGAACTGCACAGTCAATCACAATTACAAACTTCTATGATTACTGGACAAGTATAAAGTCAAGTTCTCAAGGGTGGTCTAGAAAATACAATAATTCTGACGTGATCTGAAGACAGCAACAGATATCACTGAATCTGTGTTGTGCCATGATCAGTCGTGTGGTCAGATAGACACTGCTTACTCGCATTCTGTGTTTCTTTCTTTGACCAGTTCCTCTCCTTCTTCAATCTGTGTCTCCAGCATTTTCAGCTTGGCCTCTCTCTGCTCTGGGGTCTCTTGTCCAAACAGTTTACTGGTCATCCCCTTCAGAGAGAAGGTCCGTACCGTCTACACAGGGAAAAAAAGTCAATGACACCCATTGGCTGCACTCTTCCTCCCATGTTTTTAGCAGAAATCTGAAATATGGACGTTTTCCATCCTTTTTTTGGCATAGTAATTATCCATATCAGCCAATCGGGTCAGAATTTGTTATGCATGTCGTTGGCTTTTTGCGCAGCTCAAATGTTTACATGTTAAATGTGCCATTAAGGTCATTCTTCAGAGGGCCTCAATCCACCCAAACAGCAAAGCGGCACAATTTTAATTGCATAAAACTGTTAAAAACACTCACTAGTCAGAATCCTTTTAAAACAGGTGGGCAAACTTTTTAATACAAAGGGCTAGAAATCTAACTATCGAAAATTTAGATTTGTTTTATCCTATATATTTGGAAGCAGAAAATATACCAAAAATGTCTGATAAATTATGTTTTACAATGGTCTGTCTATATATTTTTTCCCTTCCTCTTGTGATATGACATGGGCCTGAGTTGGAATAAAAACATTTGGACTTGCTGGGAAGTCCCCCATTCCAGACGCGAGAAGGGTGATGTGGAGTTTGTCTCTGAGAACGGTCACGTGATTGAATGGACACTGACCCCAGTGGCGAGTATCCTCCCGCTGCTGTTTCTTAGAGGTCAGATCCTGGGCGGCCATCTCCAGTTCAAACTGTGTCAGTTCATGCTTCCTGACACACTGCCCTGTGAAAACACACATTAACCACAACATATATAAATGAACCATAAAAGCAGACAGATCGACAGTGCTGGTCAGAATTATTTGCCCCCTTGGTATGATCATAGATGGCTGTAAAAAATAAATCTGCATTGTTTATTCTTCTTGATATTTTATTTATTTAAATGCAAAAATCTAACCTTTTGTTGAAGTAAAATAATTTAAAGTGTGTGTGTTTGGGGGGTAAATATTATCTCCTTTTATTATATACTTTATAACCTATCTGTTGGTTTTGATCAAATCCATGATGCCATGTATCTGAACAAGAGTTTTGGCAGAAAATTAGACACACAGCATTAAAGATACAGCAGAGTATTTCATTTCACTTATGGGCACTTTTTATCCCTGTGTGCACTCAAACCCATCTTAAGTGTTTGCTGCCAAAAAAAGCAATTTTTTGTCCATAAAACGTTTGAAAAGTAACTGACACTATTGGAACTTCCAAACGGGACGGGTTCTATGAACAGATTAAACAAATTAAATCACTTTTTTGGAAGCAAACACTTAAGATGGGTTTGGTGCACACAGGGATAAAAAGTACCCCATGAGTGAAAATAAATACTCTGCTGTATCTTTAATGCTGTGGGCCTAATTTTCTGCCAGAAGACATCTTGTTCAGATATACACTCACCGGCCACTTTATTAGGTACCCATGCTAGTAACGGGTTGGACCCCTTTTGCCTTCAGAACTGCCTCAATTCTTTGTGGCATAGATTCAACAAGGTGCTGGAAGCATTCCTCAGGGAGTTTGGTCCATATTGACATGATGGCATCACACAGTTGCCGCAGATTTGTCGGCTGCACATCCATGATGCGAATCTCCCGTTCCACCACATCCCAAAGATGCTCTATTGGATTGAGATCTGGTGACTGTGGAGGCCATTCGAGTACAGCGAACTCATTGTCATGTTCAAGAAACCAGTCTGAGATGATTCCAGCTTTATGACATGGCGCATTATCCTGCTGAAAGTAGCCATCAGAAGTTGGGTACATTGTGGTCATAAAGGGATGGACATGGTCAGCAACAATACTCAGGTAGGCTGTGGCGTTGCAACGATGTCTCAATTGGTACCAAGGGGCCCAAAGAGTGCCAAGTAACTATTCCCCACACCATGACACCACCACCACCAGCCTGAACCGTTGATACAAGGCAGGATGGATCCATGCGTTCATGTTGTAGACGCCAAATTCTGACCCTACCATCCGAATGTCGCAGCAGAAATCGAGACTCGATCAGACCAGGCAACGTTTTTCCAATCTTCTATTGTCCAATTTCGATGAGCTTGTGCAAATTGTAGCCTCAGTTTCCTGTTCTTAGCTGAAAGGAGTGGCACCCGGTGTGGTCTTCTGCTGCTGTAGCCCATCTGCCTCAAAGTTCGACGTACTGTGCGTTCAGAGATGCTCTTCTGCCCACCTTGGTTGTAACGGGTGGTTATTGAGTCACTGTTGCCCTTCTATCAGCTCGAACCAGTCTGGCCATTCTCCTCTGACCTCTGGCATCAACAAGGCATTTCCGCCACAGAACTGCCGCTCACTGGATGTTTTTTCTTTTTCGGACCATTCTCTGTAAACCCTAGAGATGGTTGTGCGTGAAAATCCCAGTAGATTAGCAGTTTCTGAAAATACTCAGACCAGCCCTTCTGGCACCAACCATCATGCCACGTTCAAAGTCACTCAAATCACCTTTCTTCTCCATACTGATGCTTGGTTTGAACTGCAGGAGATTGTCTTGACCATGTCTACATGCCTAAATGCACTGAGTTGCCACCATGTGATTGGCTGCTTAGAAATTAAGTGTTAACGAGCAGTTGGACAGGTGTACCTAATAAAGTGGCCGGTGAGTGTATATGGCGTCATGGATTCGATCAAATACCAACAGATAAAAAATCCAAACCTAACGGCCTCTGCTAGAAATCTTAATGGGCCACGTTTGGATCTTCCAACCGGACAGTGATCCAAAAACAAACATCAAAATCAAAACAAAAATGGGTCAGTGAGCACAAAACCAAGCATCTGCAATGGGAATCCCAGTCCCTGACCTGAACCCTACAGAAAATGAGTTGATTGAACTAAAGAGAAGAAGCGCCAACATGAATCTGGGAATCTGAAGAGTCTGTATGGAGGAATAGTCTCTAATCTTGTGAGGTGTTCTCTGAACTCATCAGGCATTATAAACTCAGAGCTGTTATCTTGGAAAAAGAAGGTTTAATAAAAGGGGGCAAATAATTGTTCCCAACATGTTTAGGAGAAAGACATTTATTTCATAATGTGATTCCCCACCACTTTCAATTTTTTTTACTTCAATGAAAGATTACATTTTTATATTTAAATAAAATATCAAAAGGATTAATAATGCGGATTTATTTTTTAAAGCTATCTTTGATCATATTTACCAAGGGGGCAAATGATTCTAACCACAATTCTACAGTGAACTTGTTTCTGATGGAAATTGCTAAACTGAAAGCCTAGGTGACCTAGGAAACCAGGCACTGATGGGGGATTGTGTAAATAGTGTAAGAAAGTTGCATGTGTAACTTTATCGGCTACAATGAGTTCTGGGAAAGGTGCAGTTTGAACATAATGTACATTTCTAATAACAGCTTGTGTTTAGTATAGACCCCTTTTCAGGTAAACATGGTGACGTTTTTTTGTGGGCGGAGCTTAGTTGGAGGCAGAACAATCCCTCTGGCCGCTTTACTAACGCTAGTTAGCAAGGATGACTGGAGAAAATCCGAATATTATCTTAATTTGTAAAGTCACTCAGTGTCCAGCACCGCAATTGTTATTTCCCAAAGTTATCTTTAACAGACGGAACCAGATTGGCCGACCTGTAGCCTCCTAGACGCCCACTCAATGCATGGACGATCTGAGAGGATTAACGTACGTAAGGAGAAACTGAGGGCATATAAATCTTTAGATGCCTATATGGTCCTGTATAAATCTTTAGATGCCTATATGCCTATAAGACTTGTGTGTCGATCCACAGTTCTGCCGAACCAGCGCCGAGACCACGACAATGTAAAGAGTGACATTACAGTGCAATTTTAATGATGTGAATATTTTCTAGAAATAAAAGTTCCAGATACAGCATATTTATTTTTCATCAATTCTTGCACCAAACAACACAACAAGATGACATTTAATAATAGTAACAATAATTTAAGCTCCTTATTATGTAGCCGAATCTGTGCTTTTTTGTATTGGTCGCCTCCAGTTTCACGTTGTTTTGCCTCCAGCTAGCGCCGTGACGTAACTGTGACGTCGACGCAAAAGGGGTCTATACTTCAGTTCACATTTAAAGGGGTCCAATTATGCTTTTTACAACTTTCTTTAGTGTGTGTTATTCTCCATATCAGTAAGCACTGTTTCTGAACTCCCTGAAACTCCTCGAATTCGAATTGTATTCTTGAGTTTTCTTCCAGGAACGTTCAAGTTACAGTATATCTCATTTAAATAATTCCGCCTAAGGCATTCCCAATAAAAAGGGCCAAGGCTTGGTAGAGTTGCATTAATAGTTTGTTATGGTAAAGGCTGTGTCATTTCCAAAACATGGTCAAAGCGACTGACCACAACACACTCTTCCAGCCAACCAAATCAGAACATATTGTGCTTTTCGGAAGGACAAACAATGTAAAATACGTGTCAAATAATGTTTTTATTGCTGTTGTTTATTTTTATTTTATTTTTTTTACTTTAAATAAGACCAACTATGCCCTTCTTCAAATCTTGATTATAAAGTTGGCAATAAATGTTTACAATTCTCATTTTGGGTGAAGTCCCTCTAACATTTGAACATTCGGGCAACACAAATATTAAAGGTCCCATATTATGCCCCCTTTCACAAGTCTCTGATGTCCCCAGAATGTGTATGTGAAGTTTCAGCTCAAAATACCCAAAAGATCAATTTTTACAGCATGTTTAAATTGTCATTTTTTGGGGCTGAGAAAAACACGCTGTTTTAGTGTGTGCCCTTTAAATGCAGATAAGCTGCTGCCGCCGGCACAGGAGGCGGAGCTTAATGAGCGTGCTCAGTCTCTCAGGACAATAGCCCACATAGTTCTTGCTGTTTTTGACACGGGGTCCAAATCATGATCAAACATATACTAATGAGTTTAATAAAGTTTATTGTACATCACACAAAAGATGAAGCGTCAGTTTTACTTCAGAAAATCACTGTAAGAGCTGAGTAAACACAGTAAGTTATAAGAAGTGCGCAAGTTGAGGGAGTTGAGGGAGCATTCCTGTGGGCGGACGTGGGACGTTAGTCAAAAAACTGTTCTACTGACGTCATTAAAGAAGGAAGTAGAGGGATGTAGTCCAAACGGCCGTTCGATGTAGGCTACTTCTGATAAATAAAATATCTCGCTTGGCATTGAACTTTGAGCTTTATAATTTTACAGATATTATTTATACTCTAACAACAACATTAAACACTAACTAAAGTTTGAAACATGGGATCACAAAGAACGGGACCTTTAATACCGTACCTTACTGCGTCTGCATAGAAAAGGTACTCCTTCAGCTGATCAAGCGTAATGCTCTTCTTCCTCTAGAATATCATCTACAGAAGCAGCGTACCTGTAAACGAAACAAAAGTGCACGATAAAAGTGTAGTTGAGACATAACATGTCCATGAACTTCACCTGATAATGTCACAGATGTGTGTGTACACTACCATTCAAAAGAATGAGCTCAGTAAGATTTGCATTATTGGTATTGTGTTTTACACTGATGCCAAGCTTGATTTTTTGTTATAAATAATCTTGTTTTCTGGTTTGTTTCCCTAACAAAAACGATCAAATAAATCAAATAAGATGATATACTTTTCATTTAAAATAACAGAATTACCCAAAATAGGCATTACCATGTATTATTTAAAGGGATACTCCACTTTTTTTGAAATAGGCTCATTTTACCACTCTCAGAGTTAAACAGTTGGGTTTTACCGTTTTCGAATCCATTCAGCCGATTTTCTGATATTTAGAAGAATATCATTAACCAGACAGTTTCTGGTCTCATTGACTTCCATAGTATATATCTCTTATGAGACCAGAAACTGTCTGGTTACTGATATTCTTTTAAATATAAAACAACGGCTGAATACATTCGAAAATGGTAAAACTCAACTGTTTAACTCTGGGGGACTGGTAAAATGAGCCAATTTACAAAAAAAAGTGGAGTATCCCTTTAATAAACCACTTCCCATTGAGTTTCCAGGATAAATAACTATATCTTTTATATATACTCTGACCATGATATAATATTTTGGTCATACTGCCCACAACCGAACATCACAAACTGACATTCTGGTAAAACTACATGTATTATCCTCTGTAAATCCGACGTAGAGCCCGTGGAACTAATGCCAAACCCGCAGAAGAGCCAGTCTGGGGTATTTTGAGGAATTTTTAGGAATAGGTGAGCGACATGATCCATAAAACAGTCTGACAGCTGCTAAATATGGGCTGATGATGGACAGGTTGTTTCTTTCAATGCTGAGACAGACAAGCAGCGCATTGGGCTCTGACCTTTAACCTTTCTGCTAAGTATAGCAATCTGGAATCCATCAGAACATGCAGCAATACAACACCAGTATAGAAACTTAAGGGACTGGTTAAAGACTCACTGAGGACATTACTGCAAAAGAGTCCCTTTTACAACATCCTCATCATAACGTCTGAAAAAAGAGAATAATACAGCTCAATATTTTGGCCATGGCCCCCAGAGATTCACAGCACGGTCTGCCAGCAAAATCAAACCCCAAGCTTTCCAAGGGCTCATCTTTCTGGCTACTTGTTATGGGGGGGGGTCGTGAATGGAAATATGAGAGGACTCAGATCAATCTGGCAAATGTGTTTTACAGCTCAGTAGCAGAAGCACACACATGTAGAATCACAAGTCCTGGGCTGTATCATACAGCACTTCCCTCAATGAGCTCTTGGAGGGTAACGGGATCGTCCCAGGTAGGAGAAACACAATCAAAACCAGCTGCAATAAAATCTTGCACTAATCCTATAAAGATACATGAGAATGGCTCATAAAGCAGCCTTCATCTGTGTTGCGTGCGCTGCGAACTCACGCGTCCATGTGATGGCCGGCGCTCTGCAGCCCATCTCCCATCTCTTTCTCAATGGCACTCCACTCGCTGTCCAAAACAAACAAAGACTCACATTAAACCACTGCAGCTGACCGCAGATACACAATCACATCCCAAAAGATTTACCCCAGAAATGCTTCTCACAGAAAGAGTTGACAGAGCACATTATAAAACATGTCTGGCTCTTTCAAAATGAGGGTACATTGTTGTGATTGTAACATTGAGAGATAAAACCTGGACCAACTGGTCTATTCATCATCACACAGAATGACTGTATAGAGAAGACGTGAAATAAAGTGCACATCATATATGAAAAATGCAAACGCTTGTACTTTCACCGTTGATCAAATTAATCCTTGCTTAATTTATTTTTTCTTTAGAAGTAAAAAATGGTAGTATACACAGGACTGTTTCAATAGCTGTCAGGAACCTTGGATAATGACATGCATGTAAAGATGGTCATTATTTTATATATATATATATATATATATATATATATATATATATATATATATATATATATATATATATATATATATATATATATATATAAATACACACACATGCTTGTATATATTTAAGAAATATTTTCATGTATATACTGTATACAGATTTATACATAATTTATATTATATTTAAATATAAATATTTTATATATAAATAATATTTTTTTCCTAAATATTCCTATATATGTGTGTGTATTTTTATATATCCAAAATAATTATACACAGAGCACCCACATTTATTATGCAAACACAAACTTTTATTTTGGATGCGATTAATCGTTTGGACAGCCCTAAATATATCTTTAAATATTTATATAAAAAAAAATGTAATACAAATAAATATATATATATATATATATATATATATATATATATATATATATATATATATATATATATATATATATAATATGAAAATATATATATATAAAATATATATATATATATTTAAAATATATATATATAAATATGAAATATATATATATAAATATGAAATATATATATATAAATATGAAAATATATATATATATATATATATATATATATATATATATATATATATATATAAATATGAAATATATAAATATGTAAATATATATATATATATATATATATATATATATATATATATTAGAGCTGTCAGTTAAACGCGTTATTAACGGCGTTAACGCAAACCCATTTTAACGGCGTTAATTTTTTTATTGCGCGATTAACGGTCTTTTTGTCCTAGCAAACTTTGTAGTTTTTTCACATACTTTTGCAACAGGACGCAGCATGCGTCCTGATCCATTTCAGCGTCTCGCGCTCGTCATCCACTCAAAGCCGGCTCGCAAGCCCGAACGAGTGTGTGCGGCGTGCCTGTTGTTTTGTTTCCGGTCTCAGCTAGATCCGCTTGCGCTTTGGTCGAAGAAGCATTGAAACGTCCTCGCGCGGCGCAAGCAATTGAATGAATGGGTTTCAGAGCGCAGCGCGAGGACGTTTTGTGCCGCACACACACGTTTCAGCTTGCGAGCCGGCCAAATAGTAACGTTATGTTTTGAGTGGATGACGGAGCGCGAGACGCCGAAATGGATGCCAATGAGATTCTGAATGTAAAGTTTACTTTTAAAAAGTTGCCAAATTGTCCCATTGACAAGACCAAAGCGATCTGTAGGCCTATGTTTTGTCATTATGAACTGAGCTATCATCATCGCAGCACGTCCAGTCTGAAACACCACTTGATGATGGCCATGCAAACACGCACACAAACACAGATGATGCAAATTCTCCACCCCTCGTCAATATCAGGACCTCATCAGTATTTCTTTCACCCTTTTATTGATGGACAGTGTTGCATTGCGTGAGAGATTATTTAGGCTATATATGTTAGAGTGAAATTGAACAAAATTAATTAAAAAAAAAACATTTGCACTAAACAAGCCAATCCACTTTTCCATGTTGATAAAAGCATTAAAATGAGAAAAAAATGTAACAAAAAGAAATCAAAAGACATTAAGAATAGATAAAAATGTGCGATTAATCGCGAGTTAACTATGACAGTAATGCGATTAATCGTGATTAAATATTTTAATCGTTTGACAGCACTAATATATATATATATATATACACACACACACACACATTACCTAAAGACTCTTCCATAGTTTCCATGCACTTTGTAGACTCCATATAGGCGATCAGCTGCTCTCTAAAGAAAGAAAGAAAAAAAATGTTGAACTCTGTTAGTAAATGGATCTGATTTTAAGAAAAATTTAAAATATTAATAATAATTATCAACAAAATGGCTAATTTCATCTTTAGATTTACTCTATGACTCCAATGCAACCACATATTAAATTACCCGTAAGATATATACTTTAGATCATTCGGGAACTTCTTTTTAAAAAGATTGCCTAAAATACTAGTGTTTTCTTTAGTAAAAAATTGTGCTTTCTAAAAAGCACTAAAATAATTAATGGAAGAGTAAATTAAATCATCAGAATTGCTTTCCTAACTAATAATAAAGTAATATATACTTTTGTTAGACTGAAAGGACTTTTTCTAATAGACTGAGCAGCATATTCGGTTGACTTTGTTTACACTCACCGCCCGAACTCTCAGCAGCTGTGAAATAACAGACTGCAGCTCATCACTGTAGTGTTTCATTTCTGCAAATCTCCTGTGAAACACACACACACAGGTCAAGTTTCAGGGTCAACAAACAGCACGGTCATATCATGCATTTCATGCCACTGCGTAACACGGTTTGCAAAAATAACTTACTTGTCTGGGTTCTTCACTCTGAAAGTGGCATTTAAAGCCTTTAATCTTGAATCAGCCTGTAAGGAGGACACATGCCAAATGTTGACAGACACATTCATGTTTAGGTTTTTGTTTATTCACATGGTGTAAAGCAGAATTACAGCCACTCCTAACAATATTTTTTTTTAAACGACTAAGATCAGATAAACACTGCAATATGGCAATAATATACACTAACATAAAATATTGCTGCTCTTTCGTGTTTGATCCAGAACAGTCCAACAGACTTCCTGTGCCTGTTTACATAAACTACAGCGTACTGATAACAGATTCCTCACCGCAGTAGCAATTCAGTCACTTCACACAATTTTTATTTGATATCAACACATATTTAGTCAGCTTCATATCAACATATGAATAGTGACCTATGGTGAGAAGCGATATATGTAAACAACAGAGTCGTGGCAAGAGGGTTAAAGAGAGAAAGAACCCAATGAACTGGAAAGTGCTGATATACCTTCGCCTGAAATCCTGTCTCAAACACGGTTTCCTTCCAACCATTTTCCTGTGAGGCAGAGAAGGGATGCAATTTCTGACACTGGCAAAGGGCACTATCAGCATTAAATGTCAGTTAAAACATTTTTTTAAACAAAGGAAATAAGGGCTGTCAATTCATTTTAGTTCAATTATTAAAATTCATAAATACTAATGGGGTGTTTTGAATGGTAGGCCAGGGATAAGATTACACCACCATTCAAAAGTAAGAAATTAATACTTTTAATTGGCAAGGATCAATTAAACTGATCAATAGAAACAGTAAAGTCTTTTACATTATCAACTTTTGAACTTGTCTCACAGTTTCCACAATTTTAGGCAGCTGTCTTTAACATTGATGATGATAAATGATGTTTCTTTAGCAACAATCAGCATATTCGAATCATGTGACACTGAAGACTGGAAAAACCATGCTGATGAATATTCAGCTTTGACACAGGAATACAGTAAATTAAAATTTTAAATGTTTTAAAACAGAAAATAGTTATTTTAAATTGTAAAAATATTTCACAATACACATTTTTGCTCAAATACAGAGCGTTAGTGTATGTTCAATAATATATACTGTATATTATATATATATATTAGGGCTGGCAAACGATTAATCGCATCCAAAATAAAAGTTTGTGTTTACATAATATATGTGGGTGCAATATGTATAATTATTTTATATATATATATATATATATATATATATATATATATATATATATATATTAGGGCTGTGAAAAAGTTAATTGCTATTAATTCGCATCCAAAATAAAAGTCTGTGCTCACATAATATATTTCTGTGTGCTGTATATAATTATTTTGTATATATAAATACATAATCTAAATACATAATCTATATTATATAAATATAAATATTTTATATATCAATAACACATTTCCTTAAATATATACATGCATGTGTGTGTATTTATATATACAAAATAATTATATACAGCACACACAAATATATTATGTAAACACAGACTTTTATTTTGGATGTGATTAATCGCAAATAATTTTTGCACAGCCCTAATATATATATATATTTATTTTCATGTATATACTGTACATAGATTTATATATAATTTATAACATAATATTTTTTTCTTAAAATATACATGCATGTGTGTGTATTTATATATGTACAAAATAATTAAAATAATTATAATTAAACAAAATAATTAATAACACGCATGCATGTATATTTAAGAAAAAATATTATGTTATAAATTATATATAAATCTATGTACAGTATATACATGAAAAAAATATATATATACATGCTTCATTTGATTGACTTGAAAATTTTATCTTTTTCAAAAAACATTTTTCATTGGTATTGTACATGTGGCTACCATGTAATTAATTAATTTCAATTTCTACGAGGCTGTCAATTAATTTTAACTTAAAAAAAAACATTTGACAGCCTAGAAGAAAAAGAAATGAATTGATTACAAATAAAATAAAAACATTTAACAAATTAATTAAATGTAACATTTAATTAGACATTACGGATAAATTCAAAATCTTTATATCAGAAGAACTTTATTGTCCAGACTCTACCTCGGTGAGGAATGAATAGAAGATCTTGTCACTGGACAAGACTGGGTGCGAGGCCACTCGAAGCAGGAAGTCTCTCTAGTCCAACCCTACGCCTCTCCACGAAGTCAGGGTCCATGTTGTCTGCTGTCAGCTTGTGCCAGACGAATTCAGCCTGTTGAACAAAGCATGAAGTTACTGTGTATGAAGGCAAAATGTATTTACAAGCACAGCATGTTGCATACCCGTTTTTCAGGCAACGGCGGAACCACCACAAATGGATAGGCAACTAACAAATAGTTTCGAAGGAGCTCAAATTCGCTGTAACGTCTCCAAAGAGAATCTGGGACAGGATTGGTTCCTTCTGAAGCAGCATCCACAGGCCTAAAAACACAGAATAAATGACCGTCAGAAGTGGAATGAAACTTAAAGAAATGCTCATTTTAAATAGCCTTTCAATAAAAAAATGTGTTAGGTTTGGTATAAACCTTAAGGCAGGGTCAGTGAGTTTGGGCAATCCCTCGAGAAAACAAAAGGCTCTCCTGAGAATTAACATTTGAACTCTCTCTTGCATATGTAACAGCAACATCCGAGACGCACAGTGCAGTTCACAACTCACTTTTACAGTCTCATCATCCCCCCTGAAAAACTCACTGAAAACCTATGCGTGTTCAAAAAGTAACTATAAATGTTTGGTATCATCAGAGAATGTCTAATTGAAGAGAATTGGCACTGGCTGGTTACTTCCGGTTTCTGGACTGGCTGCAGTAACACGTCTCTGTCCATGCGGGGGCGCTCGCGGTCGAGTGCAGAATGAATGGGAGTCTATGGAGTTTCACCCCCAGAAATCCACTTTTCTCAGGATGTAATTTTTTGTCAAGTAATTTGAAAGTTGCATTCAAAAGGGAGGGCTAAGATAATACACTCAGCTGAAAATTGCATTTTTAAGGTCACGTATCTGTTCTAAAAATCTGTTCAAAAATGTGATGACGTCACACAATAGCAGAATGCTAGACGTGTTCGGCCAACAACGGCCTAACCTGTAAGACATCAAAAGGACATAAGTACTCGTTCATTCGACTTTTGGCCTATAATCTATATTGAACTTGCGGAATCAACAATAAAATCTATGTTAATTTAACGACAAGCAGGAGAAAGAGACACATTTAGCCGTTTAGCCCCATAGACTCCCATTCATTCTGCTCATTACATTGAAAATGTATGTTTTACAATTTGCAGTATGATATGACATTATCATTGTTAAATTATGGCTCATCATACTGTAGACTAGCTAACCACAAAGCTAGCTAATGCCAATATCATCAGTCTGTACATCAGTCAATATCATCATTTCGTTATGACGACAAAAAAAAACAAGTTTCTTTTTAAAATGCATTATCATATTATTTTAGTTAAAACTCAAAAATAACTACAAATAACTAATTTTAGGGAAATCTGTTAATGTTTTGTTGTGCGTTTCTGAAATAAAAAATATCGGCCGATATATCGGAATATCGGATTTTAAAACCATAAAATATTTGTATCGGTATCGGCCTTCAAAATCTTTTATCGGTCGAGCTCTAATCCAAAGCTATTATAAAAGAAGTAAATTTTGTCAGCTCATATCTGCAATAGTGGCCATACCTCTACTGAAGTAAACGTTACGTTAAATTCAAGTCTAAGCAATTCCACGAGGGCTATACCAAAGTATCTTTGATTGTGTAAGCGTGAATGCGACCAATCTCAGGTATATAGCAGTTACCTCTGTTTCAGTGAGCGAAGCTGGCGAGATTGTGATCATGAGACCCGCGTTAAACAAAGCGTGAGGACCTCTGAACGACATATGACCTTTGTGTTTCTAGCACCAGTTTATGCTATAGTCTCAGCATGTTGCTTGCTTTGTGTTTGAGTGATCTGGGTCATTGCAAAGATATGACTCAAGTCCCTCCTTCAGGGTTTATTCAACTCTTTTACTGTCCCACAAGGAAAACGACTGTCAAAATTTACTGTCACACTGCTGTATATAGGCATGCCACTACTTTTCAATCAATGAATTTAAATGACTTTTCCAGTCGTTCCCTTTTATTGGACGACAAATAAATTTCAAAAGGTTGGCCGATATGATGTCAAACACATATATAGCCTAAGTTCTAAGAATTTAATACTTATATTCAGCAAGGATGCAATTAATTGATCCACAAAAATGTAAGAAATATTTCTTGAGCAGCAAATCAGCATATTAGAATGATTTCTTTAAAATCATGTGACACTAAAGACTGGAGTAACGATGCTGAAAATTCAGCTTTGCCTTCATAGGAAAAGAAATACACTGAAAAACATTAGTTATTTCAAATTGTAATAATACTTCACAATATTACTGTTACTGTATTTTTGATTAAATAAATGAAGCCTGGTGAGGATAAGAGAGTTCTTTCAAAAACATAAATCATCTTTTGAACTACATTGAACACAAATGCTTAACTTAAACACTTGTTGTACACATTATTTACCATGTAAACAATTAAATTGCCTGATATTTTCTAGTTTTTTAATGATTGTAGTCCTTAATAATACAAATGGAAAAATGCATTTAAGAGATACAAAGGAAAAATACATAAGGGGGAAACACTGAAGAAAAAAGTAGACTTTGAAATAAGATCCTAACTTCCCAAGGGCTCCAGGGAAGAAATGGGAGCCCATAATGTGCTCCACACTAATAATCCATGATGAAATCAAAGCACAAGGAAGGTGCAGGATTGGCTGACAGGCATTCTCCACTCTGACTGTACAACTTTCCCCAAGATCAGTGGCACCAAACTGCTCTCTAAAGCCCACTGTGTGTGTGCAGTACGCCTTCCACATGGTGCTTACAAAAACATGTGCTTCCTTTTATGGAAACAAGCAACAGTACAGCACTGTTAAGTTATCTCCATGTATAAAGAATCAATAAAGCCAAAAATGTTATGCTAACGTTAGCATCACAGTTACTAATCTTTATATACAGTTAAGGTTAGGGATTTGAACAAACCTTTAACCCTGAGCATGTAACTCGTCACGTAACGTTTGTGCAACAGATTTGAAAAATACCTCTGAGGTATGCTTTTACATTTCCAAGCAATCAAACTTGTGCTTTTCCTTGTGGGACACTAAAATAGTCAAGTAAACCCTGAAGGAGGGACTCGAGTCATATCTTTGCAACGACCCAGAACACTCAAACAAACATGCTAAAACTGTAGAGCATGGTGCTAGAAACACAAAGGTTATGGGATCGATTCCCAGGGATGCATACTGGTAAATTATAAATAAACTTCAATGCATTGAATGACATTATGGATTAAAGTGTCTTCTAAATGTATAAGTAAAAACTATTCAGAGCAGCTTATGGACACCAAAGCTGTATTTATTTGAGCAAACAAACATAGTAAAAAACAGTAATATTTTGAAATATTATTACAATTTCTTGTTTTCTGTTTTAATATATTTAAAAAGCAATTTATTCCTGTGAAGGCAAAGCTGAATTTTCAGCATCATTACTCCAGTCTTCAGTAACACATGATCCATCAGAAGTCATTCTAATAAGCTGACTACCTGTC
This sequence comes from Hybognathus amarus, assembly GCA_030378365.1. Lineage (NCBI taxonomy): Eukaryota > Metazoa > Chordata > Actinopteri > Cypriniformes > Leuciscidae > Hybognathus > Hybognathus amarus. The sequence goes on from JAQIUQ010000434.1 coordinate 273,938, forward strand.
ACCCCCTTTTGAGAATGGGGGTTAAAATGCACTGTTCACACTTAAATGGTTGTAATTCAAGAATGCTTTGGAATATATACACCCAAGTTTGGTCTTGTTTTAAAGAAAACACTCAGCAGATTATTGCTGAAGTGAAAACACTTCAAAAAATGAAAGTATGAAAAAGTTATGGAAGTTTAATTTCCCAGTAAATCAAATATACTGTACTATGTATTTTTTATTTTATAGAAAATATATATTTTACAAAATATTTTTTAATCTAAAATTACTATAAAATCAAAGCCATATATCTAACCAGGTTATGTTCCAAATTTGAAGTTGATATCACAAAAATGGAAGTTCCCATGAGATTTTGTTTAGGCGTCAGTACCAAAAATAGCCACCGGATGCCTTTGAATTCCATTGAATTTTTTTTTATTCCATTGAATTTAGTTGTATACATTCTGCCTTAACAAATTAATACATTTCTGTCCAAATATCAATGTTGTCACAAAATTTGGAACCTTGAGACTCAGACATTTCTGACAATATATGTTTTGTCAAGATTAGAAAAGGTTTTGATAATAAATTATGAATTATAATGATGCCAAAAAGGGGCGGAGCTGGATAAAATGAGTACCGTTTCTATGGTAACGCAATGTTCAATTATAAAATGGTTTTCACAGGATGAATTCTGAGTTTATAAGCTTTCAAATGATACCTAATGTATGATAACTTACTAAAATATGTGATATAATCAAAAAGGCGAAAAAATAATATTATATTTTAGAGGATATATATATATATATATATATATATATATATATATATATATATATATATATATATATATATATATAAATATATGAAGAGTTCAGATGCAAAAGCCTCTAAATGCCATTTGAAATTTTCTTCTAAAATGACCATTTTTGTCAAGCTTGTATATTTAAGTTCAGTAATTTCATTTAAATGACAATTAATAGGTAATCTTCATTGCCATTTAAGTGAAATTACTGAACTTAAATACAACTTGACAAAAATGATCATTTTAAAGAGAAATTTCAAATGGCTTATAGGCTTTTGCATCTGAACTCTTCATACATATATATATAATTTTTGGAGGATAATATTATACAATTTTTTTTTATTGAAAAATACTAGATTATATGTTTGATTATGAACCTTTTAGCATAAAAAACAGAATGGTTTCAATGATTAAAAGTGGGTGCATTGACTTTTTGTGACAAAGATCAGACCTCCTGTTATGATGTAGATTTTTTGAGGTGCACTCTTGTCAGTAAATTCATGAATTACTCTTCCTACATAATTTGTACCACAAAACCAGGGTAGAATATCTATTTAGAAGTCTTAGACCTTTCCAACAATGTATAATTTGTCTTAATTAGTTTAGGATTTAATAGAAATATAGTGAAGTAAATTTAGGCGTCCAGTTAAGGGGTTAAGAAACCGCATAGCAAATCCCTGGCAACTTCATGCAAGAACTACATTCTCATTTAAATAAAAAACTGTTCTGGGGAAAAATCGTATCCATTTTTTAGACATACCAAAAAACATGTTTGAAAAAGTCTTGGTTGCAGGCAGTGATTTTATGATTTTGACCACTAAGTATTGTTTTCGAATCATGTGATAATATGTTACTGCACTCTGGCCAGCATGTGTGTTTGGCTCTGCTGGAAAACACAGACAAAGCACATCTGCCTGAAGCGCTGACTCATCACCCTCTCCAGAATGACAAGTCCCTCTTTCCAACATAAAGCTTGGCGGGTGACGGGTCAGAGTGAGAGGTGAAAGTTACACTTCTGCTGCATAATGTCACTTCCCTGTCCAGTGGAATACTTGTTGGATGGATGGATGTTTTTTTTTTTGATGTAGCAAGTACATGTTAAAGTGACAGACCCAGGCACAGGAAGAAGAGGTCTAGTGTAAACAAGTAAAGAGAGGAAATCCGATGGTCTCTACCAGTCCGGCTTCCACAGTTTCTGAGCTGGTATAGTGTGCCGTGATGTTTTGCAGTTCACCATGCTAGTACAGCATGAGCATAGTTCATTCAGAAAGTCAATGTGTAAACTTACCTTATCTACAGCTGGTTATTCATGTTCACAATACGTAAAAACCTTTAGTTTCATTAGCTCCATACTTCCAGCTGTTATTACAGGCACATTGTTTAAATATCTCTAAACTAACTTCATTATGTCAAGAAAGGATTTGCTAGAATCCATGTAAGTCGTCAAGGACCTTCAGCAAAAAAAAATTGATCCATGACATTAAAGGAGCTGTATGTAAGAAATGTATTTCAAATAATCATACAATGGCCCTGGTATATATCACAAGTCTTTAAAATCAAGTTCATTTCAAATACTTATATCACTGACAACAATAGTCCGGTCAGGATATTGCCATTTAACCCTAAAATTGTTTCTGGACAAATGTGGGCAAAACAGTTTTGATTTATTTTTTAAAAATACTTCCCTTGATCTGAGGCAGAGTACTTTTCCTAAGTTTGCCTCCTGAACACACACAATTTTTTTTACTCAATTTTACAATGTTAAGTGGGTGAAAAAAAAAACTCCTTAATCTTGTATTTGGGTCAAAAATGGGCACCCATAGAAATGAATGGGTCATTTAGAGCATTGTAAAATAAGCCAAAATAAGACACCAGGTGACGGCAAAGTCACTTCATCTTTAGGTTTTAGCTCTAAGAACTTATTGGAATGATATTTTAATGTAGTTAAATAAAATAAAATAAAAACATAAAAATAAGCATAATTTACATAGAAAACATGGTACTTTTTGAAGTAAATAAATTCAAAAATACCCAAAATAAAAAAACACCGATAAATGGATAGACAAAACTTTATCAAAGACAGTGATATAACATTTATAATAAATAAAAATTAGGATCACACCTGAGTCCTCTGTGCCCACATTTGTCCACAATTACAGGATTAAGGGCTATAAAGTGAACACGGTTTGAGGGCTACAAGTGAAGTTGCAGCCCTCAACTGAAGTTGATGTTCTCATGTTCATAGATATGTATATAAAGGCTAGATGTGTTACGGCGGAGTTTCCAGTCGTCATCACTGGTGGCCATCTTGTCACAGGTAAGCTGATGTAAGATGAGTGGTCAACACGAACACAAATACTCTTATCTCGTTGAAATCTTGACGAATTTAGAACGTTTGACTTTTCTTACAGACGTTATTAAAGCTCCAGTATGTAACTTTAGTTGGGCACAAGAGGGCGCCGTTTCCAACAATAACAAAGGCGAATGTATATGACGCAGTAACGAGCTGAATGATGGGACTTGCTGTCAAGCTGATGGATCTAATAATGTTTAAGGATAAGTGAAAACACTCATGTTTTTTAACATTATAGTGGTATGAAGCAGGTCGCGATTGCTAATAAGATACATATATCACACGCGAGTCCCGCGGATATAAAGGAATAAGGAAATTTCATCCTATTGAACTACACGCAAGTGCTGGATTACTCACACAGGTCAGTTTATTAGATGAATTAATCTTGTGAGGGAAACGCAGCGCTGTTCCACTTGGAATAATGCTACACTATCACACTAAACAGCATTTAAATGTGTGTTGAAAGTCATAATGTTATTCTACGTGTTACTGTAGTTGGTTTGCTATACGAACTAGCAGCTAGATCAACATAAGAATAACATACTGACCATATTCTAACATTTCATCATGTCAAGCTAACGTTATAACATTGATTTGTTTTATAATTTTGCTCACCTGTCCAATGAAGCTGTAATGTCGTGACTCGTGAGTTCTGTCAAGTCCAAATTAGTCACGGACGCTACGTAGCTCTCTCGAGTGGAAGTCAGTCTCGGACGCTAGCTATCGGCATCTCAAAAACATCATGCTGATATTGATCCTCATTCTAGTCTGCTTGCCATGGTCTGTGTTTGAACAAAACAAGAACTGGGTGCCGCTAGATGTTACTCACTATGCAGTTGTCCGCGTCTGTCGCCATGTTTACGTCATGGCTATGGCAATACGAGCGGAAACGAGGATAGCCGAGAATAGCCGAGGAAAGCGCGGATATTGCGTCATTTACAGGCGACATTTTTTTCCGGGACGGACACTTTTTAAAATTGGAATTTCTCTGAAATAAAAGAACTTTGGAGACTTTGGGGATATTGTAAGTACACAACTGTAGGAAATATATCACATCGTGCAAGTGATTTTTGGATATTTTATTACAAAATCCTTACCTATTGGAGCTCCAACGAGGCTATAATTATACTGGATGATTATTTATTTATACACTTATTATTCATAAGTATGCTGTGTCATAGCTACATCTCTGACAGTTTAAAACAAACCAAACCGTTTGAAAATCGGTAGAAAATTGAGCAAGTTATGGTTATATAAGTAGTACACGTACCATTAACACAATGTTACGAGTGAGCGAGCTGCCTGTGACAAGATGGCCGCCAGGTGCAGACGTCGACCTCCATTGGCCAGCAGTACGGACGACACATCTAGCCTTTATATACATATCTATGGTCATGTTGTGTTTTGGTCTGATGCTCCACCCATCTGCCAATCACGAAGTCAGTAGTATTGCGGCATCCGGGTTGCCAGCTTTGCTCTAGTTACCACAGTTGCAGATACAAACAGGGTCGGATCGAAAATGTTGGATCCTGCAGCCTATCTGGCAACCTCAGAGTCAGGGGGAAGAGGGGGGGATACACCAGCTCTACAGTAATTTGAAAGTGATTGCAGTACCAGTTTTGGCCACAATCTTACATACGGCTCCTTTAAAGTTCAAGCTGTATATTTAACCGTTGGTACTTTTTATCACCGTTTGCTCCAAACCCATTTGGTGGGTTTGCTGCCAAAAAGCTATTTCTTAAGTTTCTGTCTGTCTGACAATAGAATCTGGTCCTTTTCGAAGTTCCAGTCGTGCTGGCCACTGAATATGCTGGAGTTTGTTTTTGGGGAAGCAAGGAGGATTTTTCTTGAAACCCTTCTAAACAACATGTGGGGATGTAGGTGTTGTTGTTTTTTAGGCTTTCTGACCACAAGACTTAAAAGAACACTCTCCGAACTTTTTGGGACTTTGGCTTCAGCATGTCCCCAGAGTTAGATAAGTCCATACATACCTTTTCTCATCTGTGTGTGCTGTAACTCTGTCTGACGCACCCACCGCTAGCCTAGCTTAGCACAAAGACTGGATGTAAATGGTTGCAGTAGCATACTTATCTCAAATAAGTGACAAAATGATGCAAACATTTTCCTATTTACATGTTGTGATGTATAGTCAGTCACAGAGTGTCCGAATAACAAGGTCATATGAGACACAGCCATCTTTTAAGTAAGCAATAAGATACGAGAGGCTGTGCTGTATCGTGAATAATAACGGCTAAGGGCGTTGTTAGGCACGACGCGAAGCGGAGTGCCTGCAACCCCTTGAGCCGTTACTTATTCACGATACAGCACTTGCCTCGAGTATCTTATTGCTTTTATAAAACGGTTGCCACACAAATATTTAAGTAAAAAACAATGTTAGTGCAACTTTCTTGAAGTAAAATCACTAAAAGCCTACCTTCCGCTGGAAAAAATAGTCCCCGAGTGTGAACAGCAACAACGTTCCAGTGTGTAAAATGCATGAAAGCTCAAATAAAAACAACATAGAACCGCAGTGTTGCGCAGCGATCAATGGAGCCGTTGGGTGAAGCGGTCGTAGCCGTGTTTTATCGTGAATAAAGCACAGCTCTTGACCAATCAGAATCAAGGATTTGGACTAACCGTTTTATAACTGTATATATATATATATTGGAAACTATGTTCTCAGAAGGCGAAGCACTGCTACTTGGGCGGAATGATAACCGCAGCACCCGAGACGCACCGTGATTAGGAGCAGAGAGTTCGTTCAGGAGTTGGAGTAATAGAGTCAGCAATTACTACTTTGTAAAAGCATAGTTTATAATCATGGGTGTTATTTGTATTGTGGCTGCAAACAATAAACATGGGAGACCGGGTAATATCATGATTTTTCATAGAATTCCAACCAAAAACGCATCCTGACTAAACATGAATAAAGAATTATTACAGTAATCGATATATTTTAAATGCAATTTATTACAGCTGAACCAAATGTATTCAACAACATATAATACAGTAATGTTAGATAACTGCATTACAATAGGCTGAATAAGGGGAAAGTAATCGCACAAGGCAAATTTTTGTACAATGAACCCACAATAGCCTACCCTTACTGGACAAGGTCACTGTTTCTCAAAAATAAAAAAAAATAATCAGATTCATTAGCCGATAGAGCGCGTGTTGTGACAAAACAATAACTTTATAGGGCCTGCTGAAAGTTGTGTCTTTTGCACACCCAAGTTTGTAATTTCAAAAGGTAACATGTAAATAGGAAAATGTTTGTCACTTGTTTGTTATTTTGTCACTTATTTGGGATTAGTATGCTACTGCAACCATTTACATCCAGTCTTTGTGCTAAGCTAGGCTAGCGGTGGGTGCGTCAGACAGAGTTACAGCACGCACGGAGATGAAAAAGGTATGTATGGACTTATCTAACTCTGGGGGATATGCTGAATAAGCCAAAGTCCCAAAAAGCCCCCAAAAGGAAAGAGTGTTGCTTTAACTAATCTCTGCGATTCTCCATCTGTGATCCTTGGAGAGTCTTCTACCCACTCAAACTCTCCTCCTCAACGTGCATTAAGACAATATAAGACACCTGTCCTCTTCCAGATTTGTAACATCTTTAGTTGATTGGAACTTCTAAATTATTGCCCTGATGGTCCAAAAGGGTATTATCAATTTCTTAGGTATTTTTTACAGCCACTTTCTATTTTGTGAAGTCTCAGCACATCTTTCGCTGCACATCAGGACTATATTCTTTGCTTTTACACATTGTGATGGATGAATAAGGGAATTAAGCCTTTGTGTTCCTCATATTTAAACTCATGCTAGAAACAAGAAAGTCATAGCTAGACAATTTCATGCTTTTTTAGTCATTAATAGGAATATACTTCAGAGATATATTACTTGTAAAAAAATCTAGGGGTGCCAATAATTGTGGCCAGCGTGTTTGAGAAAAACATGTATTTCATAATGTGATTTAAATGTGTATATAAAATGTATATAATGTGTATATAAAAAAAAATGCATTAGTAAAATGTAAAATAATAAAACATGCACGAATGAAGTGTTCACAATAAGATCTATAACCTGAATTTAGACAATAGATTTAATGAGTCGTAGGCTAGCACTGTGAAGGGGAGGTGTCCTACCGTGTCTCTATAAGATATACTGGATAAGTCTCTTGCATGTTGACGGCATTCTTGCTCTGGTCCTCTCTGCTTCAGCCACACCGACTTCCATCTCTCTTCAGAAGACTTGTCCCTTTTTCAACCATCTGTAAAATTTGATCCAGGAAAGCATAATGTTTAATATGCATGTTACACCACTACAGTATCTCTATGATATTTTCAATGCAAAAAAAGCACACGTGTTTCTATTAGCAGATTTGTCTCATGTTTCTGACATATTTCCAGCTGAATCAGGAAGTTTGGACACATCAAAGCACTCATCCCTATTCAAAAAATTCTTCTGAAGTATTCACAATGTTTAGGTTAAATCTCCTGCTTTTATTTTTCTCATAACATTATTTTTCACATACTTATAGTTTCACTCAGTATGGATCATAGGCATCAGATACAAAAATGTCACAAAAAAATATTATTTAATATAGACATTGAATTAATGAATGATTGGATTACACATGATGGTTTCAAACTGACTTTCAGCACCATGGCGGTCTAAGATTTTGTTTCATAAAATAATTTGTGTTAAGAACATTGTAGTAATAATTTGATTAATGTCTTAAAGTCTAAAAGCACGCCATAAAAATAATAAAGATGTTGGACATATTTTGTTCCTTATTTCAAGCATCAACCCATTAAGAAATTTGAGTATGAGGCAGTAAAGACGATCTAACAATTTGTTGATATAACGCCTTGAACATGAATGAAAGATGCGGACTAACCCAACACGTCAGATGACTGTTTGTATGATATATGGGTGTTTACAAACTACGTGGCAAAGGCTCTTCATTGACAACATAAAGTAAAGCAACTTTCTACGTGTGTGCGGCTTAATATAATTATTGTTTACATAATTCACAAACACTCTAAAAAAGGGGAACAACATACATCCAAGCTCATGTAACGTGTTCGCAGAACCTCCTGATATTTTAGCAATATTGACATGGCCATTCATGAGCCAAAGCAAAACACTGGCGTCCCGCATATATCACGCGCTCACACGCGCGACATCTCAGCAGCAAATCAGCAGACATTATCAGCCACCCCGCATAAAAATATTCAGTTACGGGCTTTACCGTGTTCTTTAAGTTGTTTTCCGACTCCGAGGGAGTCAGATCTGTGTTTCCAATCACCGCTATAGGCTGCGCTTTCCTGAATCCGCCATGAAGTTTGCCCGTCTCTCGCGCTTGCGCGTTGGCCACTTTCACTGTTTCACAGCAAGTATTTGCGCGTGCACGCGCGCGTGACGTTCAGTTACTGACAAAATGCACGAATGATCTAAAAAAAACATTATTTTCTTTAAATTATTAATATAGTGATTGAAACTGATTAAATTGTGTACAAGTATGTCTCATTAACTGTATTAAGGTGATCTTAGTGGATTATCTTTCCCACAATACCTGAGAAAACAGTTCGAGCATAGTAGCTCACTTTAGAAAAAAAAAACTTTTGCTGATAATTTACTCACCCCCATATCATCCAAGATGTCCATGTCATTCTTTCTTCAGTCGAAAAGAAATTAAGGTTTCTCCATATAATGGACTTCATTGGGAACAAAACGGTCCAAGGTCCAAATGACCAGTTCAGTGCAGCTTCAAAGGGCTTTAAACGACACCAGACGATGAATAAGGGTCTTGTCTAGGAACCTTCGAGTCATGACTCTGGAAAAGATTTGTTCATTTTGAAGAACGAGTTCAAACAGGAGAGTCACGAATGCTCATCACAAAACTTATAAGCATTTATAAGCATTTGAGCTTATAAAACCTAAACTTTTTTATTTATTTTTTAATTTGACAGATCGTTTAGCTTTGATAAGAGCCTTATTCATCGTCTGGTGTCGTTTAAAGCCCTTTGAACAGTTTGCAGTTTGCACTAAAACTCTCATTTGGACCTTGAACCGTTTGGTTCCCATTGAAGTTCATTACATGGAGAAAATCCTGGAATGTTTTCATCAAAAACCTTAATTTCTTTTCGACTGAAGAAAGAAAGACATGGACATCTTGGAGGACAGGGTGAGTAAATTATCAGCAAACGTTTTTTTTTTTAAGTGAACTACTCCTTTAAGCATTTCCCAACTGTGTTCAAAAGTCTGTCATCATCACGAAATTGTTTGAATAGCTATTTACATTTTGTGCAGCGTCACGACAAAAGTGCGGAATCTGTCAGTTTTGCATGGCTTAATTTTATTTTTTATTTATTTATTTTGTGGGGGAAGGGGTGCAAAAAGCCTAGCTTAGACCTATTATTATTATCATCAATCATCATCATCATCATTATTATTATTATTATTAAGAAAGAAAGACAATTGTAGTGCTTCTCTCACTACAAGTTGGACTGTAGTTCATTGTTCGATTCAATCTGTATATTGTGAATCGTGCATTGATAAATGTGAGTTCCTGGGCGGACCGCTCTCACTCACATCTGGATTAAAAACATCTGGATCCGCCTACACGGAACTCAGTCACACACACACACACACACACAGTCCTGACTCTCTTACAGATGAGCTCTATCTGTGTCTTTGACACGAGCAGATAAAGAAAATAACGGAATCGCTTCAGCAGTTTGGGATCCTCGGATCGTGAGTTATTATGGGTCGCGGAGGCTGCAGTTTGTGGGCTCACACATCTGTTCTTCTGTGTTTCTGTCGTGAGTAGATCTTCACTTCTCTCGATCTGCTTTCGTTGTCTCAAGGAGGCTCCACGCATCAGAGCTTTGTCTTTGAGTTTGATTGCAAAACTTCTTTGGACACTGAAGACAATGTCTAATCTATTTAAACGGATACAGAAACATAATCACACCACTGTAAATAGATCGTTTTGGGATACAAACAAAAACTGGTTTGAATATCTTGGTTAAAAGTTTATTTACTCAGAAAAAAATAGACAATGCTTATGGTGACAATTAAAATGTCTTCCAGTTCCAGAAAAGTCATACTTTTGGTTTTCTGAGATACTGCAAATGCATTAAATAGTTGTATATTAAGGTTCAAGTTTGATTTACTTGAAAAAGAGGCTACAGTTTTATAGTTTTATTGATTTGTGTGTGTTGAAGCATTATTCGATTTTGCCTCCTGAAGTTTAATTGATGGATTAGTGCAATAAGAAATCAATGCTTAAATATAGATTTTTATGTAAGATTATTTTATTGAATAAAGGTGAGGAAAAGAATTGTATAATCTAGTATTCTGAAATAAGTATAAATATTACCACTGTAAAAAAAATATTGTTGGTTTAACTTAATCTTGTTGCCTTCAAATTTTAAGTTCACTGAAATGGAAAAAGTGAGTTAATACAATGAAGGAGACACTCAAAATGATATGTTTTCTGAACTAAATAAATGATTTAAGTTGATTTGACAAAAGAAAAAATGTTGTGATTACTAATCATGAAAAGATTTTTGTACAGTGTATATAGTCAATTAATTCTTGTTACAATATACAATATATTTATACACTACCAGTCAAAAGTTTAAGATCGGTAAGATTTTTTATGTTTTTTGATTAAAAAAATACACAAAAAACACAGTAATATTGTGAAATATTATGACAATTTAAAATGACTTTTTTATGTTAATATATATTAAAATGTAATTTATTCCTCTGAAAAAAAGCTGAATTTTCAGGCATCATTACTCCAGTCTTCAGTGTCACATGATCCTTCACAAATCACTCTAATATGATGATTTTATGCTCCAAAAACATGTATGATTATTATCCATGTTTGAAAACAGTTTTTTACATTTTTATTTCAGGATTCTTTGATGAATAGAAAGTTCAAAAGAACAGCTTTTATCTGAAATGGAAAGCTTTTGTTACATTAAACACTACCCTTTAAAAAGTTTGGGGTCAGTAAGAATTTGTATTTTATTTTTGGGGGAAATAAATAAGAAATCAATACTTCTATTCATCAAGGATGAGTTACATTGATCAAAAGTTACAGTAAAGACATTTATAATGTTAGAAAAGATTCTAATTAAATAAAAGCTGTTCTTTGAACACTGAAAAAAATTGGGAGTAGGATTTACTTGAAAAAAGCTAGGCAACTTTTTCCACTCAGAAAATGCTAGTAAATTTACAAAGATTTGCCAAGTAAAAACCTAAACATATTTATCAGTAGCTTTAATTAGAAATCTTAAGTTAAAATTTACTTGGAATATGGAATTAAGTAAACTTTACTTTAGTTAAGTGAAAGTAACAAAGAAAATAAGTAACTTGGCTAGTAAAAGGTTGATTAATATCGATTTAGTTGTAATTTCCTTTGCATTACATTTCACTCAAACAATTTTATTGAATTATACCAGTCATTTATAGTATGTGTTTTACTTAGCGTATCTAAGTAATTTATACTTCATCATGTCAGATGTTAAGCATGATGTGAATGCAAAGACCTCAATACTTGGTAGACAATACACAATGACGGTAACATTTGATGCATCGTTTTTGTGTTTGAATGTGTCATTTTGAGCAGAAAATTTCCTCAAAATGGCAAGTTACTAATCCTGACAACAAAAGCAATGATAAAACAGTGTAAATACAGCTGGAAACCAGTGAAAAATGAACCTCATTAATTATTCAAGGTCCAGTGCATGATGGGAACCCCAGTATCAGAAAATGTTGAGTAATTTTTACTTTATTTTATTGAGTTCATATTTATGCTTTCATTTCTACTCGCTTGAACTAAATACTGATATGGAATTTACTTAGTTTTTTTAATTCTTGCCTGAACTAACTTTTTTCTTGTAAATTACATTGGGTTTTTTTCAGTAGTATTTACCTTACCAAAAAATCATTTTTTTCAGTGAACTTTCTATTCATCAAAGAATCCTGAAATAAAAATGTAAAAACTGTTTTCAACATGGATAATAATCATACATGTTTTTGGAGCATAAAATCATCATATTAGAGTGATTTGTGAAGGATCATGTGACACTGAAGACTGGAGTAATGATGCTGAAAATTCAGCTTTTTTTCAGAGGAATAAATTACACTTTAATATATATTAACATAAAAAAGCCATTTTAAATTATCATAATATTTCACAATATTACTGTGTTTTTTGTGTATTTTTTTATACAAAAAATGCAGCTTTGGTGAGCAGAAGAGACTTCTTTTAAAAACATAAAAAATCTTCTGATCTTAAACTTTTGACCGGTAGTGTATATATTTTTAGGATAAGAGTCACAATAACAGTATAAAAAGTAGTTTGACACCAATAGAAAGTCTTTGGATTTTCATGACAGTACTTAATATTGAAAAGTATAGTATAAGAGGATCTGCATACATGATTGTGTTGTGGAACTGTACGCCAAAGAAATGCTCTTAATAAAAAACAGAATCTCTACAATGGGCATAAAAGATGCCACACTGTGACCGCATGAAAACAACACGATGCTAGGAAAGTTCCTACAGGGAAATCTTAGGGGCCTCCTTAAAGGGTTTGGGTGTGTATAGAGTAGCTCCACTTACAACAACAATTATGAAATATTACCACGCAGGCCGAGAGAAGAAAACTACCACTTCTCAGTCTCACTTATCATATCCCATCTGTTGTTTGAAACGACTCTGAGAAAAATCTGGGAAAGGCTGCTAGTGTCAGTGTGTGCGAATGTGACCTCACAGAGAGACTGTACATAAAAATACAAAGACATCCATCTAGATCCCTTGATGCTTCTCTGCTTTGTCAACATGATTGCCCACAATGGCAATATTGTAATGACTTAAACAGAGGGTATGATGCTGAAAGGCCTAACCCAACCCCAGTGACCTCTCACTGAACACAGGCTTTCTTTTGCTCCTTTGTTCGCCTCGAGTCCAAGAAGTTGTTCTTTAGTGGGCATGGGTTTGCATGGTACCTGTGGAGGAGAGGCTTCTTGTGTTGAATTATGATAAAGGGTCGCTACTTATTACTTGGAATGAGAACATTTCGCTGACAGTGATGAGAGATCGCGTCTCTTATCAGTGAGGAACGGGGCCAGGCCCTTCACCCTCCTTAACACTGAAACGGCTCTCGTAGAGTGTGTGGGAGCCACGGTCAACGTTAAAACAGCAACTTCTGAAGACATCTGTTTGTCATGAATGCGACAGTTATGCCAGTGCTGCTTTCACTGTACTGTTATGCATTTAATATCAGGAAATGCTTTCAGGGATCAAGCTGAGTTTAAAAGGAATTGGAAAAACTTGGAAATCTGCCACCCAGTGGGATAGGTTGATTACTGCATACTGGGGCCCCCGAAAATGCTTTATAGCATGCAAAGGTATATGGGAGGGGAAATATATAGTATATATATATATATATATATATTACACGTGTAATTTTTATCATTTATATTATTTAGAAATATAAATATTTTATATATAAAAAATATTTTTTTCTTAAATATACATGCGTGTATATATATATATATATATATATATATATATATATATATATAAATAATTATACACAGTGCACCCACTATATGCATACACACACACGTGCATACACACACACAAACTTTTATTTTGGATGCGATTAATCGATGATTAATCATTTGACAGCCCTATATATATATATATATATATATATATATAAATATATAAATCATTTATTATATTTGTATTTATTATTATATTATATAGTTATAGTAGGGCTGTCAACCGATTAATACGTGATTAATCACATCCAAAATAAAAGTTTGTATTTACATAATATATATGTGGGTGCACTGTGTATAATTATTTTGTATATAAATAAATACACACACATGCATGTATATTTAAGAAAAAAAAATTATTTATATATAAAAAATCTATATTTATATAAAATATAAATTATATATAAATCTATACACATTATATACATGAACATTTTATGTAAATATATACAAGCATGTGTGTGTGTTTAGATATAGGTACATCAAATAATTATACACAGTGCACCCACATATATTATATGAACACAAACTTTTATTTTGGATGCGATTAATCAGCGAATTAATTGTTTGACAGCCCTAATATATATAGGGCTGTGCAAAAATTAATTGCAATTAATCGCATCCAAAATAAAAGTCTGCATTTACATAATATATTTGTGTGTGCTGTATATAATTATTTTGTATATATAAATACACAAACATGCATGTATATATTTAAGAAAATGTGTTATTCATATATAAAATATTTATATTTATATAATATAGATTATGTATTTATAGATATATACAGAATTTAAGCGCAAACAATTCTTAAATTTATACATGCATGCATAGGTATTTATATACAAAATAATGATATACAGCACACACAAATATATTATGTCAGCACAGACTTTTATTTTGGATGCGATTATATATATATATATATATATATATATATATATATATAATATTATCTTACTACCATTTTACAAATACCAGTATAGAAAACTGATACACACACACACTATATTACAAATATTCATTATCATACTTATGAATTACATATGGGTACGAGAAGGGAAACGTGCTTGAGTGCAAACTAAATAATTGCAGGCCAGCATCTCTTGTAAGCATGCAGCCATTGGTGTTCCCATAGGCACTGAGGGGTTGAGCTTCAAACTTGGCCAGTATGAGCGTTTCTGGCTTCAATTTATTTCTGGAGCAGTTGCTGCAGAGTTTAATTACTTTAAAGTTTATGGAAGGGGGGCTTTTGTGCTTAGCCTTAAGTTTTTCTCTTTTCTCTGTTGTCTCTTTCTCCCTTCATGTCCCTCAGAACTCTCCCTCTCTCTCTGTTGTATATTTTGATGGTTGGCATCAGCGGACATCTGGAAGTCTGTGTTAAATATCTCTGCTCTTTTTATTATTTTTTTTAACTGTTTACTGTAAGGTCACTGCACTCCTTCAGCGAAACGGCTCCCACCCCTCATCTGCTTTTAATAAACAATTAATATTATTGTGATGTGGTAGTATCAGGACAGAGGAGACCGTGTGCGTGGGAAGGAATTCAGGCTTATCCCACTTAACCACAGGAACTCCTGACACTCTCATGAATACACATGCTTTCAGTGATGTGTGCACCAAACCAAATACACACACCAGGCCATATACTACATCCATCCAAATCCAATTAGAGATTTATGAACTCCAGATGGGTCACGTAGCTCAAAGATTTGCTCTTAAATGCTGTCTTGATTGCAGCTGTCATTACAGCTTTCATTCTTATAACTTTGCATTGCAATCAGTTTCATCATTAGACAGTTTTGACTGCTTTTACTGCACGCTTGACTTATTTGTGCTTTGAGGCAATAAATAATTTTTCCTTGAGAGTCCCAAGGCCATCATCTATTTTTATTAAAGTAGTTTTGGCCTGAAGTATTTTATAATGTATGGTTAAACAGATAATTTATATGAACTTAAACTTTAAACTTATTTTTATTTCAGCTAGTTGCCAAAGAAACATTTCCTATTTTCATTTACTTTAACTTGATGTACTATAATAACTAAAACTACATAAAATTATAATAAGAACATTATTATATTTATGTGCTTGGGACATGGATTTAATGGTGAGACTTTGGCTTTTGCAATCAGGCTTTCAAAAATATAAAAAATTAGATTTCGATTTATTGGCCGATATATCGATCATCAGCTTTCAAATATCGGTTATTTATTATTTAATTTAATTAAAATTAAATTATATAATTATTATTAATTATAAATATATAATGATTTAATTCTAATTAAAAATATAATTATCGATTATCGAGGTAAAATTGTTTTTTTTTTTGTATTTTTTAAAATTGTATTGTGTGTATTAATATATATAAAATAATTGTACACAGTGAACCCACATATATTTATGTAAACACAAACTTTTAATTTGGATGCGATTAATCACGATTAATCATTTGACAGCCCTAATAGAAATCTAAATATTTTATATTTAAATAATATTTTTTTCTTAAATATACATACATGTGTGTGTATTTTTATATATACAAAATAATTATACATTGTGCACCCACATATATTATGTAAACACAAACTTTTATTTTGGATGCGATAATCGCCGATTAATCGTTTCAACAGCCTAATAGAAATCTAAATATTTTATATTTAAATAATATTTTTTTCTTAAATATACATACATGTGTGTGTATTTTTATATATACAAAATAATTATACATTGTGCACCCACATATATTATGTAAACACAAACTTTTATTTTGGATGCGATTAATCGCGATTAATCGTTTGACAGCCCTAATAGAAATCTAAATATTTTATATTTAAATAATATTTTTTTCTTAAATATACATACATGTGTGTGTATTTTTATATATACAAAATAATTATACATTGTGCACCCACATATATTATGTAAATACAAACTTTTATTTTGGATGCGATTAATCGCGATTAATCGATTTTGACAGCCCTAGAATAAACATTTTGGCGGAAATCTTGCAAATGATGAGATAACTTCCATAGGAGTCGTTTTAGACCGTTTTTACTAAATACTACAATACTAGAAAACAATAAAAAAACACATGTTTTATAAAATATTACAGACATAAAGTGTATATTTAACTTTTAGTAAAGGCCATTGCACACTGAGTCCGAAATTTTTGTATGCGTTTTTTCATATTCGTGATTCAGTGGCTCTGAATTGTCAAAACACCATTTAAACTCCATTCAAACTGCTTGCTCCGGATGTGAAAACGCAGAAAATCGAACACGATTCGATTTTTTAATGACGGACGAAAGTTTCAGAGGCAGTGTGCAAGCGTGATTGACATAACGTGGGGTCGCATTTGTTTTTTAACGAGCGAAAATTTCGGACGTGAATTTCGGACTGCGAAGTGTGCAAGGGCCTTTACTGTGATTTGAATCGCACTGTCTCAGTCAAAGTTATAAGCTGTACAGGATGTGTTTGATTCAGTAAAAAAAGAACTGACCCATTTGAATCTTTGGTTCAGGGCTTCACTGTTTGCGAAGCATGCTTTTGATTCCATGAAATGAATCAAATCATTTTGTTCGCGATGTCTGTTTTGCGCTTCAGTTGCTCCAATACCAGGTTACTGAATAAATTGTGCTGGAAACTGACATTCTACTGTTGAAATTATGTTCTAAAAAGATTATTTTATATGTGTGCATCCATAAATAAAAACTGATTCAAAGTATTAACAAAACTATAATAGCATCCCAATGAGACATATAACCATTCTACACACCAAAGGGGAATTTAAATGTATAGTTCACACCCAAAATCAAATTTATCACATGAAAAAGGTCCAAAAAGTGGTCGGAAAACACAAATGAAAACATTTACTATGTAATATATCCATGATATTTGTCATCTACCCAAAATCTTCAGAAAGAATTAAGAAAGAAATAGATTTTTTTAATATTGTGTAAATTATGAAATCTTATTGCCTGTCCCTATTGTAGTGTTGCAGGCGCAGAGTTTCACCCTCATAAAGACCAACCTCTGTAAGTGGTGTGACAACTCGAGTCCTGTATGTGAAGACAACGTCTGCATGAGCAACTGCAGTCTGACCTCGTACTGTACCCTGGCTGAAGAAGTGTGTGTAGCGATATGGTAAGTCCACAACTAAATTTTAAGTAAGCATATGTGACTTGCATAAAATTGAGTTTGATAGTAGGAAGGAAGTCCCTGTTCTCTATGGCACAATTCAAAGGCTAAAAATCTCAGCCTAGACTCTGCAATACATTATAAGACACCAAGATGATTACTAGAGATTGGGAATCATCTCCTTAAAGGGATAGTTCACCCAAAAATGAACATTTTGTCATTATTTACTTACGTTCTAGTTGTTCCAAATCTGAACGAGTTTCTTCTTCTGTTGAACACAAAAGAAGATATTTTGAAAAATGTTGGTATCCAGACAGTTGATGGGAACCGTCTAGCGTCCATAGTATGAAAAAAATACTATGGAAGTCAATGGCTACAGTCTACTGGTATCAGATTTTGTGTTTAACTGAAGAAATAAAGTCATGCAAGTTTTGGAACATGAGGGTGAGTAAATGATTTTTGGGTGAACTATCCCTGGTTCCATTAATAGTTTTAGTACTTTTAAGGGAATAAACTAGGGCTGTCAACGATTAATGGGATTAATCAGCATCCAAAATATGTGTTTACATAATATACATGGGTGCACTGTGTATAATTATTTATATATATATAAATACACACACATGCTTGTATTTAAGAAATATTTTAATGTATATACTGTATATTGATTTATATATAATTAATAATTAGGGATGCACGATATATCGGCCACATTATCGGTATTGGCCGATATATGATGCATTTTAATGTTATCGTTCTCGGCCCAACAAGAACATTTAGCCGATATCTAAAAGCCGATAAATAATGCATTATTTCCTTGAGCTGAGGCACTTTAGATGTGCTTTGTTCAACATGATGCTTTTAAATTGCTTGAAATACGATTGAAATCACTTTAAAAAAGGAAAATCCAGTTAAAGTGCAAAATGTGCAGCGCAAGTCTGTCATTTCTGCTACACAACATTAAAATAAGAACATCATAATTGTGTTTGTATCTTGGCTTTAAATGAGGAAATTCAAAAATTGTCTAAAAATATGGATTTAGATTTATCGGCCAAAATATTGATTCTCGGCTTTCAAATATGAGAATTATCGGTTATCGATTATCAGCCAAAATTGTCATATCGGTGCATCCCTATTAATAATATATAGAAACCAGGGCTGTCAAACGATTAATCGCATCCAAAATAAAAGTTTGTGTTTACATAATATATGTGGGTTCACTGTGTATAATTATTTTATATACACTCACCGGCCACTTTATTAGGTACCCCATGCTAGTAACGGGTTGGAACCCCTTTGCCTTTCAGAACTGCCTCAATTCTTCGTGGCATAGATTCAACAAGGTGCTGGAAGCATTCCTCAGGGAGTTTGGTCCATATTGACATGATGGCATCACACAGTTGCCGGCAGATTCGTGGCTGCACATCCATGATGCGATCTTCCGTTCCACTACATCCCAAAGATGCTCTATTGGATTGAGATCTGGTGACTGTGGAGGCCATTTGAGTACAGCGAACTCATTGTCATGTTCAAGAAACCAGTCTGAGATGATTCCAGCTTTATGACATGGCGCATTATCCTGCTGAAAGTAGCCATCAGAAGTTGGGTACATTGTGGTCATAAAGGGATGGACATGGTCAGCAACAATACTCAGGTAGGCTGTGGCGTCAACGATGCTCAATTGGTAGCAAGGGGCCCAAAGAGTGCCAAGAAAATATTCCCCACACCATGACACCACCACCACCAGCCTGAACCGTCGATACAAGGCAGGATGGATCCATGCTTTCATGTTGTAGACGCCAAATTCTGACCCTACCATCCGAATGTCGCAGCAGAAATCGAGACTCATCAGACCAGGCAACGTTTTTCCAATCTTCTATTGTCCAATTTCGATGAGCTTGTGCAAATTGTAGCCTCAGTTTCCTGTTCTTAGCTGAAAGGAGTGGCACCCAGTGTGGTCTTCTGCTGCTGTAGCCCATCTGCCTCAAAGTTCGACGTACTGTGCGTTCAGAGATGCTCTTCTGCCCACCTTGGTTGTAACGGGTGGTTATTTGAGTCACTGTTGCCCTTCTATCAGCTCGAACCAGTCTGGCCATTCTCCTCTGACCTCTGGCATCAACAAGGCATTTCTGCCCACAGAACTGCCGCTCACTGGATGTTTTTTTCTTTTTGGACCATTCTCTGTAAACCCTAGAGATGGTTGTGCGTGAAAATCCCAGTAGATTAGCAGTTTCTGAAATACTCAGACCAGCCCTTCTGGCACTAACAATCATGCCACGTTCAAAGTCACTCAAATCACCTTTCTTCCCCATACTGATGCTCGGTTTGAACTGCAGGAGATTGTCTTGACCATGTCTACATGCCTAAATGCACTGAGTTGCCGCCATGTGATTGGCTGCTAGAAATTAAGTGTTAACGAGCAGTTGGACAGGTGTACCTAATAAAGTGGCCGGTGAGTGTATATAAATACACACACATGCTTGTATTTAAGAAATATTTTAATGTATATACTGTATATTGATTTATATATAATTTATATTATATAGAAGCCAGGGCTGTCAAACAATTAATCGCATCCAAAATAAAAGTTTGTGTTTACATAATATATGTGGGTTCACTGTGTATAATTATTATATATATAAAACACACACACATGCATGTATATTTAAGAAAAAAATATGATTTATATATAAAATATTTACATTTCTATATAATATAAATTATATATAAATCTATATACAGTATATACATGAAAATATTTCCTAAATATATACAAGCATGTGTGTGTATTTATATATCAGGGTTTCTGCAGGTTTCAGTAAGTCAAATTTAAGACCTTTTTAAGACATTTTAAGACCATAAACATTGAAATTTAAGACATACACGACGCATTACCAAAAATTAAAATAAGAAAATATTCAGATCTTTTCATATTCGGATCTCACTGTGGATGCGATGCGCCTATATTTGAATGAACTTGAGCGCGCAAACCTGGTGTATGAACGGCCTCTTGGTGAGCTACCTCGTATCAAGCCACGAGCTAATGCTAGCGCGCGAGCGGCGTGTTGAAGCCGGACTTGAACCCCTGCACTAGAGCTCCGCTTTTGTAGGCTCACGACTTCAATACTTTTTGCCACTTTGTAATAACTTTCTGCGGCCAGAGTCTTGGCAAATGAACGAGGGTATTTTTAAGACCTGACTAAATCAAATTTAAGACCTCAGATGAAAATCTAGCCGTTTTAAGACTTTTTAAGGCCTTAAATTTAAAGTTCAGATTTGTAGACTTTTTAAGACCCACAGAAACCCTGTATATATAAAATAATTATACACGGTGAACCACATATATTATGTAAACACAAACTTTTATTTTGGATGTGATTAATCACGATTAATCGTTTGACAGCCCTAGAATAAACATTTTGGAGGAAATCTTGCAAATGATGAGATAACTTCCATAGGAGTCAGTTTTCAGACCGTTTTTACTAAATACTACAATACTAGAAAACAATTTAAAAAAATATTTTTTTATAAAATATTACAGACATAAAGTGCATATTTAACATCTAGTAAAGGCCATTGCACACTCCGAATCTGAAATTTTCATTTGCGTTTTTCATATTCGTGATTCAGTGGCTCTGAATTGTCAAAACACCATTCAAACTGCTTGCTATGAATGCGAAAACAGAAAATCGAACATGATTAATTTTTTTTATGATGGATGAAAGTTTCGGAGGCAGTGTGCAAGCGTGATTGACATAACATAAGGTCATATTTGTTTTTTAACGAGCGAAAATTTTGGACGTGGATTTCGGACTTAGTGTGCAAGGGCCTTAACTGTGAATTGAATCGCACTGTCTCAGTCAAAGTTATAAGCTGTACAGGATGTGTTTGATTCAGTAAAAAAGAACCGAACCCATTCGAATCTTTGGTTCAGGGCTTCACTGTTTGCGATGCATGCTTTTGATTCCATGAAATGAACCGAATCATTTTGTTCGCGATGTCTGTTTTGCGCTTCAGTTGCTCCAATACCATGTTACTGAATAAATTGTGCTGGAAACTGATATTCTACTGTTGAAATGATGTTCTAAAAAGTTTGGTGCTGAAATGGCAGAATATTTCAATAAGGCCCCACTGAATAAGGATTTATCTGCCTGGGATCTGTGGTCTCATATGGGTCGGCTTTCAGAGATTTCCTTTTAAGCCAGTTCCACCCGGCTCAGTCTATGAAGAAGCCAGTCGACGTGACCTTTAAGTGACTGCAGTCGAAAGCAAGCCGTGTAAAAAGAGGCTCTTCTCTGAGGGGTCAAATATAGACTCTAATGCAGAGTGAACAGAAAACACATTTATTTCTCTCACTCTGGCATAAAGATCAAAGTGCACCTCTGAGCAGTGATGCCCTGGTTCATTTTTATTCTAGATTTCATCAGAGAGAACAGGAAATATCTTTTTGAAGAATTTGATCACTTAAAGTGATGTTTCTGTCATTTTTTTCTCACACAGGAAGAAGGACAATGTGAGCATGAGCGTGCGGACGCTGTGTTATAATCCCGAAGGATATCCTGGAGAACATAATGCTGGCCAACTACTCCTCCAAAGAGTGTTTGATGACACCTCAGCCCTCTGAAGATGGCCTGCTCTTCATTCTGCGGCTGTATAGGAGATCATGAGTGCAACGACAGACTCATCTTTGACAAAGGAGCCAATGGTATAGCATGAAAAGTAGTACATTCAAATGAATATTTCAACACTATTAAAACTTAATATCCAGAACCATGGCTCTGTTCCAAAATCTACTGAGCTTCCTATAGGAGGATCTTTGTTGACATCTTTGTACGCATGCACGAGTCATTGTGTGGCAAGAAAACAAATAGAATGACCGGCTGTAAAGACGCGACAAGCACTTTCAAGAGAGTTAGCAGGCAAAATCCACAATATATAAGCACTTTAATATCTGACGACCGGAGGAGGTTTGGAGAGAAGCTCAAAATTTGTATTGGTGACAAAATCGAAGTTATTCAAAGCCCATATGGGATTTGGAATGTCAGAAAAACGTTGGTCCAACTCGCCCGTGTCTTGGCCACTATAATCTGCTGGCAGACATTTATTCTCGTTTAACAGAAACCCCTGGACCTTTCACTCATGAAAGATTAAAGGCTTTCAAAAGTGAGGAGACCTATGATTATTTTGTTTCTCGAAAAGTTGGGCCGATCTTTTCTGCCAAACATAAAGCAGTGATAGTGCTAAAAGCAACATGACATCAAATCAAGTGTCGTGTTATCTATATGCATTTTGAGCTATGCGTGTATGCGTTAAATGTCCGAGCGAAACGAAGCAAAATGTAGATCTACATCTGGGGAGCAATATTTTTTTCCTAGGATGGTAGGGGAAGACTCATAAATGCTATTAACCACAGTGACGGGTAGGTTTAGGGACAGGGTTGGGCAGGGCTCAACATTAAGGCTTGTCCGCTTATCCGGGACAAGTGGATTTTTTGTAGGACAAGTAGAAGAGAAAATTAGTTGTCCGAACCAGACAAGTTAAATTTCAAACAAAATAAAATGCCATGTTACTTTATGTTATGTTATGTCACGTTATGTGCACTCATTACGTCTATTTTACAGATTTAATATTACCGATTTGAAACGAACACATTTTGGCGCTGCCTGTGAATGTCCTGAATGTGACTCACAGAAAGATGCGCGCCAGTATGATGCGCACGCACAGACCGCAGCGCCAGAAGTTCTCTTTCATGCTTGAACGAACATCAACAACACACACAATTATGCCAAAATGTCATTTGTCAGAGTATCTTCATAACATAAGTAGCAGTCTTATGATGGACATAAAGAGTTGTGACTCATGACATGAGAGAATGAGGCGCGTGTGAGATCCACGTCTGGTCTGTCCACAGGCTGCTCTTAAAGGGCCAGCTACCAATAAAGCGTTCTGTCAGTAAAGTTAATGAAAGAACAGGGAACAGAGAAAATTACTCACTGCTCTTGACTAAAGAACTTGTGTAGCTTTAATAAGGAGTAGTCTATATATAATTTATAATTTATGCAGCGCAGACTGTTTGATAACTTTATTCAATTTCTGAATTAAGAATTATTTTCAATTCAATGTCCTACCTGTTAGACAGTTAATTTTTATCCAGACATCAGTGGCTTATTGGTCATTATAGGTGTTCTCTTACGAGAGGTTCTCTCGATCTGCGTAAGCTAGCTTACGCTACGGGAAAGATTCTTCTTTGCCGAACAATTGAAGCCAAAAATTTTTATAATTTGTAATCATTGTCAACGCACTTCTCAGGTGCAGGACCTAGAGCGGGCTAACTAGCAGGCTCATTGGTTCGTTTCTGGGAAGTGCTCGAACTCGGTCGGAGAACGGCGCTGAACCCGCGCCCAATGAGCGGACGACGCTCGCTTATTACGTCAAAGCCCGCCGAAAGGGGCGTGGCTTGAGTGTATATAAGCACTCTCCGTGGTTTGGAACAACGATTCATTTTGATTCAGCGATCTAATCGCCTGCCGTTGCAAGACTGAAGCCGTCGTCGTGACAAGGCACCTTCTAGCAAGCAAGAAGCCTGAAGAAGCCGGCCCCTGCCACCTTCAGCCGCCTCAGCGAGCTCAGCGCCGTCCGACGACTTCCACTTGCTCCATCACAAAAGAGCGTGAGCGTCTTTAAAGATGTCTCGCATTTCCTGCGGCTCATGCAGCGCACCGCTCGAAGACGGAGACCGCCACCTCATCTGCCCTCTCTGTCTCGGGCTTGAACATGCGGAACTCGCCCTCGCCGATGGAGGATGCTCTCTCTGCGAGGCGCTGACAATGTCTTCCCTGCGGGCAAGACTCCTCACCGTTAAATCCGCCCAAGCCGCGCCGCCTCTGACTTCTCCGCGGAAGAAGAAGCGCCGCTCTCAGAGGCCGCCGGAACCTGCGATGGCTGTGTGTGGGCCGCAGCCGCCGCCCCCCGACCACTCTCTCTCTCTCCACCCGAGCTGGACCCCCCATTGCCGCCGAGTGGCCGCTCTGCAGCGTCCCTCGACTCTGAGGAAGAGAAAGAGTCGCCTTCGTTGCACGCTCTGACAGCGACGAATGGTCTTCACTGGGCTCTTCGGCTCATGCTCGCGGGACCCGCTCCGGCATCGAAGAGGACCTAATGCGCCTCCTGACTCTTGCCGTCGAGCGTCTGGGATACAGCGATGCCGCCCGTCGAAGATCTGGTCGCCGCTCACTTGTGCTCGCCCTCCGCTGGATGGCGATCCTCCCCTAAGCTTCCTTCTAAAGCTTGCAGAGCGTCCTCTACCTTCCACACCCGCGCCTATGCAGCCGCTGGCCAGGCCGCTGCAGCGCTGCACTCCATGTCGGTTCTCCAGGTGCTGCAATCCGACCTGTTGAGTGACATCAGCGCAGAATGAGAGAGAAATCGACGGCCGTGCGCTCAACGACTTAAGATGCGCTGCGGACCTCTCCCTTCGCGCCACCAAAGCTGCCGCTCAAGCGCTGGGAAGATGCATGGCCATCCTCTGTGTCGCCGAGAGACACTTGTGGCTCGCGCTCACGGACATGAGCGAAGCTGAGCGCGACTGTCTTCCTCAACGCGCCCGTCTCACCTCTGGCCTCTTTGGATCTGCCGTCACGGGCATCGTCGAGCGCTTCCGAGGTCCAGAAAGCCACCCAGGCCATGAATTTGTTCCTGCCTCGCCGCGGTAACACTTCTGCAGGCCGCTCTCGTGAGCCCCCTGCCAGAACGCCTCGAGCAGACGCCGCCCGCAGCAAGCTCAGGCCCATCCCCAGCACAGGCAGAGCGGCCGCCCTCGCTCTCGCTCCGACAGCCGGACGCAGACAGGCTCCCCAAGCGCCCCGCCCCAAGGTCACGCTGAAGCCTGATCAGCAGAAGTCCGCCTAGCACTTCTGGGGAAAAGGCGGCTTCTCCGCCGCGGCCGGACCGCCGTCAAAGTTTCACCCTCTGTTAGTCCCCGAACCTCGCCGACTGCAGCAGCGAATCTCGCCGAGAACAAGCCGGTGACTCGACCCGCTTGCGAGCGACAAACAGCCGTTTCACGGCTACCCAGAGAGTTCACATAAAGAGCATAAAAGCCTCAAGTGTAAAAAATGTGACCACAAGCACGTGTTCACTCACACTTTCTCCCGTGCCCCCCACAGAGTTCACTCCCACTCAGCGGCCTCCGTCCGCTCGGGATCAGCAGAAAGCATAAGCACGCCCTCAAGCAGCGCGTGTCCCCCCTCTGCTCGCTCTGTATCAGCGGCCCATAAGCTCCTCTCTGAGTGCAAATCCCGTTGCCACACACAGTTTACACGAGCACACACACAGTGTCCAGCCCGTTACATGCAGCAACCGGGACAGCACGGCCATTCAGCCTCTAGCAATATGCTTCAAAGCGTGGGAAGCCATTCCCCGGCATATCCCCGTGGGTACTAAGCATTATAAAAGACGGCTACCAGTTACAGTTTCGCCGCCGCCCGCGCGTTCCCGCGCCCGGCCCCTTTCTGTGGTCAGCCCAGCTGCCGCGAGCACGCTCCGCACAGAAATATCGAAACTGTTAGCAAAAGGCGCGATAGAGAGAGTCCCTCCACCCATAACCGAGCCGGGGTTTTACGGCCGTTATTTTCTGGTCCCCAAGAAAGACGGCGGCCTCAGGCCGATTCTAGACCTCAGATTTCTGAACAAAGCTCTCATGACGAGATCATTCAGAATGCTGACGGTCAGGAAACTCCTCGCACATGTGCGCCAGGGGGATTGGTTCATCTCCCTAGATCTGAAAGACGCTTATTTTCAGATTCAAATACACCCTCGTCACAGGCAGTTTTTACGCTTCGCCTTCGAGGGCCAGGTTTATCGATACGCCGTTCTCCCGTTCGGCCTTTCCTTAGCGCCACGCACGTTCACGAAATGTATGGACGCGGCGCTCGCCCTCGAACCCAGGGGATGCGCATTTTGAATTATTTGGACGATTGGCTGATACTAGCACGTTCCAAAACAGAGCTTCTGTCGCACCGTACAGCTCTTCTCGCTCATCTGGAAGCGCTGGGCCTCTCTGTCAACTGGACAAAGAGCGTTCTCCAGCCCAGTCAAACTATCTCTTTTCTGGGGATAGACCTGGACTCTACCACTATGAAAGCACGCTTATCCGCTCAGCGCACACGCCGCTTGCAGCGTTTAGCCGCTTCGATTCCAGATGAATACCCGCGTTCCGGTGAAAACCTTTCAGAGAATGCTGGGTCACATGGCCTCAGCTGCAGCCGCGCTACAGCTAGGTCTTTTACATATGCGCCCCCTCCAATTCTGGCTAAAGACCCGTGTACCCCGCGCGAGTGGACCACGGGCCGCCAGCTAATCAGAGTCACTCAGGCATGCATTTCTGCACTACAGCCTTGGACGGTGACCGATTGGTTTCGACGGGGCGTCACGATGGGGACCTTCTCTCACCGGAAGGTAATCTCGACAGACGCATCCAACACAGGCTGGGGTGCGGTCTGCGAGGGCTCACCGGCCTCTGGCCGATGGTCGGATTGGGAGACCCCATTTCACATAAACTGTCTCGAGATGCTCGCGGTCGAGTGTGCACTGTTGCAGTTCCTCCCGCGCATCCAGGGTCACCACGTCCTGATTCGTTCAGACAACATGACAGTGGTATCCTACATCAACCGTCAGGGCGGGGTCAGATCCAGGAATCTCTTCCTGCTGACACGCCGCATTCTAGTTTGGTCCCAGAGTCATCTGCTCTCGCTCAGAGCGACGCATGTCCCGGGACACCTAAACGACGGTCCAGACATTCTATCCAGGAACCTTCTCTCTCCCAGGAGAATGGTCCCTGAATCCTCTTACAGTCCAATCACTGTGGCGCCTCTTTGGCAGAGCGGAGATAGATCTCTTTGCGACAGAAGAGAACTCGCACTGTCCGATATTCTTCTCGAAGAACGAGGACGCGTTAGCGCTAGAATGGCCATACCGCCCGCTCTATGCCTTCCCTCCCATCTCCCTGCTACCGCAGGTCATTCAGAGAATCAGGGAATTTCGCCACCCGGTGCTCCTCATAGCCCCGCGTTGGGAGAATCAGATTTGGTACCCGGAGCTCACACAGCTGTCTCAGACAGCCCCGTGGCCCATCCCGGTCAGAGCAGATCTCCTCTCTCAAGCCCGCGGCACAATCTGGCATCCCCACCCGCAGCGCTGGGCGCTTCATGCATGGGTGACCAACGATTACACGTTGATTTGCCAGAGGGAGTCTTGAATACGATCAAACACGCTAGAGCGGCATCTACCAGAAAGCTCTATGCGGCTAAATGGTCTGTATTTTCAAAATGGTGCACCGAAAAGAATTTGGACCCCCTTAAGTGTGAGGTCTCTTCTTTGCTTTCCTTCCTTCAAGATATGCTGGACAAGGGCAGAACCCATCCACCCTGAAGGTTTATGTGGCAGCCGTCGCGGCCTTCGTTGGTCCCCGACGCGCCCAGTCTATTGGCAAAGACGAGCTGGTTATCCGCTTCCTCAGGGGAGCCAGGAGGATGAACCCCCTCGCCCCTCGGTGCCGGTTTGGGACCTTTCAATAGTCCTCGAGGCCTTGAAAGCCCCCCCTTCGAACCGCTCGAGTCTATTGACCTCAAATATCTCTCCCTAAAAGCCGTTTTTCTGATCGCTCTTGCCTCAGTTAAACGGTGGGCGACATTCACGCGCTCTCTTCGAACGCGTCGTGTCTTCGAGTTTGGCCCTAACGACTCCGTCGTCATTCTCAAACCCAGACACGGATATGTGCCTAAGGCGATTGGCACCCCATTTAGAGCACAGGTGATATCCTTATCGGCTCTGCCCACCTCTGATAGCGAGCCCAATGCCAACCTCCTCTGCCCGGTCCGGGCGCTAGAGGCGTACATTACACGCGCTGCCACGTTCAGACGTTCTGAGCAGCTGTTTGTGGCGTTTGGGGGACGCACAAAAGGCTTGGCCGCTTCTAAACAAACACTATCCAGATGGATAGTAGACGCTATCGCCTCCGCCTATGCGCTAAAAATCTGCCTTGCCCGCTCGACGTCAGGGCTCACTCCCACTCGAGGCATGGCCTCCTCGTGGGCTTGGTCCTGTGGTATTTCTATTCATGATATCTGTGTGGCCGCGGGCTGGGCTTCCCCGTCCACCTTTATCAGATTTTATAACTTGGAAGTACCGGCCTTACAGGCTAAATTACTAGCGGTCTAACCCGCCGCAGCGTCTAGCCACGCTTTATGGGGAATCCTTCAACCGGCTAGCCCCTTGATCTTCCCCCTCCATTCTATGGAAACTTCCTATACTATGGCCCGCTATGCCGGCCGCCTCTTAGGCCTCATATTCTCATATAAACGGCGTCTGCCCTTTATTATTATTTCTCCACTATTGCTCCCTCCACCCTCCCGGGGATGCTTGTGGTGACTGACCGGGCACGGCGTTGACCAGGGGTTCCCGTAGCGTAAGCTAGCTTACGCAATACGAGAGAACCTCTCGTAAGAGAACGAATCGGTTACCTAACGTAACCTCGGTTCTCTCTAGATGAGGGAACGAGTATTGCGATTCCCGGCCGTGCCCGCTCTAACAGCGATTCGCTTCATCACTATAAATCGTTGCTTTCCAAACCACGGAGAGTGCTTATATACACTCAAGCCACGCCCCTTTCGGCGGGCTTTGACGTGATGAGCGAGCGTCGTGCCGCTCATTGGGCGCGGGTTCAGCGCCGCTCTCCGATTGGTTTGAGCACTTCCCAGAAACGAACCAATGAGCCTGCTAGTTAGCCCGCTCTAGGTCCTGCACCTGAGAAGTGCGTTGACAATGATTACAAATTATAAAAATTTTTGGCTTCAATTGTTCGGCAAAGAAGAATCTTTCCGTCAGCGTAAGCTAGCTTACGCAATACTCGTTCCCTCATCTGAGAGAACCGAGGTTACGTTCAGGTAACCGATTCGTATGATACATTTTAGTTGTTATTGCTAATTTCAGAATTATCACTAATCTGTGTGTGCATTTGCTTTTGAACCAGACAAGTTGACTCAGTGAAACCATTTGTTTATTATATCGCAATCGCATATCACAACCGCAATATTGACCTCAGTAATCGCAATATGACATTTTCCCCAAATTCGTGCAGCCCTAGATAAAATTATAAATCTTTACCTGGACAAGTGACTTTTGTGCATTGACAAGTGAAACATAAATTTACTTGTCCAAAGGACAGGTGCCTCAAAAAGTTAATGTCAAGCCCTGGGGTTGGGGGAAGGTCATATATATATATATATATATATATATATATATATATATATATATATATATACAGTAATGTAACATTAAGTCAACAACGTTCATAAACACGCTGAAAAGCGATTGTGCGTGTTGGAAATACGAATTGGCTTGTTATACATGCACGATTTCATGAGATCAGTCTATAATAGCAGAGGTTAGACATGGCCAAGTAGAGTCACAGCGTGATTCACATCTCCAGTGGGTGATCACAGAACGGAGAAATAATCACTGCTCACTGCGACTGCAAAGCCGGGTCAGTCTTCATTGATCAGTGTTCTTATTTATTGATTTAAAATGAAATGAAAAACTTTTTATCAGGCCCCCAACAAGCCGTACAATCGACCACATAGCAATAGTGAACCATCCTCTTCTCTAAATCCTCCTCCAAACATGCAAAACAATCAAATTACAGGTATCTAGCGTGTTTCTTGCCACACGACAAACGTAAACAATGATGTCACAAAAGAGAATTTTAAAGCAACAAAAGTGCATTATTATGATTATCGTGCCTTTTTAAGATATTCTCTAAATTCTAAGGAAGCATCATATATTTTTTCAACCATTGAGTCATTTTTGCCCACCACCCAGACATTATTGAATGTTGTTGAAAAAAAATGAGTGTCGTCAAATCGGTTAATTTAGATACTTGCAACATAAAAGTTTATCAATAAATTATATATATATATATATATATATATATATATATATATATATATATATATATATATATAATTATGATTTTACATCACTATTAAATATATTTCTTTCAGTACAGAAAAGTATTGATTAAAAAAAACTTGAATATTTGAATAATAGCTAAAATAGTATTTTTGTGTTATGTATTTAGCTTATTAGAACATTATTAATTTTATTATCAATTCAGACAGCAAACTATATTGAAACAATTTATCAGTCAAGCCCCAAATGCCTTTGTATTTGGCCATCCAAATCAAGTAGCAATTCAGTTAAAGGAGTAGTTCACTTTTAAAAAAAAACTTTTGTTGATAATTTACTCACCCCATGTCATCCAATATGTCCATGTCTTTCTTTCTTCAGTCGAAAAGAAATTAAGGTTTTTGATGAAAACATTCCAGGATTTTTCTCCATATAATGCACTTTACTGGGAACCAAACGGTTCAAGGTCCGAAAGACAGTTTCAGTGCAGCTTCAAAGGGCTTTAAACGACATCAGACGATGAATAAGGGTCTTATCAAGCGAAACGATCGACCATTTATAAAATAAATAAAAAAGTTAAAGTTTTATAAGCACAAATGCTCACCTTGTTCTGTTCTGTGATGAGCGTTTCGTGACTCTCCTGTTCAAACTCGTTCATCAAAATGAACAAATCTTTTTTAGAGTCATGTCTGGAAGGGTCCCAGATAAGACCTTTATTCATCGTCTGGTGTCGTTTAAAGAGGACATATCATGCAAAATCCACTTTTTAGCCTTTTAACAAAATGCATTTTGTTGTATATTTGGAGTGTTTATAAGTACAGAAAAGATGAAATTATTCTCTTCAGGTGCTTCGTTTATATCTTTATATTCTGTTTTGGTCATATTTTTCAACCTGTTCCGATTTTTCTGTTGTCTATGACGTTTTTTGATCAAGTACGTCACCGTATTTGCAGCGGAACTGACAAATAAGGACATCGACTACCGGTCCAACACTGCGAGCAATCCGCCATTATTATTTCTCGCTCTGATTTTGTAGTCCAAGCTCAATGATGCAGAAGTTACGAGAGGGCTAGTCAAAATGTTCGGTTGTTGGATGTAGTGACCTGAAGCACTTCAAGGATCCCCACTTCAACAACCTCAGCCAGTATACAGAAGGGTTTGCCGATCGACTTCTATCATTTAGCTGCTGTGTTTCCTGATGCTTTCTAAACGTAAGTTATCATTTTATTATCAATACAGATTTTTAGTGGTAAGATCAGACCGCAGTCATTTATCTTGTCAGTGTGCTTGTTTTAACAAGAGAAATAGTCGACTTTCACTAATAACACAACATAGTTAACTTACATACCTGCCTCCATATGAAGAGTCGGTTCGTCATCGTCATCTTTTTCAAATCGCTCGCTCTGGCTTGAATAATTGCTCACAGAAACACGTCAGAAAAGGGGTAGAAAAGGGGCCTGTGGAGCTATAATATTGAGGAATTCAGACCCAAGCATTGCAGTTATGCTTTATATAGACCACAAATGTATGATTTTAGAAAAAAATGAATGATTTAAAAGCATGATATGTACCCTTTAAAGCCCTTTGAAGCTGCACTGAAACTCTCATTCGTTCCTTGAACCGTTTGGTTCCCAATGAAGTCCATTATGTGGAGAAAATCCTGGAATGTTTTCATCAAAAACCTTAATTTCTTTTCGACTGAAGAAAGAAAGACATGGACATCTTGGATGACATTGGGGTGAGTAAATTATCAGCAAAAGTTTTTTTAAAAGTGAACTACAGTACTCCTTTAGGACGCTCCTTTAGAAGGCAGCTGCCTATATATATAGGGAACAGAGATGTGTGCTAATGTAATCAATCCCTTTTTCCCAGGATTCTCAAAGCTGAAGTCTAAAGACGTCATTCCAGTCGTAGTCATAAGCTTGGTTCCACCCCTTCTGGTAGCTGTCATTGCCACCATGGCTTTTTACTTGTACCGCACACGCCAGCCTGGTAAGAAACCCAAAGACTGGGGACCACGCCGCACACACTACCAGTCTCTGGACCCAGCCGAGGGCCAAGCAAACGGCAGCGAGTTACCGTGGCAAGCTGTCGTCCCTCAGCGATGACGTCAATTCAGAAATGTCATCGACTTGTGCCAATAACCTAAACCACAACACAGAGCAGCTGCCCATCCAGCTGGAGGCGCTGGTGGGTAAGGGGCGCTCGCAGAGGTGTGGCGGGCACGGCTCAGTCATCAAGTGAGGGTGGGCAGTACGAAACGGTGGCTGTGAAGATCTTCCCAGCGGTGGAGTACGCCTCATGGTGTAACGAAGAGCCATATTCTCTGACGCCAACTTAAAACATGTGAGAATGTGGTGCAGTTCCTGACAGCTGAGGAGCGGGGTGGTAGTCCTGCTGCCTCCCAGAGGCAATACTGGCTCATCATGGCCTATTGTAACATGGGGAACCTTCAGGACTTTCTAGCCGGCCATATCCTCACATGGGCCGAGCTGTGTTCACTGGCAGGCTCTATAGCGAGAGGCCTGGCGCACCTGCACAGTGACACGACGCCTGCGGCACACCAAAAGTGCCCATCGCCCACCGAGATCTGAAGAGCAGCAACATCGTGTTGAAGAACCACAGCGAGTGTGCACTCTGTGATTTCGGGCTGGCTCTGCGACTCGACCTCTCCCTCACCGTAGATGATTTTGCCAACAGTGGACAGGTAGGAAGGAGAACGAAACACTGGCTCTGAATAAAAACCTAGTGAGCTGTCATGGTGTCTGCTGCCTACATAGGTAGTTGCTTTCTAAGTCCAGCATCCTAAATTAAAGATACTCCACTTTTTGGAAATAGGCTTATTTTACCACTTCCCCAGAGTTAAACAGTTGGGTTTTACTGTTTTCAATGTATTCAGCCGATTTTCTGATATTTAGAAGAATATCAGTAAACAGACAGTTTCTGGTCTCATTGACTTCCATAGTATATATTTTTCCTACTATGGAAGTCAATGAGACCAGAAACTGTCTGGATACTGATATTCTTCTGAATAACAGAAAATCGACTGAATGAATTGAAAATGGTCAAACTCAACTCTGTGGGGAGCTGTAAAATGAGCTTATTTCCAAAAAAAGTGGAGTGTCCCTTTAAACTGAACCTCATAAGAGACTTTTGTTACACTACATATTTTTTGTTGCCAAGCCACTGCATGAAAATCTGATGCTGCACATAAACATATTGGGTAAAATAGTGGATTTTTTATTATACCAAACTACTATTTATCAATATAAATCATAAATACACTACCTTTACAAAGTCTGGGTTTGGTAAGATTATTTTATGTTTTAGATGCGTTTGTCTCTTATGACCACCAAGCTCACCATATTAAAGGGATGGTTCACTTTGATATTAATTTTTGGTATGTTTTAGCTTACCTCAAGAGGCATCCAAGATGTAGGTGTCTTTGTTTCCGCAGTATTTTCAATTTTTATGTCAAACCGTTCTTGTCTATCAGTCATATAATGGAGGTCTATGGTGGTCACCACCTCAAAGAGCATGCACAAATTAAACACGATTTAATGACTCGTAAATGAAAGTACACATTGATGGCCGAAGACATGAAACGAGCAGTTTGTGTGAGAAAACGAACAGTATTTATTAGGGGTGTAACGATACACAAAACTGACGTCTCGGTTCGGTTCGATTCGGTTTGGTTTTGAAAGCTAAAATGGCTTTTTTTCTTTCTTTTTTTTACCAGTGGTTTAATGAAAAAAAAGGTCTTTGTCTTTAAATTAATTCAATTACAATTAAACATTTCACAAGGATTAAAAAAAATCTGCTAATGCTGTAAACTATATAGGGAGCCGCACATTACTAAAACATTAAAGGTTGTAGACTTTTAACCTAAATTCAGATGCTATTTATTTTTTAGATATAATAATCAACACACAACACATTGTATGAAAACATGTAAACTGAACATAAGGCAGTTTTTGCATTAACTTGTGTTTTTACTCTTATTTGTTGTTGAAATATAATAATTTACACAGTTGTAATTTTCATGAAAGATATTTTAAACATACATTAAATAATCAAGATATCATAAACAGGTTAAGCAAAATATAAAATACATAGTGCATTTATTTAGTGCAAGAGTTCATTTATAGGAAGTTGTGGACACTGAATCACGTGCCTGCTGAGGTAAATATAATGCTAGTGACAAGCTATGCAGTTTTATTGACGTCTTTCCGCGGCTTAAACACTGATTGAGCGATTACACACGAGTTATGATGCCTTTCAGTAAGTATACTGTATCTTTCAACATACCTTCAGGTGTCTTTTCTGTAACTGAGGAAGAGATGATCGCGTTTACTCGTGCGCGCGCTGCCACTTGAGATGACGAGCCTATTGAGAATGAGGAGTCACGTGCCGATTTGGGCGGGGTCTGAGCCGGTCGGCCATGATGGTAGGAGTCTAGGAGACGCTATCGGTTACCAGCGGCAACGCCTTTAACCCTATGGCAGAGACGCGACTAAACATTCCAGAGCTCTTTATTTGCGGGCATTTATTATTTTCGCGCGTTTATTATTTTGGCAGAACAGAGACTGATCTAAGAATACGAGAAAAAAGGAAAAAAGTAAAGCAATGCAAAAAGATAAGGCGAAAGAAAAGGGACAAACTTACACTAAGCGCAAAACAGCTGTATTTGGAGAAGCAGCATCAAGATATTTGTTCTTTTGCACTAATAACAGTATTATTATTTTATTATTATTACTTATGTTGTCCATGAAACTTATATTGTCCAAATATACATATATTTCAGTTCTCAATAAATATTGTTAAGCCATATCAAGTTGTTTCAAACATTTATTTCAAAGAAATAAAAAAAATAATGAACATGGCACTCAAACAACACTTTTGCGTATGTTCGTTAAGGCACAGCAAACAGTGAAAATCGTATACTAAAGGCATCAGCCAACCGTGCAATCCAGCGTCTCCTGTCAGATACTCTCCCTGATGCTGTGTCCATTTCAATAACCTAAAAAACTGTATTCCATTGTTCCTATGTTTTCCATATGTCTCGTGTGAGTTACTGGACGAGTTTTTAACGCAGCAGTGATTTCCAGGCATGGTAAAACAGTGCGGAATTGCGAGAAACTCCTCTACTACCGAGCTAAAAACACACGTAAACAATACTGGTTTGCCGTGGGAATCCTACCAACATGGCGTAGAGGGAGGGGCTCTGTACAATGACGTCAACTCCTCATTCTCAATAGTTATAGTAAGCCCACAGCGATCTGTCACACCACATCAAAGAGCGCCAAAACGCCATTTATTGTTTCATTTTCATGATCAAATAGACAGAATTGGAAAGATTACATTGCTTGTTATCGAAAGTAAGAAAACACAGAGCTTGTTATTTGGTGTTAATGGTGGTTCAGGCTACAAAACTGAATTCGTTGTGTACTGTATACATAAGACATGAGGTACATTGAGCCGGGCTGGGCGTGTTCGGTACGCAAATGACAGTATCGCGATTCGAATCGTGAGTTCAGTATCGACGGTTTTTCGGTTCGGTTCAAAAATGGTTACACCCCTAGTATTTATATCGTTTTTACCTTTTTTAATCACAGTCACGTCCAAGTGATCTGAGGGCGCGGGCGCTTCTGTCTGTGCAAACGACGGAATGTGCCAGAGAGCCCCGGAAGTGATCTCTCACGCGTGTACGTCACTCATTGTTTACACAGAGATTTCAGAAGTTTTACCTTTCACTGTGAACATCTAAACATATTTAGATATACAGGAAATCGCAATGGAAGACAATTTCGTTATATCAACAGACAACGTTGAATTTTTTCACAACCACATTTAGATCACTTCCGGCGCTTTCCAGCACTTGTGCAGACCAAAGCGCCCGTGGCTTCAGATCACTTGGACGTGTGCTTACAAGAGGTAAAACGATATAAATACTGTTCGTTTTCTCACACAAACCGCTCGTTTCATGTCTTAGGCCATTAATGTGTACTTACATTTACGAGTCATTAAAACATGTTTAATTTGGACTTCTCTGTGCATGCTCTTTGAGGTGGTGACCATAAACCTCCATTATATGACTGACAGACAAGAACGGTTTAGCCTTTGAAAATATCAAAATTGAAAATACTGCGGAAACACAAGACACTAGGGCTGCACGATTAATCGCACGATGTTGATATGCGCATCTAATCACTTAAAGCCGGTTCCTTGATTAGTAGTAAATCACCTTCACCTGCTTTCAGGATAGAGCGCATTTACTACAAAGAGCCGTAACTTACTGACAAGCTGAAGCCAAATCGCGTTAATATCGAGAGACGTATGCCAGCGATATTTAATGCCGATATGGCTCAGCTTGTCAGGCTGTAATTGGCTCTTTGTAAGTAAATGCCGCTCCATCTGAAAGCAGGTGAAGGTGATTTACTACTAATCAAGGAACCGGCTTTAATGATTAGATGCGCATATCAACATATTGCACTGACGTTAGATAATGCAGCCTGACATCTTGCGATGC
The DNA here is from genome assembly GCA_030378365.1 of Hybognathus amarus. NCBI lineage: Eukaryota > Metazoa > Chordata > Actinopteri > Cypriniformes > Leuciscidae > Hybognathus > Hybognathus amarus. The sequence continues at coordinate 311,297 of JAQIUQ010000434.1, forward strand.
CTTTGAGGTAAGCTAAAACATTACCAAAAATGTATTTCAAAGTGAACTATCCCTTTAATTAAAAACAATAAAAACAAAGTTTTCAGCACCATAATTCCAGTGTTCAGTGTCACATGATCATTCACAATTTATTGTAAGATACAGATTTTTCTTCTCAAGAAAGATCTCTTGTTATTTTCAATGTTCAAACAGTTTTTTTTTATCTAATTTATGCATCCTATAGCCTCTATGCACGATCGCTCCCGGGTTTGTCTCAGCACCGCCCAGTTATATCCGGTGCTGCGTCAGGTCTATAGCTCAGAAGCCGGTTTTGCGTGAGGTGGAGATAGTGTCAAATTACACTTGCTGTTTATAAAAACATTCTGCGTTAACGTGAATGATCTTAACAACACTGTGAGGCAGTTAGCTGTCACACAAGAGTGAAAAAGAGTTATTTAAATTATATATTTTCAGCTACATCAACAACTTTTGAGGGTTAGTATTCTCTTATATTGATTCACAAATTCGACTCAGCGAATCAGCGTTTCTAAAATCATTGTCTCCGTTTTCGGAGAAAACGGATTTTATTAAAGTTTTGCCTCTATACACTTGGCCTGCAGAACGCGCTTCCGGAAGTAGAGAACGCTGACTGAGATTCTTTCAGACACACGTTCATCAAGGTTCGTGCATGAGAGGCTATTGAATTAAAGTATCACAGTTATTCTTTAAAGGGATACTCCACCCAAAAATGAAAATCCTGTCATCAGTTATTAACCCTCAAGTTGTTGCAAACCTGTATTAATTTCTTTCTTCTGCTTAACACAAAGGAAGATATTTTGAAGAATGATTGGAACCAAACCAAATGATTGGCACCATTGACTTCAATAGCAGAAAAAAAATACTATGGAAGTCAATGGTGCCAAAGTTTCAATCGTTCTTCAAAATATCTTCCTTCAGTGTTGAGCAGAAGAAGGAAACCCATTCAGGATTGAAACAACTTGAGGGTGAGTAAATGATTCATTTCATTTTTGGGTGGAGTATCCCTTCAGAATCTAACTGAACTTTTTGAACAGTATAGCATATTTATAATCAACATTTATTTTGCTTTATCTAGATCTTTTTAAGAATGATTGAGAAGTCTAGAGTACTGACAGGATTGGGAAAGGTCCCTGAGCCAGGACTCAAACTCGAGGTCACCCAAAGTGCAACACATCACATGTCGGAGCACTGCCCACGAGGCTATTGGCTCAGATCATCTTGGATTTTTGGGACAATTTAGATGGCTGTACATAGGCAGAAACTTCAAGACATAAATGATGCCTGGGAAACATTTCAATAGTTTCAGCCTTAGAATTTGGATTATGTTGGAGACAGCGTAGTTGCCAAGAACATGCGTACGATGCCTGCGTAGGCAGCTTTCTAGATATCGAAATAGTCACAGTCTTTAAATGTTGCACACACACAAACATCCCTTCCAGCTGAATCATTTCTGAATGTATCATCTGAGTGGGCAGAACTGCTGTGGGCATGGTGATCATTTCTTTCAAGCTATTTAAGCTGTAACCTAAAAGCTCAGTGGTTGATTTGTTAAAGTCTCAGATGTAATCGCATGAAACCATTGGTAATTACATTTGGCGAAGTTGTCCAATTTAAATCACATGGTCCATGTCCTGTAGGTGGGGACGGCACGCTATATGGCCCCTGAAGTTCTGGAGTCCAGGGTGAATCTAGAGGACTTGGAGTCCTTCAAACAGATTGACATCTACTCCATGGCCCTGGTGCTGTGGGAAATGGTCTCTCTAGTGTGACGTCATAGGAGGCAAGTATGCTCTCTGTGGATATTTCTTGAGGTTAAAAGCCAGAATTAAAGTACATTTGTTTTCTTTTCAACAGAGGTGAAGAGTTACGAACCCCCATTTGGCTCCAAGGTGTGTGAGCAACCTTGTGTCGACAGCATGAGAGACCTGGTGTTAAGAGACAGAGGACGACCAGATATTCCAGCGAGCTGGACGACACATCCAGTGGGTACACAATTATAACTGGTTGCTGATAAAACTGATAAAAACCTATGTACACCAAATATATTGTGACAAATATACATTAATGCTATTTAATTCATTATAAAGTGCCAAATATTAATATACATGTAAGATAGATGATGCACACATTTAAAATACTAAAAAAATTGTATTTAATATTTTTAATTTGTGCATATCTATATGGTAACACTTTATTTGAAGGGGTGTACATAAGACTGACATGACACATTCATAACCATGACATATGTCTTGAATATTAAGTAAGGTTTATGCATGTTTATGACAACTGTCATTAAGTGTCTTTTGCTCAATAATGACATTTTGAATGCAAATATGACATTGTTCAACCCTAAAACCGTATTCTGGACAAATGTGGGCAAAAATAGTTTTGATTTATTTTAAAAAAAATACTTCCCTTGATCTGAGCGGTACTTTTCCAAAGTTTGCCTCCTGAACACAATTTTTTTGACTCAATTTTACAATGTTAAGTGGGTGAAAAAAAACCTCCTTAATCTTGTATTTGGGTCAAAAATGGGCACCCATAGAAATGAATGGGAAAAATGTAATTAAGAGCATTCTAAAATAAGCCAAAATAAGACACCAGGTGACAGCAAAGTCACTTCAGTCTTTAGGTTTTAGCTCGAAGAACTTATTGGAATGATATTTTAATGTAGTTAAAAAATAAAATAAAACTACATAGCAATTCATTTACATAGACATAATTTACATAGAAAATATGGTACTTTTTGAAGTAAATAAATTCAAAAATACCCCAAAATAAAGAAAAACACAATAAATGGATAGACAAAACTTTATCAAAGACAGTGATATAACATTTATAATAAATAAAAAATTAGGATCACACCTGAGTCCTCTGTGCCCACATTTGTCCACAATTACTGGATTAAGGGCTATGAAGTGAATACGGTTTGAGGGCTATGATGTCTTTGTTATGACATCTTGACATAAACCATAACATCATAACCTGTCAGTGTCATGTGGTTGGCTTTGACATTGGCCGTCATGAGGCCGTTATAAGCCGTGTCATGAATATTTTCGTGACCTCAACTACAGTGGTACTAATTGAATTTGTCATTAAAAGTTATAATGGCTTCATGACAGCCAATGTCAAAACCAACCAGCCTGACAGTTCAATGTATGTTAACCAATAAAGCTAGGTGGTTTCTTAAGTTCTGATCATTAATCTGCTATGTTATGTTTATGACAGGTTGTGTTGTCTTAGTAATGTCAGAGCTGTCATGAGGTTATGGTGTCTGTGGTTTATGTCAAGGTGTCAGAACGAAGACATCTCCAACAATGTCATATTTGCATAAAAATATGTCATAACTGAGCGAATGACACTTAATGACAGTTGTCACAAACATGCAAAAAATGTCATGATTATTAAGGTGTCATGTTCAGTCTTATGCACACCCTTCAAATAAAGTCCACACACACACACACACACATATATATATATATAACTGTATACACTACCGGTCAGACAACTTTAAAGTCGGATAAGATTTTTAATGTTTTTAAAGAAGTCTCTTCTGCTTAGCAAGGCTGCAATTTTTGGATAAAAAAATACACAAAAAACACAGTAATATTTTGAGATATTATGACAATTTGTTGTTAATATATATAGTAAAGTGTAATTTATTCCTGTGATTAAAGCTGAATTTTCAGCATCATTACTCCAGTCTTCAGTGTCACATGATCCTTCACAAATCACTCTAATATGATGATTTTATGCTCCAAAAACATGTATGATTATTATCCATGTTGAAAACAGTTTTTTAAATTTTTATTTCAGGATTCTTTGATGAATAGAAAGTTCAAAAGAACAGCTTTTATCTGAAATGGAAGCTTTTGTTACATTATAAACATCTACCCTTTAAAAAGTTTAGGGTCAGTAAGAATTTGTATTTTATTTTGGGGAAATAAATAAGAAATCAATACTTCTATTCATCAAGGATGAGTTACATTGATCAAAAGTTACAGTAAAGACATTTATAATGTTAGAAAAGATTCTAATTAGATAAAAGCTGTTCTTTTGAACTTTCTATTCATCAAAGAATCCTGAAATAAAAATGTAAAAAACTGTTTTCAACATGGATAATAATCATACATGTTTTTGGAGCATAAAATCATCATATTAGAGTGATTTGTGAAGGATCATGTGACACTGAAGACTGGAGTAATGATGCTGAAAATTCAGCTTTTTTCAGAGGAATAAATTACATTTTAATATATATTAACATAAAAAAGTCATTTTAAATTGTCATAATATTTCACAATATTACTGTGTTTGTGTATTTTTTATAAAAACATTGCAGCCTTGGTGAGCAGAAGAGACTTCTTTTAAAAACGCAATAAAATCTTATCCAAAATCTTAAACTTTGACCGGTAGTGTATATGTATATGTATGTATGTGTGTGTGTATATATATAAATATATATATATATATATATATATATATATAACACACACACACACATATACATATGTATTTAATATATAGTGAGAGAGCGAGAGAACAAACCACATTATATTTGCAATACATTAAAAAACAATCTGCAAATTCAACAATAAATTGGCAAATTAAAATTAAATATAGGCTATATACAGGCTTCTTGAAGATGTTACTGACATTTCTATTCGTAATCGCACATTTCTATCTGGTGTTTTAGGGCATGCAGCTCTTGTGTGCGACTATAACAGAGTGCTGGGATCAAGACCCGGAGGCTCGTCTGACGGCACACTGCGTGGTGGAGCGCTTTAACACTCTGGCTCAGGAAGAGCTGGAGAAACACCATGTGCACACACACACCCATCACGCCACCTACAGAAGCCAAACCCCATCCCTCCCCCTCACTTCCTCCCTGCACGGACCACAGCACTGGCATCTGTCCCACATGTTACAGCTGCACGCAGATCTCCGTTTCCTCCAGGCAACCGAGTCAAATGTGATCTGCCTGGAAAAATCAAGACTTCATTCTTGTAACGCATATTGATTCACTATGTGGAGCTTGGTCTCCGTTTCTCTTTAAACACTAATCTAAACCGACGGACAAAAGAGAGTTTCCGTTCTAAAATATCATTATTTTCTTGTATAATGTTGTAAAGGTTGAAGGCGAAACGAAAATTTCTCAAAGCCGCTTTGTGCTATAAAGCAACTACCGAAAAATAAATAAAAATAAAGCAATTGCAGGTGGAGAGAAGCTATGAGCGTACGTGGCAGAGAGTTGAAAAGTGCGCCAGTCTTCCTAAAATGTTTCCCAAAAAATGTTTACCACACATCATTTTCTGATTTAAAAATTTTCCATTGCTCTTTCTGACTCACTCACTTATGAAATCCACGTGATCTTCCCATAAACTGGGTTTTGGGGACTTCAATTTGATTAACCGCAGACTCAAAAAGACGATACACTTCTGTTTTTAGATATAAAAAGACCTTTTGTTCCTTTTGCTCTTGCACTGAGCCCTTTTTTAACCACTTAGCTGATTACTTTAATTAAATGACAACTACATCAAGGCTTTTTGTCTGGGATTAGCAACGTCCTACTTCAGAAGTTAACATCCTGTTCATTCTAGACTTTGATGATAATCAATTAGCTTATCCTAACTTTAACCTTTCCTCAGACTCGCTTCTGATGGTCAACGGGATTCAATAAGCTAATGATTTGTTAGAGAGAAGCATGAGACTGACTATTCTAGTTCTAAACAGCCTGCATTTATGTTTTTTAAGCAATCTGAGGTTCACCCAAATTCTACAGAGCTACTTTGAGGACAGGGAAAATTCAGTACCAGATTGCATACTGGAAAAAGAACTGATGGAGATAAATACTTTCTGTGAGAATGTCAACATGGACATATGGCAACCTGTCATGCTTTTTCCATTACTGAAGATGAAGCAAACAGAGATGTGTTGAGTCATTTTGCCCATTCCTTGTGTGAACTGGCTTCACAGCTGTACAGTAATCACTACATAAAATGTATATGCATAACATGGACCATGGACTTTTTTGGGTTACTGTATATTTTTACACTACAGTTCAAAAGTCTGGGGTCAGTGAGATTTAAAAAAAAAAAAAAAAAACATTTAAATAACATCTTAGGTTCTCCAAAACTGCAAAAATGGTAGTGTACATTAATACAGTATTAAAAAGAAACTGTATATTTTAGTTGTTTTTCACCTTTTGTAAATCACTGTTTTGTATGAAAACCTGTTTCTGCCTATGAAAAAATGGTAATTGTGAGAAAGTGTAAAATATTAAATAGTCACATTGTTGAGATATTAAAGCTACACAGTGTAACTCTTTAGTTTATTCTTACCTAAAGACACTTAGTTCTTTCAAAAATATATGTGCTCATTAATGTATATTTACTTCGTTCGAGTAATAAAGTATTCTCGTGAGTGTATAATATGCCATTGAAAATACATACAGGTAAGGGGTTCTAATGTCGGTCGCCATTTTGCCCCTCCATCTTGAAAGTACATTAGCCAAAGAGGACATACCCGTTAATTCTAAGCTTCGCCTTTCGCGTTTACGTTTGAGTTAACACTCATGGACGAGGCAGAGCCAGTACGGAGAGCCTTGGCACTTTCCTATTAGCCCTATTGTGTATCATCTTGGTTGCAGTTCCATTAGAATTCCACTGGAGGTGATCGCGGCGAGAGCCAGAATGAATGGGAGTCTATGGGGCTAAACGGCTAAATGTGTCTCTTTCACCTGCTTGTCGTTAAATGAACATCAGATTTTATTGTTGATTCCGCAAGTTCAATATGAGTTATAGGCCAAAAGTCGAATGAACGAGTACTTATGTCCTTTTGATGTCTTACAGGTTTGGCCGTTGTTGGCCGGAACACAGCTGAGCATTCTGCTATTGTGTGACGTCATCACATTTTTGAACGGATTTTTAGAACAGATAAGTGAACTTAAAAATGCAATTTTCAGCTGAGTGTATGATCTTAGCCCTCCTTTTGAATGCAACTTTCAAATTACTTGACAAAAAATTACATCCTGAGAAAAGTGGATTTCTGGGGTTGAAACCCCATTGACTCCCATTCATTCTGCACTCGACCGCGAGCGCCCCCGCATGGACAGAGACATGTTACTGCAGCCAGTCCAGAACCCGGAAGTAACCAGCCAGTGCCAATTCTCTTCAATTAGACATTCTCTGGACGAGGTCAAACTGGAAGCCATGTTAATCTTGGACTACATTGGACACCGATAGGAGTTAAAACGAAATTGGAATTGAGAGGAACAGAAACTAATATTCACTGGATGGTCATATACCTTTTCACCACTAGATGAGGGTAAAAATCACAGTGTAGCTTTAAGTCACAATTAGGTATAAAGTCGCAATCACAAGAAATAGTTGCAATTATGAGCAATAAGGTTGCATTGACAAGTATAAAAGATATTTTGAAGTTGCAATTGTGAGAAATAAAGTGTTTGCAATTGTGTTTCATAATGTTTTTCACATTATGAAAAATAAAGTCACAATTACCTTTATATTATTTTTTTACACTAAGGCAGAAAGGGTTTCTCCAGATTTGCCTTTGCCTGGATTATTTTAAATGGCCCTAAAATGTGAAAAAAAAATCTATATTTATGAAGTACAAAATATTCCATGTCTTAATTAAAATTAAAGGAGCTGTACGCAAGAAATTTTATTTCAATTGCTCATACATTTTCCCTGATATATCACTAGACATTAAGAAATCATGTTCATTTCAAATACCTATATCACTGACAACAGTAGTCCGGCCAGTATATTGTCATTTAAAAAGTGAAGTCGCGACCCTCAACTGGTGTTGATGTTGTCATGTTGTGTTTTGTTCTGATGCGTCACCCTCCACCGATCTACCAATCACGGAGTCAGTAGTGTTGCGGCATTCGGGGTTGCCAGCTCTTCTCTAACTGTACGTTCACACCGCCGCCGACTTGAGCTTCCAAAGCGGCCGGAAGTCATTCATTTTCAATGGAAGCTGGCTTCTCTCAGCTGCAAGGAGCGTCAAATTCCTCGGCGTCACGTTTTAGCCGTTTGAGCGTCAATCAGAAAGTTGAAAGAAGCTCAACTTTATGGTAATGAGCTGTTTCAGCGGCAAGCAGCGGCAAAACGCTAGCAACCAATCGGAATATAGACGTCCTTCACGCTGGCTGATTCCAGAGAAATATTTAACGTAAACTTTCGTTCCTACCAAAACATTAGTTCCGAGAAAATGGAAGAGAAGCTAATCATCGCCGTTGCTGTGATTCCTGCTGGTTTCGTATCATTTATGACATGACGTTGTTTGCTTATAGGGACCGCATGAGCACAACTTTTATTTGAAATATTTACGAACGCTCGTTTTAAAGCGGGAATGCAATTAATTTGCTCATGGTGACAATGATATCCGCAAATAATAATATAATAATAGCTAACTATTTTTTCCCGACCACATGTGACCAAAACGGTTATAAAATGCTGTCATTATAAAAGGTTTTCAATGTATTGCTTGGTTTTTTTTTCAGTTTATTACCTTCATGTTGTGTCACTTCTATGCTCCCTGCAACGTCAGAGCGTCCAAAGTGTCAACAAGCTTCCCCGTACTTATTGACAAGCGTCCTTGACAGGGCGGCCAGAGCTTCTTTGACGGTCAGAGTCGCGGCGGTGTGAACGTACGGTAATTACCACAGCTGCAGATACAAACGTGTCGGAATCAGATAAAACAATTCTAACATTGCGAAACCCCCAAAAACTCAATATGAATCCGAAATACTTTGTTACAAAGTCCGAAATTAATAATTAACAGAACAAAAACTCACTGTGTAGGACTCGTCACTTGCCATTGGAAACTTCTTGTAGAAGCCTACGTTCCTGCTGGATCCTGCAACATATCTGGCAACCTCGAGTCATGGAAGAAGGCGGGATACACCCTAATTTGAAAGTGAGTACCAGTTTTGGCCACAATCTTGCATACAGCTACTTTAAAATTAGGTCATATACCTGTATAAATAACTATTATCAAATGAGCAAAATCCAGGAGACTACCCATGGATCTTCCTTTATATGCGAGTTACTGTGAGATATTTGCATCTACTCTTGAAACCACATGGACACACATGAAAAACAATCCGAAATCCTCCAATATATTAACCCTTTTATTTTTTCAATCATATGTTCTGAGGCTACAGGGAGTGTATTTAAAACATCAGTGCAGTTGATGGCTCAGCAGAATGACTTGAGTGGAAAGCACAGCTGATGAACGAAACACTTTGTGGGAATTCTGTCTTTAGCGGACAGGAAATGACAGAAGATACCTATATACAAAGGCTGCGGCTTCCGTCTTACTCTGATTTAATGAGAAAGCTGACGGCTGTGATGTGGAACGAGAGGAAGACTAACACAAATAAGGCACCACAAGTTTCTCAGCGCAACCAATGCCAGGGCTGAAGCAGAGATTATATGAGACGTGTAACACTTTAGCCAGCACCATCACTGCAACTGTCCTCAGCTGGCAGATCAAACGATGAAGCTTTTAAACACAAAATTACAAACGAAAAACCGTACTATCATGACCAGATAACTAAAACCTGAACCTTCAACAAGGAACACATGCTATAAACACATCTGATTGCAAAAATGAAAACTTTGGCTTCATTTACTCATCCGATTTTCCATGAAATACAAAAAGGGGTTGTCAGACAGAATGCCCAAGCTTCTCTTTTCCATGCAAACAAAATGAATTGCGACTTGTACTGTACCTCATATACAGAAAAACACCATACAAGTGCTCTATAAAACTTCTGAACCTAGTTGTTTTTTTGTTTTTTCAGCAGGGCAAACCAGAAATCTTAGAATCTGTTGAGGTTAACAGAGCAAATTATATGTAATGATAGCAGTAAACAGCTTAAATTTCTGTTAGTACCTCACAACTCGTAATATAGAGATCAAGTCATCTAGACTTCATAGAACAGGGTGAGTAATGTTGATCCAAACCTTTATGACCTTTCCAAAAGTCCAAAGTTCTTGTACCCCATTGACATTCATTGTATGGATTTTTTCATTATCTTTGTGTTGCACAAAAAGAAAGTCATAAATGACATGAGGGTGAGTAAATGAGGACAAAACTTACATTTTGGGGTGAACTATGCCTTTAAAATCTCTCTGAAACTGAAGCCAATGTAACTGTTCAATGAACATCAAGCAGAAACAGAAGAGCAGGCCTCTACCCAAACATTTCAATCTGGCCCAGATTTTGTGTTTAGCACCTGCAAGCCTCATTTACCAGAGCAAGAACGAGAAAAAGACAGCATAATACAAAAGCCAAGCCAACGGCTTCTCTCATCTGGCTCCGCTAAGCAATAACAACTCACATCTTCGCCAATTATTGACGCAACTGTTTTTTGAACTCCCCTAATCCTGCATTTCATTTGATATTTAAATAATGATAATTCATATATGATTTTAAAAGAATCAGAAATCTTTGACTGTACAAATACAGTATGGTCAGATTAAGAAGTTCACCCCAAACACAAACCCACATTAAGAACCGTCAGGCTGTACCCGGCTCTCGTTACATACGACACTTGTTAAGGCAACATCAACAAAGAATATCAGTGTGCAGATTTGGAGAAATCATTCACTGTGTAGTTCTACAAAAACCTTACCACCGAGGGATGCAAAATATGAACATCAGTGTGCAAACCCGCAAGTCCACAAAGCGTTACAAACACTCAAATTGAAGTTATGTTTCAGGAATCATACAAAGGAGAGTGTATGTCTTCATCTGTGAGAGAGGGAACACAGGGCCAGAGGTTTACTATAGCAGGAGGCTGTACAGTGCCTGAACTCAGCTCTTAAAAGGTCAGAGGTCATGGATTTTGAGGAGCGGGAACCGGGGAAGAGCTATGAGTTGCCGTTTTCCACAGTGGTTGGTAATACGCCCAGCTTTCACCCTGGAAAGAGAAAAAAAGTGAGGTTCTCTCAACAAAACCACTTTCTACCAGCATTTGGATTATTGCAGAAAATAAACTCTGACCAATAAAAGTGTATGATTGATCATCATGATAAACTTCACAAATGAACACAGCTGTTTTGAAGCCTAAATATAATCAGCAGAAGTATAAAGCTAAAGTTAAGCTATAAGTTAAGATCTCTTTCGATCTTTAAGATCTACTCAGTTGGAAACCTTGAGTTAGAGGAGTTTGCAAAAGCATGAGTATAAACGGAATCGGTTACCTGAACGTAACCTCGGTTCTCTCTAGATGAGGGAACGAGTATTGCGTTCCCGGCCGTGCTGCGCCACTAGCGTTTCGCTTCACGCTGTAAAGAATAAGTGTAACTGAGCCTGGCGAGCCCTTATATACGTTCAGGCCACACCCCTTTCGGCGGGCTCTGACGCAATAAGCGAGCGGCCTCCGACTCATTGGGCGCGGGTTCAGCGCCGCTCTGCCATAGGCTCATGCAGGGTTTCCCATACATTCATTAATTTGTGGCGGCCCGCCACAATATCAACACTGATCCGCCACGCATTGATTTTTCAGGTTTTGATTTTATTGTTGAGCTGCGCTCCTTCGCCCCCCCACTCATACAAACTGAGCAACGGAAACGCGAATAGCCCTCCTCTTGAGCACGATTATGAATCAAAATATGATCATGCGTCTGGAGGTCGGATTGTTGCCGGTGCTTATTCCTCCAGAATCAATTCGAAGTTGAATGGTCAGTATAATGAACACTATAACTCTAAAAAGTTAGTCTATGTTAAATGCTGTCGCGTTTCCACCACAGATTCACGCAATTTACTAAATAACGTCTATTTTTTCCTCTCGCGACCAGTCATTCAAAAAATCATGGCAACGGACGTTGGTAGGTTTAAATATATTACAGAGCCACCATATATTATATTATTACTGATAAAGAGATGTAGGCCTAAGTGTGTTATCCAAGCTTTAATAGCATGGAAAGACATACTGTGAGCAGCACGTGAGGTGTTTTCTCACTTAGCTATTTCTGCTCCGAAGGTCTTGATTATGGCATTTCTTTGAGGTTTAGAAGCCAGTATTCCTGTATTTGGTCTCTTTATGAATTTAATAAATAACTCTGTCTCTAGTATTCTGTTCCAAATATACATTTTGGGTATCTGAACGTATTTAGCACTGGAGTAATTATTTTTCAGCCGATTTTTTACTTCTACTCCTTACGGCTATTTCACGCAATTATCTGTAGGCTACTTTCTACTCTTTACATTTAATAAATAGCCTACTGTTATGGCATTTCGAATTTGTTTTTATTTCTGCTTGACATCGTAAAAAAAAAAACTATCCAGATAAATCGCCGCTATCTAGAGTGTATTTGATTGTGGTTGGATGAGAAGTACATATACCATTCATCACACCTGCAAGAAGTGTCACGCATTGATTGTCACAGTCACTCGTTTCGGTCTTTTGTATTTATCTCGTGTAAAAACTGTTTATAATATATTTAATATGCCGCAGCGGCAGCGCATATTACCGGCAGGAATCAAGCGCGTCCCCTGGAGTTCTGCAGTTAAGCCTGCCACTTATCGAGCCAATGAAAAAAAAAGAAAAAAGTACTACACAATAGCCAATCAGGAAATAGTATTATTGTATCTGGGTAAGATTTAATGCAAAAAGAAAAAATTATATCCTAAAATTGTTCACGTGATTCTCTCACTCCTGCTGCCTTTCTTCAAAACTTGAGAGCCCTGTTGTATAATTCAGCATAGTACATACCAGGATGGTTTCAATCAGGAAGGTATCAATCAGGATTATTTTTATTTTTTGATTAATCACTTTGATGAATAATTCAAATTGACAGCACTAATGTTTCAAAATGAAAAGTGTGAAGGGGAATCCATTGCATTTTTCTGGCCCTTATTTCAAATGAGACCGCCAAACCGCGAACCACTTACTGAAGCAGTCACGTGGTACAGCCAGCTCGCAAGGCTTCAAACGTCACCACATACGTCACCGACACAAGCCTCGATACGCGCTTCACAGAAATCATCCCAGATTACTGGACACACGCTTCGAAAGCTTCGATACGGGAGGACACATCACTAATTATAACATGCTTACAATACATATAGGCCCCTGTGGCACAAACAACCCCCACCCCCTCCCTCGGTACCAAAACCCCACACCACCACAAATAGAATCTAATTCTGTGGGAAACACTGTCATGCATTCTCTCTGAGCGATCCTATGAGCTGCTAGCTAGCTTGCTCATGGTCGGCTGCGAGAGACTGTGTTGACAATAATTACAAAATTATGGAATAATTTTTCGGCTTCAACTTCTCAGCAAAGATGAATCTTTCCATAGCGTAAGCTAGCTTGACGCAATACGAGAGAACCTCTCGTAAGAGAACCTATGAGCTGCTAGCTAGCCCGCTCATGGTCGGCTGCAGAGAGACTGCGTTGACAATGATTACAAAAATGATGGATAATTTTTTGGCTTCAATTTCTCAGCAAAGATGAATCTTTCCCATAGCGTAAGCTAGCTTACGCAGATACGAAGAACCTCCGTAAGAGAACTCCTTGTGGTTTGATCGATTTGGAGAAACCATAGACGACGCAAAACATAGGCATTTTGAGTGTGTCATAGTGCTTCCTAAACATAGAAAATCACTTCCTGCCCTCCATTTGCATTTGACGTCACATGAAAACAAGCAATTGTAAAAAAAAAAGGTTGCAATTTGAAACATCATCGATAGAGAGCGCTAAAAAAATCCATATATCACCTTTAACTGATAGCCCTAGTTCTCTGAAGAGGTTCTCTCGTACTGCGTAGCTTACGCTACGGGAAGATTGAAAAATTATCCATAATTTTTGTAATCATTGTCAACGCAATCTCTCTGCTGCCGACCATGAGCGGGCTAGCTAGCAGCTCATTGGTTCGTTCAGAGAGAATGCATGAGCCTATGAGAGAGCAGCGTAAGGGTTACACTGCTTGCTGGCCGTCGAGGACCTGGTCGCTGCTCACCTGTGCCCGCCCTCTGCTAGATGGCGTTCCTCCCCTGCGCTTCCTTCGAGAGTGTGCAGAGCGACCTCGACTTTTCACGCTCGCGCTTACACCGCTGCCGGACAGGCCGCCTCAGCGCTGCACTCCACGTCTGTCCTCCAAGTGCTTCAGAGCGATCTCTTGTGCGAGCTGGCGAGGAGCGGTAGAAACCCTCCCATCCTCTCCGATTTGAGAAGCGCGACGGACCTCTCCTTCGCGCCACCAAACTGCCGCACAAGCCCTGGGAAGATGTATGGCCACCATCTGCGCTGCTGAGAGACACTTATGGCTCACGCTTGCCCGACATGCGCCAGCGTAGACAGCGTCAGATCACGCTGAAGCCTGATCAACAAAAGTCTGCCTAGCACAGCTGAAAAAAGGTGGCCCTCTTCCGCTGCAGCCGGACCGCTGCCAAAAGCTTCGTCCTCTGCTAGTCCCCGACACGTCGCCGACTACAGTAGTGCTCATCGCCACAAACAAGCCGGTGTCCCTGCCCGCTTGCGAGCGACAAAAAGCCATTTTTACGGATACCCAGAGAGTTCACAAAAAGAGCATAAAAGCCTCAAGTGTAAAACATGTGCCCACAAGCATGTGCTCACATATACACACAAGCACCATATGCCCCGTGTCTCCCACAGAGCCCATTCTCACAGAGCGGCTTCAGCCCGCTCTACTAGCAGAAAACATAAACACGCCCGCGAACCCGTGCGCGTGTCCCCTCTCTGCTCGCTCTGTCTCACGGCCCATAAACTCCTCTCTGAGTGTAAGTCCCATTGCCACACACATTCTAAGCGTGCCCACACACACTGTCCAGCCCGCTATGTGCAGCAATCAGGGCAATATTGCTATTCGGCCGCTAGCCGTATGCTTCAAAGCGTGGGAAGCCATCCCCGGCATCTCCCCGTGGGTTCTAAGCATTATAAAGAATGGCTACCTATTACAGTTTCGTCGCCGCCTGCCCCGTTCCCGCGCTCGGCTCGAATCAGCTGTCAGCCCAGCAGCTATGAACACGCTCCGCTCAGAAATAGCGAAGCTGCTGCAGAAGGGCGCGATAGAGAGAGTTCCGCCTTCTATGACCGAGTCGGGGTTTTACGGCCGTTATTTTCTTGTGCCCAAGAAAGACGGCGGCCTCAGACCGATCTTAGATCTCAGGTTTTTGAACAAGGCGCTCATGAGGAGACCGTTCAAAATGCTTACAGTCAAGAAACTCCTCGCGCACGTACGCCAGGGGGACTGGTTCATCTCTCTAGACCTGAAAGACGCTTATTTTCAGATCCAGATAAACCCTCGTCACAGGCCATTCTTACGTTTCGCCTTCGAGGGTCAAGTTTATCAATACGCCGTTCTCCCGTTCGGCTTTTCCCTAGCACCCCGTACCTTCACGAAGTGCATGGATGCAGCGCTCGCCCCCTGCGGAGTCAGGGGCTGCGCATATTAAATTATCTGGACGACTGGCTGATTCTAGCACAATCCCAAACGGAGCTTCTGTCGCACCGCGCAGTTCTCCTAAACCATCTGAAAGCGCTGGGACTTTCTGTCAATTGGACAAAGAGCTCTCTCCAGCCCAGTCAAACTATTTCCTTCCTAGGAATAGATTTGAACTCTATCACAATGAAGGCTCGCTTATCCACACAGCGCGTGCGCCGTGTTCAGCGTCTAGCCGCCTCTTTTCAGATGGGTGCACGCACATCCCTGAAATCCTTTCAGAAAATGCTGGGATATATGGCTTCAGCCTCTGCCGTGCTACAGCTGGGTCTTCTTCACATGCGCCCCCTCCAACTCTGGTTAAAGAGCCGCGTATCCCACCGCGAGTGGACTACGGGCCGCCAGCTTATCAGGGTTACACAGACATGCATCTGTGCACTGCAACCATGGACAGTAACCGACTGGTTTCAGAGGGCGTTACCATGGGAACCTTTTCTCGCCGAAATGTCATTTCGACAGACGCTTCCAACACGGGTTGGGATGCGGTCTGCGAGGGCTCACCGGCCGCCGGCCAGTGGTCGAGTCAAGAGAGTTCCTTGCACATAAACTGTCTGGAAATGCTCGCGGTCGAGAACGCGCTTCTGCGTTTCCTCCCACGCATTTTGGGTCACCACGTCCTGATCCGCTCGGACAACATGGCCGTGGTGTCCTACATCAACCGTCAAGGCTGGCCTCAGATCCAGAAATCTCTTCCATCTGACGCGCCGCATCCTAGTGTGGTCCCAGAGTCACCTGCTCTCGCTCAGAGCGACGCACGTACCGGGCCATCTGAACGACGGCCCAGACTTACTGTCCAGGAACCTGGTCTCCCCCGGAGAATGGTCCCTGCACACTCAATCAGTCCAAACACTGTGGCGCCTATTCGGCAGAGCAGAGATAGATCTCTTCGCTTCAGAGGAGAACGCTCACTGCCAGATATTCTTTTCGAAGAGCGAGGACTGCTAGCCCAGGACTGGCCCCGCCGCCCGCTCTATGCTTTTCCCCCGATCTCCCTGCTACTGCAGGTCATTCAGAGAATCAGGGACTCACGCCACCCGGTGCTCCTCATAGCCCCGCGCTGGGAGAATCAGATTTGGTTCCCGGAGCTCACGCAGCTGTCACAGACAGCCCCGTGGCCCATTCCAATCAGAGCAGATCTCCTCACCCAAGCTCGCAGCACAATCTGGCATCCCCATCCTCAGCGCTGGGCGCTTCATGCATGGGTGACCAACGACTACTCGCCAATTTGCCAGAAGGAGTCCTGAACACAATAAAACACGCCAGAGCGGCGTCTACCAGAAAGCTCTATGCTGCCAAATGGTCTGTGTTCTCAAAGTGGTGCACCGACAAAAACTTGGACCCACGGACCTGCGAGGTTTCGTCTTTGCTCGTTTTTCTTCAAGAGATGCTGGATAAGGGCAGGGCCCCATCCACTCTGAAGGTCTACGTGGCAGCCGTCGCGGCGTTCGCTGAACCCCGGCGCGCCCAGTCGCTGGGCAAAGACGAGCTAATCATCCGCTTCCTCAGGGGAGCCAGAAGGATGAACCCCCCTCGCCCCCCCTCGGTGCCGGTATGGGATCTTTCTATAGTTCTCGAAGCTTTGAAAGCCCCTCCGTTCGAACCACTCGAGTCCGTGGATCTGAAATATCTCTCGCTGAAAAACCATTTTTCTGATTGCACTCGCCTCAGTAAAACGCGTGGGGGACATTCACGCGCTCTCTTCAAGTGCTGCGTGTCTGAGTTTGGACCTACTGACTCAGTGGTCATTCTCAAACCTAGACATGGTTATGTCCCAAAAGCGATTGGTACCCCTTTCAGGGCGCAAGTTATTTCTCTATCGGCTCTGCCTGCATCCGATAGCGAACGTGATGCCAATCTCCTCTGTCCGGTCCGGGCTCTGAGATTGTACACTACACGTGTCGCTGCGTTCAGACGCGCGGAACAGTTGTCGTGTCGTTCGGTGGCCGCACCAAGGGTTTGGCCGCCTCGAAACAGACACTGTCTAGATGGATAGTGGACGCTATCGCATCTGCTTACGCCTCAAAAGACCTGCCTTGCCCGCTGGGCATCAGGGCTCATTCCACTAGAGGTATGGCCTCATTGTGGGCATGGTCCTGCGGAATTTCCATTCACGACATTTGTGTGGCTGCGGGATGGGCTTCCCTCCCTCCACTTTTGTCAGATTTTATAACTTGGAAGTTCCCGCCTTACAGGCCAGTTTATTGGCGGTCTAATACGACACAGCTCTCCTTTAGAAGCTGCAATATTGGGAGTTCTATCACAACCGGTTCACCCCTTGTGCTCCCCTATGTGCTTATGTATTGTATGATAACGGCCTGCTATGCCGGCCGCCTTATGGGCTTATACATTATACTATAACGGCCGCTATGCTGGCCGCCGTTTTTCTCCTTCCACTTTAAGATTCCCCCGGGTTTCCTCCCTGGGATGCTTAGTGGTTACTCAGCGCGCACGGCGTTGACCAGGTGTTCCCGTGAGCGTAAGCTAGCTTATGGCAATACGAGAGCACCTCTCGTAAGAGAACGAATCGGTTACCTAACGTAACCTCGGTTCTCTCTAGATGAGGGAACGAGTATTGCGTTCCCGGCCGTGTCTTGCGCCACCAGCGTTTTTTCGCTTACGCTGAAATGAATCGTTGTTATAGCGCCAGAGAGAGCCTTTTATACACTCAGGCCACGCCCCTTTCGGCGGGCTCTGACGTAATGAGCGAGCGCCTGCCGCTCATTGGGCGTGGGCTCTGCGCTGCTCTCTCATAGGCTCATGCATTCTCTTTGAACGAACCAATGAGCTGCTAGCTAGCCCGCTCATGGTCGGCAGCAGAGAGACTGCGTTGACAATGATTACAAAAATTATGGATAATTTTTTTTATTTTATTGCTTGACGCAATACTCGTTCCCTCATCTAGAGAGAACCGAAGGTTACGTTCAGGTTACCGATTCGATCTTTATGAGTGTGCCAAAAGTTGTTGTTCATAAGGGGAAAACATACAAGAAATTGACAGAAAAACACCAGGGAAAATGCCTTGCAAACCTACGTCTGCGGTCGGGAGGAGCCGAATGGGAAAATGCCCATGTGTGTGTGCAGTGATCACTTCGTCAAATGTGAGTTAATACATTATTTATGTGGCTTATAATTACATTATTCAGGTGTTTAAATACACTTATGTGGCTGTTTGTGTAACGTACCAGTTTCTGAACTTTGTAAAGTCAAAGTATGTCTGTAAGACGAGGTAGTTGCTGATATCTACAGCCTCGATGGCAGGCAAATCTCTCAATTCAGTTGAAAATCGGTCCTCTTCATAACGTAAGGATCACGTCCAACATATGTTTTGATTTTCTGTTTATATATTTCTCTTGTAATAGCGTCTAAAGTAGTACAGTACGGATTTTCCTCCATCTCGTCCATTGCGCTCTTCACTCCTTGCCCTCCATCTGCAGTCCGCGCGTAAACACAATCACGTGACTGCAAACCACCTATAGGCTACTGTTATCAGCTTGACTGAACTAATGCTCCATGCTCATTTCAGTGTAACAGTAAGATCGTAGGAAGTTACATTACTGTACTGAATGTGTCTGGAAATGTGTATTGTAAACAATATGATAGTAGAGGGATGAGTGACGTTAAACAGTAGATTTAGTACATAAAATAAAAGTTACATCCTAAAGCACCTACTTTTTGTTATTCTGTCATGTCTCATGTATGTTGTATCTTACCTTGCTATTTTATTACAGTTTACCATAATTTCAGCATATCTGAAAACTTTATTTATCACAATAAAATTAGCGGATGACTCTCCATAATTTCAAACGCTCTGTCAACGTTGATCCAAGTGTTTTCGTCCTAAGTCGATCCGATTTAGCGTTTGGCCGTGACGTGCTTCAGCAGATACTGAGATTTTTTGTTTTCGTTTAGTTTTTTATCTTTTTGTGGAGTTTGTGTTGGAGTGTGTGTTGTGCTGGACACAGAAGTGTTTTGGTGTTATAAGACTCTGTACTGAGACTGTCGTCAGCTGCAGTGCCGTCGAATAGAGCCGTATATAAAGGAGAGAGGCTCCAGAGCATGCATGCACGTCACATCCGTTGGATTTCGCAGAAAATCCAATCGGAGACTTCACATAAAAATAGGAATACTGGCCTTCAGAGGTAATATCAAAACCCGACAGTGGATCATTGTAATGTGTGATTACAACCCCTTAACACACAGGCATTAAAAATGGGATTTGTTTTAGAAGAAAAAGTTACATTTAGCTCATTTAAGCGCGTTATTAACGGCGATAACGCAGACCCATTTTAACTGTGTCATTTTGTTTATCGTGTGATTAACGGTCTTTTTGGCATAGCAAACGTTGCTAGTTTTTTCACATGGTTTTGCAACAGGATGTGGCATGCGTGGCGCTGCGCTACGAAAGACATTAATTTCAATGGCTTGTGCTGCGCTGCTGACGTTTTGTTGCTACGTGACCAAAGCGCAAGTCAGATCTAGCTAGACCGGAAACAAAACAACAGGCATGATACAGCACACATTTGTTTAGGTGTGCGAGCTGGCCAAATAGTAGGTTAAAGTTACGTTTTGAGTGGATGACGGAGTGCGAGACGCCGAAATGGATGCCAATAAGTTTCTGAATAGAAAGTTTACTTTGTAAAAGTTGCCAAATGGTTCCATTGACAAGACCAAAGTGATCTGTGTGTTTTGTCGTTGTGAACTGAGCAATGGTCATCGCAGCACGTCCAGTCTGAAACACACACAGCTGATGTGAATTCTCCGCCCCTCGTCAATAACAGGACCTCGTCAGTATTTTCTTTCAGCCTTTAATTGATGGACAGTGTTACATTGAGAGATTATTTGCGCCAAGTGAGAATTTTAGTGTGAAATTGAACACAGTATATGCCAATGATGTTTTTA
Organism: Hybognathus amarus; assembly: GCA_030378365.1. Classification (NCBI taxonomy): domain Eukaryota; kingdom Metazoa; phylum Chordata; class Actinopteri; order Cypriniformes; family Leuciscidae; genus Hybognathus; species Hybognathus amarus. The sequence goes on from JAQIUQ010000434.1 coordinate 331,714, forward strand.
ATAAAACATTTGCACAAAACAAGCCGATCCACTCTTCCATGTTGAAAGAGAATTAAAATTAGAAAAAAATAATGGGACAAAAATGAATCAAGAGACATTTAGAATAGATAAAAATGTGCTATTAATTGTGATTAATTGCAGAGTTAACTATGACATTAATCGCGATCAAAATATTTTAATTGTTTGACACCACTAGTATAAATACAAGAAGGCTGTAAAAGCAGACTTCACTAAATTAGTTTTCCTGTTCAGCATGATGATGACCTTTAAATGACATTTATTACTGATACTCAATTATTAATAATGATTCTTATTATCATCAATGTTTTGCTGCTTAATATTTTTGTGAAAACATTTGTATGATTTTCTCAGTATTCTTTGATAAATACAAAGTTCAAAAGCAGAGCATAATCCACTTGTCCCAGACAAGCGTTAAGGTCAAGCCCTGCACTCAGGCTGGTCAGCTAGCTGTTGTTCAACCTGTATTCTGCTACCCAAGTTCTCTCATGACGCAGTAACTACTGTACCAACTACCATTGGTCAGGGTTCTCAAGTCTCAGCATTGACCGTGAGAGCACATGCAATTCAACCAGTTCACACCTCACACCGTGTATTTCTCACGCTGAAAAGACAACGTCAACCAAGATGTCCTGCAAGCTTTATATATGAACGTTGTATATGAGCCGTAGGCACACAGTGAAGTTTCCTGCCGCCAGCACGTATCTCTCGAACATACTGCGTTCGTTATTAGGCAACATAGACGCGCGCGCGAACACATGGCTTAGTTTGGCTTCATTACCTGAATAGCCTATATAAGGGAAATGTTAGTGGGTATGGGAAGGAATGAAGATGTATTTCTTCATTTTATTTTAAATTATATATTATACTGTATTAATAGTTCTAGTTACATTAAGGCTACATGTAAAGCAGAGTGCTCTGGGTAATATTTTATATATTGGTCAAAACATACATTAATTATTGCCATTGCATTTGTATTTTTCAAAGATGTCAGGGAAAAAGCAAAAAGATATTTATGCACACACACACACACCTATTCTAATATGCCCATTTGTTCACAATGTCCCACCACACAATAAATCATTATACCATTTCAACTAGACACATTCAAAATGCAAAAAGATTTGTTTTTCCAAACTGTTTGGAGCAATTTGTTATATTTTTGTATTTTGTTTTTATATTTTTGTTAATATAACATTAAAGAGTAGGCTATGTTTGATGTGATGAATTGCTCTGTAATTTATGAGATTTACCAATTGTTATAATTTCAGTTTGTGCTGGTTAATTATGAACAATGGGTAAAATTGGGGGCAGGGCTTCGTTTGGGCTCTCTCCCTAACCGCATGTGATCTCACTCCAAGCTTTTGATAAAACTTGAGAACCCTGTACCATGGGAAAAAAATCTTCAGTCTGTCCAATGATTGTAAACAGACTTGGGTCCGTCAGGCTGGAGAAATTTTAGCAGTAATGTGACTAAAAATATTTAAGGCCAATCGAATCTGAATCTAAAATTAAGACATATTAATCCTCTAGGCGCCACGGTTGAGTTTACTCACCAAGATGCGGCACTGAATAAAACAGCCGATTTTGTCAAATAGGTGGTTTGCAGTCACGTGATTGTGTTTAACGCGGACTGCAGATGGAGGGCAAGGAGTGAAGAGCGCAATGGACGAGATGGAGGAAAATCCGTACTATACTACTTTAGACGCTATTACAAGAGAAATATATAAACAGAAAATCGAAACATATGTTGGACGTGATCCTTACGTTAGGAAGAGGACCGATTTTCAACTGAATTGAGAGATTTGCCTGCCATCGAGGCGGTAGATATCAGCAACTTACTTCGTCTTACAGACATGATTTGACTTTACAAAGTTTCGGAAACTGGTACGTTACACAAACAGCCACATAAGTGTATTTAAACACCTGAATAATGTAATTATAAGCCACATAAATAATGTATTAACTCACATTTGACGAAGTGATCACTGCACACTGTACAAACACACGGGCATTTTCCCATTCGGCTCCTCTCGACCGCAGACATAAGTTAGGTTTACAAGGCATTTTTTTCCCGGTGTTTTTCTGTCAATTTCTTGTATTTTCCCCCTTATGAACAACAACTTTTGGCACACAATAAAAAACTCTTCGTGGTTTGATCGATTTTGAGCAACCATAAACGATGCAAAACATAGGCATTTGAGTGTGTTATAGTGCTTCCTAATAGTAGAAATTCACTTCCTGCCCTCCAACATCGTGAATGGAGTTTCTACGTCACGTGAAAACAAGCTATTGGGTGTCAAATTTTGTTTGACCTCCCCTCCACCTGGATGGCAGACATGTCATACTTCATCCCGACTCCAAAAAACGTCATGTTTGTACACAAAATGTTCGAGTTAGAGCGCATTGAATCTGTGCGATCAAAAGCGGAGCTAGTGTGATAGTGAGCCATTTCATCAGAGCCTCTCTACAATCGCGGCGGTAGTATTGTGGTGGAGACTTTGTCTATTATCACTGGGTATGTTAGACGAGGTTGAAGTATTCAAAGTACAGATAGTGGGTAACGTGAAGGCAGGGTGGGGAGAAAATCTGAAAAATCTGAAAATCGAAATGGAAAATCTCTACAGCAAAAGCATATAGCATACAGAAGGTGATGGACATTTGGGGGAAAATAAGTGCTTTATTTTATCATTTAAACATGACTTTTCATGAAAATTCTATAATCCAAGATTGCTGCCACCATATGATGTCAAAATATGCAAATTAGTTGGAAAAATGTAATCCCTAAATAAACTTTGGGTCATCCTTAATATTTATCTAATTTACAGAAAGTATCTATCTTTTTTCACTTTTAAGATATAGCCTTTTGAAATTAAGATGTCAAAATCGAACGTTTTAAGAAATAAACTCTGGCGCCTAAAGGGTTAATACTATTTAAGAGTTTTTAAGGAGCCGCTGACACTTATTTACTATTTTATGTAGAAATGATTGTATGATTTTAAAAAATAAGATTCAGATGTGTTCTTACTTTGCGCTCAAAGTATTTGGTCCTCCATGGTGTCTGTGTCTCTGCACGATGCCTCTCCTCTTTCCTCTGTCTTTCCTCCAGGAAACGCTTTGTGTTCCGTAGCTTTTTCCATATCCCTGTCCTTCAGAGACTCGGTCACATGTTGCCACAGTCTCCTACAGGGAGAAGTGTCACAGGTTAAAGATGGAGCCCTTACACCGCATTAGACCTTTTTCAGTCTGAATACACAGATAGCTAGACATGATAAAATTAGGAAATTTTCCCTTAAATGAATATTTGATCCAAAAAAAAAAAAATAATTCTGTTACATTTACTCTATATTTCAAACCCATCTATCCTTCTTTCTCAGCCCTTCATTATATAATTTTTTTAAGTATTCCTTTAGATTAAACTAAAAGGTTATTTTTTATGAAAATTAGTAGTGTGGTGTTCATTTTGGTCCTTTAAAAATATGGCATCATATTGATATTAACACTGTTGTAAGGCTTGAATGCAATAATAAACTGTTTACATAAACTGATTAACTGGTGTTACCTGGACTCGTAGGGTCCTTGCAGCTCATTGGGCCGTACTCTTTTTCTGGTGACGGGGAGATTGGTGACGTCTACGACACGTGTCTCTCCGCTGGTGTAGGAAAACTCCAGCACGCCGTTCCACTCGCCTTGCACGCGGCACACCACGGAGTTGGTGGGGTTATGTTTGACCTCCGCGTTCACTCTGAGGAACAAAGCACAGGCTTCTGTTACAGTCCACTGGCTCGGCTTTCTGATTAAAGCACTCGTACCACTAAGAAACCCATTTAACCTCCATCCAATCAACAACCGATGGATAGAACCAAGTCCCTTCCCTACATTTATTCTTTTTCTCTATGATCCGTTTGATACGTCACAGTATGCAAGAAAAGATCCGTCGCTACTTCAGTTCCATTGTGACTAAAATAAGATAATTTAGTGTATTACTGTAAAAAACGGTAACTAGCAGAACTCAATATCTTCAACTGTCCAAAAAGACCATTGACTGATACTAGGGCAGACGTCTAGCCAATTATTCAGCCAGTTGTAGGTGTCAGCTTCATTTGTATACATTTAGAGGGTATCCTTCACACAGCCACGTGAAAATCTTTTTACAAGGTCCATTATTAATTCTGTGATCCTGTCACAATGTGATAGAGCAGTGCAAAGTGCAACTATATTGGACTGTTAGCAAAATATATTATTTTCCTATGTGTATTCCATCAATGTCACTGCTTATACATAATTTTGTTAATTTTACATAAGGTACAGAGCTTTCCTTACATAACTTTTAACCCTAAAACCGTATTCTGGACAAATGTGGGCAAATAGTTGTTATTTATTTAAAAAAAAAAACACTTCCCTTGATCTGAGCGGTACAAGACTAGGCTACTTTTCCTAAGTTTGCCTCCTGAACACACACAATTTTTTTGACTCAATTCTACAATGTTAAGTGGGTGAAAAAAAAACAACAACTCCTTAATCTTGTATTTGGGTCAAAAATGGGCACCCATAGAAATGAATGGGAAAAACTAATTTAGAGCATTCAAAAATAAGCCAAAATAAGACACCAGGTGACAGCAAAGTCACTTCATCTTTAGGTTTTAGCTCTAAGAACTTATTAATATGATGTTTTAATGTAAAATAAAACATAAAAATAAGCATAATTTACATAGAAAATATGGTACTTTAAGTAAATCAATTCAAAAATACCCCCAAAATAAAAAAACAAAACACCATAAATGGATAGACAAAACTTTATCTAAGATAAGATAATATAACATTTATTCTGTGCCCACATTTGTCCACAATTACAGGATTAAGGGCTATAAAGTGAATACGGTTTGAGGGATAATCATGAAAGGTACGTTTTTTTTTGACATATATACATACACACAACAAAAACAAAATGTATCTTTCATGATTGAAAGTTATGAAAGGAAGTCTCTTTACCTAATTTAAAATGAATCATGTATAAGCAGTGGCATTGATTGAAGACACATAGGAAATAATATTTCTCTAACAAGACCCCATAGGAAACTCACAACCTGTCAATGGGGCTGTTTAAACCTGGTCAATTGGATCCGATTGTGAAAAAAACAGGTGTAAATGCCCTCCAAAATGCTTTGAGACTTCATGAGGTGGTTTGAGACGCATTCCAAATGAATTTTATGAACACGCATCGCTGCAGATGCTAAGTATCTTTTGAGCAAGCCGGCGTGCAAACTGCTTTATATGCTCAAAACACAATCATCTTCATTAAAAGTAGTGAGACTAAATGATCTTACCAATGCTGATGCCGCTCTCTCTCCTACTCCGAATGACCTTGAAATTAGCTGATGATAAATAAAATGCAGCTCATATCTGGCGCTTTCGTTGACGCAAACGCCGTTAAATTTGCACAGAGCGGGAATTGAAGATTCCTAAAGTTAGGAGTGACACGCCCATTATTTTTAGGAGTTGCTCCTAAATTCGCCAGTTAGGAGCTACTTTTAGCCTTAAAATTCTTTGTGAATACGGCCCCAGATTTATATTAGTTTTGTGCCGGGGACATTTATTAAGTGTAAATGGAACCGTTTTAACAAATCAGATAGCTATACGATCAGTAAAAACACATCAAGTGTTCAGGTGAAAACAGGCCCTATGTGGACATTTTCATTGAAATTTTAATGGCACAGGACCAAAACACAGCCAGTTTAATTCCCGGGGTGAAGAGATGGTGGAAAATCA
>JAQIUQ010000434.1:342500-552546 GCA_030378365.1 Hybognathus amarus
TCTATTTGGACAACCCCTTTAGATCCCATACTTTTTAAACTTTAAATATCAAGTCAAGTGTGATCAATCTAGGGCTGTCAAACGATTAATCGCGAGTAATCGCATCTAAAATAAAAGTTTGTGTTTACATAATATATGTAGGTGCACTGTGTGTGTGTATATATATATATGTATATATATATATATATATATATATATATATATATATATATATATATATATACATAATATAAAATAAATACACACACATGCTTGTATATATTTAAGAAATATTTTCATGTAAATACTGTATTTAGATTTATATATAAAGTATATTATATATAAATATTTTATATATAAATATTATATATATATATATATATATATAATATATAATTTTTTTTATAAATATACATGCAAGTGTGTGTATTTATATATATACAAAATAATTTTACACAGTGTAAAACACAAACTTTTATTATGGATGCGATTACGATTAATCAATAAGGATTTTCAAAGATTATTCAAACTCAGGTATGTTTGCTAGTGAATCATTCAGACCCATTTATAAAATTATTGACCGTTAATAGTCAATTAGTTAAGTCTAGAAAGTTAGTAGCAAGACAGTTTAGATAAAGCAAACCTTACCCCAGCGATATCACAGGAGTCCATTTCTAAAGGTTCTAGAACGGTTCCCACTGTGTTACCATCATCTTTGGTGATGCTGGGCAGCGTCCCTCCATTCTTCAGGATGTCGGGCAGTTTTGGCTCCAGCCACTCGAGGGCAGGGCCTACAGGGCACACAAAACCAGTCTCAGGGGTGCTCATATCACCGGCCCACCAGCACGATGCCGACAGGCCAACAGCAGCCTCTAACGCCACAGGATTTCTGGGCATACAGCGCTCTGACAACTGACACAGAGTCTCAGTGGAAACCTGAGAACAGGGTCTCACCGTCTGCATGAGGCCCTGCCCATTGATGACTTGTTTGCCAATTGGCACGGAGACTAATCTGGTGGTTTTTGCTTTGTTCCAGTCATTAAGAAGTTCTGAAAGTTCACATGGTCCCTCACTACTTCAACAACAGTGGAAATGCAGGTGATACTGGAAGTGTGTGATGTTTACAAGTTACTCAGAGAGTAATCAAATATGTATGTTTCATGAATGGGTCAAGCACACAACTAGAAGTCTTCGGTTTGGAAAAATAAATGTTAGTTCAAAGAAGAACCCCCAAACATGCAAATCTCACTGGAGAAATATTTATCCAAGAACTGACAACAGTACGGTAACACAATTTGGCAAGTCTGTCAACCGCTGCGCTTAAGTGACGCCAGCAGAGCTCTAAGTTACCTGCAGAAGTCTATCAGTGGTGGATACAGTTCCTCATTAATTATAAAACAATATTCCACTCGCTGAGCAGGGCTCCAGGTCATAAATTCTACAGGCACAAACATGACCTGAGATTATTGGATTTGTGACCACGAACACTTGCGGATTTTCTGTACTATGTAATGGAAAATGAAATACCTTTTTTGCTGTTCAGCTATTGGTTAATTTTGGTACACACACACAGACACACGACACTGTGATGTGAGCAGAAAGACTTATTTGATCTTATCGCATTGACCTGGATTACACATATGGATCAGTGAGTCGCAGTGAATATGTGATTTAAGGTACAGTATTCAATAACTGTCTGATAGCGGATTTGTGCAGATTGTGCGCACGTGTGTCTCCTCCCCGAAATAACCATATATGGAGATTACAATGCCTAGTTTAAATATGCATATCCTCATCTGCATATCATTTGCATATGATTATTCATCCACGTGATACCAAGTTTATGTTAGGAAAATATGAAATGCGGATGTGCCGTCACATTATTACAAACATTATTTTTTTTAGTAGCCTATATCCTTGCCTTGTTTTTGAATGAATAAATCAAATAGTGTTAAATACATTTCAGAGAAAGTTTTTCTCAATCTTTTCCATTGGCCAAATAGTATCTTTAATTGATTTATATTTTAATGGAAACAGATAGACATGGTTGTGCATTATTTGCACACAACAATTTTCCCAGACAATCTGCTATTATCATGATTAGCAATTATTTCTAGTTAAAACATTAAAACACAGCATGCCAGAAGAAAAGTGTTCAAAGGCATCCACAACAAATATGTCTATTTCTATTTATTGAATATAATTTTAATAATTTTTTTGTAACTCAGTAATGATTTCATGTAGTTTAAGTGTTTAACTCCATTAATGAGAATGGCATATTTAATCTAAACGTTTATATCAGAAGTAAAACATAGTTTAAATCATTCTTTTATTTATTTAAACTGTTATTGAGAACATGCACTCTATTTATGATTTGGACTCATAATGGAGATTTACGGTTTTACTTCATCTGCCGTTAGATCATAGGCTAATGTGCGTCAGTTTCACTCAACGGCCCAATCGTGCGTGCTGGCTCGGTCATTTAAGAAGGGATCAGTGGTGGAGTGGCTCCCAGGCCTAGAGAATAGTGTATATTCACTATAATTTTATTTACTGATCCATATATTATTATAATTACTAACAATCTATATGTATTATTAATTACAATATGTATTATTGTAATTACTATTATCATTTTCACAGCTCTACTACCATTCCTACTACCCATATTATTATCATGAATACTGTTGGTTGCCACTGTTACCACTACTATCACTAAGAAGGGATGGATGTTTGCTTCAATTGATGGTAGGTTTGTGAAATTATATTTTAATTATATTTCTTTAGATGTAACATTTTCTTTAGATTCTCTGTCTAATAGTGAGCAAAAAGACATTTGACTCCAGCTCACCATCGAGTGTCGCCAAAACACATACTCTTCTAAGAGTGCGTACGCACGGTCAGAGAGCATCCTTACGGTGCGCACTAATTTACGGCAAGTTTATTTTTTATAAATCCCAATATGTGCGTGGAAAAATGCGTACGCATATTTCTATGACCATTTTGTGCGTACACAACGTTTATACATCAGGCCCCAGGAGAGTATTCAACAAAAGGGAGGCTGTGCCTTTTGACATAAATCATGACATGCCAAATCAATGAATTTAAAAACAGACTGTTAAATCAGCCAGTGCTGCATTTTCCTAAAGCATCATAAGCCTGCTCAGACTGTACAAACTATTGGCGCCAATGATCTCTATGATCTACTAAGGCTTATAATACTTTAGGGCAATGCAGCCCAGGACAATTAATCAGTGAATATTTGGTTCTTTTAAGATCCTTTTGGGTAACACTTTAATTGAAGAGGTGTGCGTAAGACTGACATGACACATTCATAACCATGACATGACATATGTCTTGAATATGAAGTAGGGTTTATGCAAGTGTCTTTTGCTCAATAATGACATTTTGAATGCAAATATGACATTGTTTAAGATGTCTTTGTTATGACATCTTGACATAAACCATATACATCATAACCTGTCAGTGTCTTTGTCATGACAACTTGACAGAAAATTAAGTTAAACTGTCATGTGGTTGGCTTTGACATTGGCTGTCATGAGGTCATTATAACTGTCATGAATATTTTCGTGACCTCAACTACAGTGGTACTAATTGAATTTGTCATTAAAAAGTTATAATGGCTTCATGACAGCCAATGTCAAAACCAACCACCTGACAGTTTAATGTAATGTTAACCAATAAAGCTAGGTGGTTTCTTAAGTTTGATAATTAATCTGCTATGTCATGTTTATGACAGGTTGTGTTGTCTTAGTAATGTCAAGTTGTCATGACAAAGACACTGACAGGTTATGATGTATTGGTTTATGTCAAGGTGTCATAACAAAGACATCTCAAACAATGTCATATTTGCATTAAAAATGTCATAACTGAGCGAATGACACTTAATGACAGTTGTCACAAACATGCATAAAACTTCCTTCATATTCATAACATGTCATGTCATGATTATGAAGGTGTCATGTTAGTCTTATGCACACCCCTTCAAGTAAAGTGTTACCTTATTGTCTAATATCTGTGCCCGATTGGCAGATAAACAAAAGTGGGCAGTGGCAAAATCTACCAACAGTTTTGCACTACTGCACATTTTCTGTACAATTTGTATTTGTTATTTTTAAATTGTACAGTATCGCATTATCGGCCACTCTGCTCTCTAGATATGCAAGATATCGGCTCTAATATAAAAAAAACATATCATGCTCATTTGATATTGAGAAATTCAATGTCAAGTCAATGTTAAGTAATAAGGAAGCAGAATAGATAAAGTACTATTATTTCTAAATGCCAAAAGAACTAACGATGGGAAAATATGCTAAACCTTGTGCCGAGTTCTGCACACACTTGCAAAACTAGAACTCAATTAAAAAAACTAAAAACTAAAAGTAGGATATGCTGCCAATTTAGAGGTATAATCTTGTCAAGAAAATCAGATAGAAATACAAGAGACGCATGAGAGCAGCACAAGTCCAGAAGAGTTCCTGTGATGGAAGCTGTGATTATAAATAACCCTCTTACTGTCTTTTACTGGAAGAGAAATGCTTTCACTTAACATCTAAGCCCTGCAGTAGCATGAGACAAAGTATAGAGTAAAGTCAGGCCTACAACTAAAAGAGCCTGACAGAGGCAAAAAGCCAGACAGAGCCAGATGTCAAGCATTGTGTACCTAATTACACATTTTTATCATTTGTATCCATTCACTCATAACTTAGTTTTTACATTATCAATTGCCAATAAGCTAGTACAAAACTAATGCTGTAAACTATAAAGGAAACCCCAGATTATAAACTACAATAATATGAAAGGTTAAAATTAACTGATATGTAGGCTACTTGCATTTAAATTGCCCATAAGAAAGTTTTTTTTATAATAATACATTTTTAATGTTTCTACTAATAAAAAAAAGTATTATTTATATATATATATATATATATATATATATATATATATATATATATATATATATATATATATATATATATACTGTATATAACCTTTAAATGGTGGCTGTAATAAAAACTTTTAAAAATACATTAAATATTGAAGAACATACGAATATAGTGTACATATTTATCAAAATGCACCTCTATAGAGTTTTTTGAGTTTTGAATGGCTTTTCTGAGGTAAATCTAACATTATGTGACAGTGTTTACAAGCTGACATACTTCCCCGGATGAAACACTCATCGAACGATTACAAGACATTAGTGTTGTCACGATACTAGAATTTCTAACTTCGATACGATACCTTGAAAAATATCGATATTCGATACCATTTTCGATACCACGCAGAAAAAGACTGCTAAAAAGCTAAATATAACAAGTCTAGAACATGAAAATGAGGTATATTTCATATTAACAAAAATGTCCTGATTTCTATTTGTTAATATTTTTTTTATTGGACCAGAGCTAAAATTATCCGTTGTATTTTTATTACCTACGGTTATCAAAGAATAAAATATACTGTGACATAAAAGCACTTAACAGTATCAAATTGGAGGATAGAGTGTCAGTAATGTATAATAATAAGATTAAACATTAAATTTTCAGTTAAAGGCAGTTCATTATTGAATTAAGAGATGCCATTGTCTGTTAAGTTTAATTAGTATCTGTGTAATCAAATTGATGATAATCGCTAATGAAGGCAAATTGCAGAATTAAATAATAAAGTTAAATAGGCACAAGCTAATTTATATTTGACCACAGTTACAATATTTACTTGTCTAAGATTCCTCAGTCAGATTATGTTAACTTTAAGAAAACGGTGAAAAAACTAGACAACACAGACTCATATCAACAACAATACTAGGCAATCTTGGTTAATGTTTCAGAGAAGTTAAAATGAAAAGAGTTAGTGTTTCCTTTAGGATTTTAATTAGCAGTGGGGGCAGGTCTGTCCAAACAACAAACACCCCTGATGCTGAGCATATATGATGCTAAATGGTAGCCTACCCTGGAGCCTGTTCCTTAAGTCTGTTTTCATTCTCCGACATGCCTGCTCGCGGTGTGTTTTAAATGCGTGTCCGCGCTATTCTCCGACTTGCCTCGCTTTAGCGATGTGTTTCAACGCGGTGTCCGCGCTGCTCTCCGACGTGCCTGCTCAGTGGTGTGTATTAAATGCGTGTCCGCGCTCATTCTCCAACATGCCTGCTCGCGGTGTGTTTTAAATGCGTGTCCACGCTCTTCTCACGAGCCTGCTCGCTCGCGGTGTGTTTCAACGCGTGTCCGCGCTCTGCTCCGACGTGCCCGCTCGTGGTGTGTTTTAAATGCGTGTCCGCGCTCTCTCCGACGTGCCCGGCTCGTGGTGTGTCTTAAATGCGTGTCGCGCTTCTCTCCGACATGCCTGCTCGCGGTGTGTTTTAAATGCGTGTCCGCGCATCTCTCCGACTTGCCCGCTCGCGCGTGTGTTTTACACGCGTGTCCGGCGCTACTCTCCGAATGCCTGCTCGCGGTGTGTTTTAAATGCGTGTCCGCGCTACTCTCCGACGTGCCTGCTCGCGGTGTGTTTTAAATGCGTGTCCGCGCTATTCTCCGACATGCCTGCTCGTCGTGTGTTTTTAAATGCGTGTCCGCGCTATTCTCGAGCTTGCTCGCTCGCGGTGTTTCACGTCGTGTCCGCGCTCTCTCCGAGATGCCTGCTCATGGTGTGTTTTAAATGCGTGTCCGCGCTATTCTCCGACATGCCTGCTCATTCATGCAGTGATCTCGGCGCTCTCTCTCGACTTGCTCGCTTCACGGTGTTTGCGATCCGCGCTATTCTCCGAGTGCCTGCTCGTGGTGTGTTTAAATGCGTGTCCGCGCTATTCTCTCGAGCGCCTGCTCGTGGTGTGTTTAAATGCGTGTCAGCGCTATTCTCCGACATGCCTGCTCGTGGTGTGTTTTAAATGCGTGTCCGCGCTATTCTCCGACTTGCTCGCTGGCGGTGTTTCAGCGTGCAATCCGCGCTATTCTGCCAGAGATGTCTGCTCGCGGTGTGTTGTTAATGCGTGCCCGCGCTATTCTCCGACATTAACTTCCCTTTTGCCATTTAACCAGAGCGAATGAGACGAGTGCGTCACGTGTGGTGTTTGTCAACGCGCCTTTGGAAAGAAGTAAAAGTGACCGCTCGGCTAGTATCGATACTTCGGGAAATCAGTATTGAGTCTCGTCCAGATATTTCAGTATCGATATTTATCGGAAATATCGATATTTTTGACAACACTACGAGACATGAATATGGATTTGATGTCAGAATGATCTGATGTTAATTCATGTATATTCCGTACAGTAACTAGTAGTAAATTGGAACAGATGATCAGTACATGTGTGCTCCGTCACGTCACATTAAAGAGCGTCAAAATGGATTTTATTTTATTTTATTTATATTATTCTTAGGATTTAAGAATCAATATCAGCTCATCAAAATGAGAATGATAAAATTGTAATTTATGTGTAAACTAATCCTTTCAGCAATTAACCATAACCCCCAATAAAATATTTTTTTGAAATCTCACCAACGAAAGGAACTTTCTGTTCGAGCCACTTGTTGGAGCTGCAGGATTTGCAAGCAGTCGCTGAGGCAGGTCATAGTGGCCAACGAGGTGGCTTTCAGCAGCAGCAGGTCTTGGTCCAAGGGAGAGGGACCCTGAGAGGAGGGCAGGCCCTCAATACTTTGGATCAGGTCTCTGTGCTGGCCCTGCGCCTGGCTCATCATCTGGAGCAGGACAAAAACATTCGGTTAACACCTCAAAACTTCAGATCCAATGTTTTTAAAGTTACTAATTGACTGTGCCACTGGGCCTCTAAAAGCATCACTCATTCTTACCTCTCTGGCCTCCAGCAAGTGATCAGGCAGCAGTGATTTCCTGCTGGAGTAAAGCGAGGAGCCGCGCTGCAGCTGGGACAGGCCCAACAGGGCGTTTGAGTTCTGAGTTAATCCGGTGTTGAGATCCTGGAGAGCTGCCACTGCCCTGAGATGCCATGGAGAGACTGCGAGATTGAAGCGGTGGGTTTGTCTGTGGGATTATGGATAATTGCTGAAAGGATTAGTTTTACACATAAATGACAATTTTATCATCACTTACAACATTTTGATTAAATTCTGTTTACAAAATGCTAGAAAACGGGTGATGGTTTTTACTCGAAGGCCCACAAGAGACAAAACTGTTCCTTACGATTTGTACGCCATATTAAAAGTCTTCTGATTATGTGATCAACAGATCACTGATTATCTTCCCTCACATCTAATTCACAGTCACATATAGTCAAATTTGCAGTGCAAAGTCACATCATTCCAGTTTGTTTGTTAGTTTGTTATTGTCATTTCTTTGGCTATCATCATAGTGAAAACTATATTTGAGTTAGCAAAATTTAAAACAGCTACTAAGATATTTTAGACGCATTTTTCCTAAAAATTATAAAACAAAATTTGGATTTACTTGATTAGCTTGATTGTTATATAGTCAAAAAAATATATTATAATCCACAGATATATTAAAAGTTGGAAATAAAGTATATCCTACTTTACCTGCATACATACAGTATACTCATGTAAAACTATATACATGTATATATATATATATATATATATATAACACTTGCAAATCTCGGCTGCGAGATTGTTTCTATCATTGTATAACTGTTTTATTGCACAGCTCTCTCTCTGGGTCTCATTCATGAAACACGAGCAGAACGAATTTTTGTGTAAATCGTGTGTAAAGTGGTTCTGGCGTAAATTTTCGGATTCATTAAAATGTTCGTATTTTCCAAATGTTAGTTGGTATGCAAGAAATCTACACCTGCTCCCAGCCACGTGTAAATGGTGCGCTTAACATCCGAACGTTTTACTCATTAATAAGGCTGCATTTTAATTCACCTTAGAACCGGGTAGGCTACATATTTAAACAGCATTTTGAAAAAAATATGTTATATAGTAGCCTATATTATATAGTATAGTATTTTATATATAAAAAACGTTTTTTTTTATTTTTTTTTACTTCTATTATGAGAGCCAGTAGGCTAATTTATGGAAGCTTGTTTCCGCCACTGAAAAAAAAAAAAAGAATAAATGGGACTTTTTATCACACAATTGCGTGTTATAATTGCGAGATATAAAGTCAGAATTGCGAGTTATCAGGCTAATTCTAAGGGGGGAAAAATCCTAACTTTCCCCTAACCCCTCAGAATAGTTTAAATCTCACAATTCTTACTTTATAGCCTATCATGCATTTCTGACTTTATATCACGCAATTGCGACTATGTCACGCAATTCTGAATTTATATCTCGCAATTCTGACTTTACATCTCGCAATTCTGAGAAATAAAGTCAGAATTGCGAGATGTAAACTCGCAATTGTGAGAAAAAAAAGTCAAAATTGTGAGATAAAAAGTCGCAATTACCTTTTTATTTTTCATTCTATGGCGGAAACAAGCTTTCATAAGTAATAGCAGATCTGGTGATCGATGGTGGTCCTTCTCCAGTTTGAATACGATTTTTTAACTCATTTGTTTTTTTGCTGTCAAGCTTAATGTCGAACCATTTTCTTCTCACTTCTGGGACTGTTCGATTAACAGATGAAACTCCATTAACTGCATCTGTAATATGCTGCCAAGCTTTCTTTTTTAGGACCTGATAGGCCACTATATACGCTTGAAAATAAAAGTGGCGTTTTGAATGAACTTCTGCATAATAAAACTTCAATTTCTGCATCCGAGAAATCTTTCTGTTTCATTCGCATTCATGTTATTATATGCCTATATATAGATGTCAGTCGGATATAATGGGCGGGATTTATGGTAATTGAGAATGAACGTGCACGCGCATCCCATTTACGACTGGTTGGAATTCACTAACACACACACACACATTTCACTATCACATCTGACGTTTACGAAGTATTTGTGAATCAGGAGAAGAGTTTTCGGGAAGATCTCTTTACGCGCAAATCACTCTCATATTTACTCGTATATTTACGAATGTTTCATGAATGAGACCCTCTGTGTGTATATACACATATATATATATAATATATATATATATGTACCTAACTTTATATGCATAATGTACATACAGTACACTCATGTAAAGCAAGATATACTATATTATACTATACTGTATATTACTATATCATATCCTGTACTATATAACTGCTTGTTTATAGCAATGCAAAATGTAATTACATTATTGCCCAACTCTTTATATAAAGTTGTATATATAAGAATGTCCTACTTTATATGCATAAACACAGAATACTTGCGTAGGCCGATATATACTATATAGAATATCTCCACTGCTTGATTGCTTGTATTGTTGCAAAATGTAGACTACATTATCGCTCAGCTCCAATATGCTAAATACAACTACAAGGCATAAAGATATTATATACATTAACATCATGGTTTTCTGTAAAGCTGCTTTTAAACAATGTGCATTGTGAAATTTGAAGGATACGAAGAGAATAAAATGAGGAGCAGAAATTACAATCCAATAAAATATGTTAGTCTGACATGTATATAGGTATGTGGACAAAAAATTAAAATTCAACAAATAGACAAATGGATAGCATGTGTGGAAAGACCTGGGTACCCCCTTTACAAAAAATAAAAAAAAGTAAATATGTCAAGTATGAAGAAAGTTACAACATTTTATAGTTCAGTAATCAGCGCCTATTATTGTCTCATTTCTAAGGTGAAAACAATAGAATTTAGTGTGACCGAAAACAAGTTGTTTTTTCACAAAAATGCTCATAACTTTCTCAATATTCAAGATATCTTAATGAAATTTTCTGTGGAGATGGGTTTCATATAGTTATTTGGATCTAACGTGGGTTTCATGTTTATTTGGATCTAATCAACTTGATTTTAACACACATAAAGACTGATTTGGCCTATCTTTTATGGTATTTTTCTGACGAGCAGTTGTTGAAAATACAAATAATTGAATGGAAAACAACGATCCAAGGAAAATATATATCCTTAATTTAAAAGATGGATTTTGGTTGATTCATGCTATTTCCAGTTATGTAAGAATATAGAGTTAACAATACTAACGCTAGTGGAGGAAAGAAAGTGGAGGAGACCACACAAAAGTTGAGTGTAGCCTACACGACGCGCTGCATTTTGACAGCTTTTCTACAGGTAACGTTCAGTGTCGGCAGTCATAAAAAAAGTGGGGGAGTTTAAATGGCCACGAAATTTAGTACAGCACACCACAAACATATGTTCTTCATGTCTACCTTCCTCTGAAAAGTGTCCAAAGTGGGTAAAAATAATTTCTCTGACAGTTGAATTCTTCCGTATTGTTTAAAATCGCCTTTCAGGAGGAAAATGCAGCCTGACTAGAAAAAATTGAAAACAATGATGTGATTGGGTAAAAATAATCAAGGATTCCCACAGCGAGTCAATGAAAACAGCGCATTTTAGGAGACCCGCTCAAAATGAGTCGGGAAAAACCGGCACAGAGATTTGGAACACAATGGCGGCCGCTATTTATTGATATGTCCACATACCTATATATATAGGAGGGTTTTCACAGCATACCAGACTTGATGTCAATAATGGTTGGTTTTTGGTTCTCAAAAGAAAGTTGGGATAGTTTATTGGTTTCAAACAACATGATGATAAATAAATGATGACAGAATACGCATTGTAATTAAACAGATTTTCAGTCTGTTCCTGTAACTTCAGGAAATCACTGAGCATTGGTGGTTTTACAGTATTACAGGTGTCTGGTTGTACAGTCTCACCTTGCCCATCGCCTCCGTGTGGTGCTGCGCACAGATCTGCAGTCGGCTGACCCAGTGCTGACGCTCCTTTGCATCCGAGGCTGAAGTTACACAGACAGGTATTAAAAAGATTACATAAAATAAATTATTGGGATCAGGGCTCGACATTAACACTTGCCAAATGCGGGTGGTCACACAGTTCTTCTTACTAGCCACTTCTGGCGGAATGAATTTTATATAAAATATATACATTTTTCAATAGCCTCTATGCACAAACCCTGATGACGTGTGTCTGAAAGAATCTCAGTCAGCGTCTCTACTTCTGGAAGCGCGTTCTGCAGGCCAAGTGTATAACGGCAAAACTTTAATAAAATCCGTTTTCTCCGAAAACGGAGACAACGATTTTAGAAACGCTGATTCGCTAGTCGAATTTTGTACGATATGAAAGAATACTAACCCTCAAAGTTGTTGATGCAGGGCTCGACATTAAGGCTTGTCACTTGTCCGGGACAAGTGGATTTTTTGTAAGGACAAGTAGAAGAGAAAATTAGTTGTCCGAACCGGACAAGTTAAATTTCAAACAAAATAAAATGCCATGTTACTTCACGTTATGTGCCACTCGTTACGTCTATTTACAGATTTAATTTTACCGATTTGAAACGAACACATTTTTCGCGCTGCCTGTGAATGTCCTGAATGTGACTCACAGAAAGACGCGCGCCAGTATAATGCGCATGCACAGACCGCACGCCAGAAGTTCCCTTTCGCATTTGAACGAACATCAACGCACACAATTAAGCCAAAATGTCATTTGTTCGAATTTCTTCATAACATAAGAGCAGTCTTATGATGGACATAAAGAGTTGTGACTCGTGAGAAGAATGAGGCGCGTGTGAGATCTGCGTCTCTGTCCACAGCGGCTGCTCTTAAAGGGCCAGCTACCAATAAAGCATTCTGTCAGTAAAGTTAATGAAAGAACAAAGGGAACTGAGAAAATTACTCACTGCTCTTGACTAAAGAACTTGTGTAGATTTAATAAGGAGTAGTCTATATATAATTTATAATTTATGCAGCGCAGACTGTTTGATAACTTTATTCAATTACTGTATATGTCCTACCTACCCTATCTCATGACCAATTTGTACGAATTCATACGAGTGATTAAAAAGTGGCTAATTCATACTAATTCGATACGACCTCAGCTCGTACTAATTCGATACAATTTGTCTAAACCCACGTGATGGTTAGCTTTAGGGGCGGGGTTCAGCGATAGGTCATTCGTACGAATTCATACGAATTGGCCAATTTGTAAAATATGTACGATTTAGCAAAATCATACTAATTCGATACGAGTGAGGTCATATGAACTGTTACGAATTAGACACCTAGTAAAATTCAGTACAAATTCCCGTGAGATTGGGTTGGTCCTACCTGTTAGACAGTTAATTTTTATCCATACATCAATGGCTTATTGATCATTATAGGTGTTATCAATCATTTAGTTGTTATTGTTAATTTCAGAATTATTACTAATCTGTGTGTGAATTTGGTTTAGAACCAAACAAGTTGACTCATGAAACCATTTGTTTATTATATTGATCGCATATCACAACCGCAATATTGACCTCAATAATCGCAATATGACATTTTCCCCACATCGTGCAGCCCTAGATACAATTTTAAATCTTTTCCCGGACAAGTGACTTTTGTGCATGGACAAGTGAAACATAAATTTACTTGTCCGAAGGACAAGTGCCTCAAAAAGTTAATGTCAAGCCCTGTGATGTAGCTTGAAATATATAATTTAAATAACTTATCTTTTTTACTCTTGTGTGACAGCTAAATGCCTCACAGTGTTGTTAACATCATTCACGTTAACCGCAGGACGTTTTTATAAACAGCAAGTGTAATTTGACACTATCTCCACCTCACGCAAAACCGGCTTCTGACCATAGACTGACGCAGCACCGGATGTAACTGGGCGTGCTGAGACAAACCCGGGAGCAATCGTGCATAGAGGCTATTGTAGTCTTTTAAAAAGTCATCTGATATAATAAACTAAGTGCAATGTAGTGTTGTAAAAAATATAGATTTTAAGATACATGTATATCGATCCTGAAATATCTGAAACGCATCCAAAGATAGATACAGTAGACGATACCAGCTGCGCTTTCTCGCTCTCTCATCTAACAGTGAGTTGACACACAAAACCTGCCTCCCCTCACTCACTCATTTAATTTGTCCGAATGAATATTGTTGATTTTACAGGGCTTGAATTTTATCATGAAATTGCGCATAATTTTACCAATTCCTCACAACCAAAGTGCGCGCACATAAAGCCACCTCTCAGTACTAAATTTAGTTATTTTTCGCGGCTAATTGCGCTTAAACAATCAAATAAACACAAAATAAAGTCAAAATGCAGGTCTTGGCAAGTATTCACGTAAACACAGACAGTTATGTATTAACTTAATGTAAATAGTTGAGAAAGAAAACAAAATGTGCATCATCATAATGGATCAGTAAGCCAGGTCTTAAGAGCCTAACATACCTCCTGCTAAATTATGAGGCAATATGAAAAATATCTAGATTTTCTCCATGGTATCTGTGTCGAAATTGTAGCCAGTGAAAATGCTGAGTAGCCAATAGCTTTGGAAACCACTAGCCACAGTTGCTGGTGAGCAAAAAATTAATGTCAAGCCTTGGTAGGGATCATATTATTTCAGATAAGACTAGAGATGCATGCTAGTATAAGCATAGATTTTTACAAAAAAAACTTGTGGTATGATTAAGAGAGCACTATCTAGGGCTGTTATATTTATATAGAGCCATTCATTTCGATGAGAATATACAATATATAAAAGGAAGTGAAAACATCTGAGATTTTAAAAAAGTAGAAAAAGAGTGAAAGAGATCATGTGACAACCTCTGAGTTTGTATTGCTCTCCGCTGATGGCGTTGACAGTGAAGGTGTGTGAATCTTCATCGCTGGGGAAATCACAGCACCGGCTAACGGTAGCGAGCCCCGGGGCTTCTGATTCCTGGACTGCTCATTTACAAAGTATTCCAGCAGCCCTGCCTCATTGTTGAGCACAAAATATCTACAATGAGTGAAAAATAACAGCTTTAGAGACAACAGAGAAGGTTGCACCCTTGTTGATTAAACAGAAGAGGATCCCGAGCATATAAGCAGGCCAACATGGAATCAGTGTTACGTTGATATCAACAAGATACTATAGTTTTATTAGTATCTTGAAATTGTTTTTAATCTTTTATTTCCATTTTCAGATGAACATGGAAAATATAAGAATAAAAAGTTAGAACAATTTCAAGATAGGGATGCTCCGAATCGAATCGGCCAAGAGATCGGTATCGGCTGAATCATAACAATTTTTGACTTCGAATCGATACTCACTAACTTGGCCGATCTTACAAACCGATCGCGATTTGATGACGTCAACGCGTGAGACGTACGTGATCCTTATATTGGAGAATGTTTAATTAAACCTTGTTTGTTACATCAGACTTCTCCATGTTGGAGTTTAAATGTTTCTATTTATTTTATTCTCTTTAACATTGAACAATGTTTAATTAAACCTAATGAGTTGTATCAAACCACTTCAATTTGTTCTTTTAGGAGTTTAAATGTTGTTTGATTTTTTATTTATTTATTTTGTCCTGCTCAGACTTGTATTGGACGATGTTTAAGTTACATCAGACTTCTCCATTTTAGAAGACTAAATGTTTATTTTGTCCTCCACAGTATTGGACAATGTTTAAATAAACCTTATGAGCTGCATTAAACTGTTCCATTTTGTTTATTTGTCTTATATTAAGTCAATTAAGCATCGGAATCTGTATCGTTATTGGCCGATCACCATGACAAGAAATCGGTACTCGGTATCGGCTGCAAAAATCCTGATCGGAGCATCCCTATTTCAAGATATAACTATAGTATCTCGTTCGATATTGTTTTAGTAATTTTTATTAGGGTTTTTGTCTATATACTGAAGTTTTTAATATTTGATTTCAGTAAACAAATTAAAAAATATATTTTGAGTGGTTTTAGTTATCTAAATATGATAACCATGGATGAAATATGCACTTTCAGATCCATACATTTAATTATAAAGGTCTAATCATTCATCATTGATTATATATTTGTTCATTAAATATTGAGAAAGAATTCCAAAGATTTTTTTCCCACTAAATTCAACATAGATTCAATTTCGGCCTGTTTATTAAAAAATAAATACATCAGACTTCATCGATACTGCCATCCAGTCACAAGATTGGTATACTTCATCAAATACCCATCCACCTTTTCCATCAGATCACTTCAGTTAATAAAAAGAAAATTCATTCAACTCAATAGTGTGTACCAGATATGCAGTACTATTACCAAAAAATCATATCACCAAATATCAACCATAAAGCTGAAAGTTAAGTGCAAACAAAAACCATTCACAGGATGTTTGAAGAATAATATCCACATAACTATTAAAATTAAGGTCTATCGTCTATAATAATTTAATGAAAGTGAAAGGAGACTGAGGTTGTCATTTTGTGAAGCATGGAAAACATCATATCTAGTTTTTAATCTAAACGACATACAGCAGACTACTAGACCATGACAGAAATATGTCAATGTCGTGTTTAAAGTCCAGCTTACACAGGAAATTGACTATCATACAACCTCCTCGTCAAATAAAAGGTATTTTCTTCGCTATTTGATTTCGAGATATTTTTCATAATTAAAAACTAGAATGTTCTAAAATGAGAATATCTGTTTGAAGTACCTGTACTGCCAGGATTTGGAGCCCGTCCTGAGGGAACTCTGTGAGCTGTGATGCTCCAGCACGGCTTCAGTCTGCATGATTGGATACTTTCTATGATCTACAACACAGCTAACACTTCACCTGCCGCTCAAACACGGACCAACCGATTTCATATGGCGAATATTAAGTCAAAATGATTTGTTATGGCCGCTGTTTGAATCATCTCACTGGTTTAATGCTCTGAATTACAGCACCACTGGCATGTTTATGTCTCGTGCAGCCATGACAGAGCGTGAAGTCATTCGCGAACTACATCATGTGACAGGAGGTGGTCTAAAAGAAAGACTATTTGAACCGTACAAACGGATTTGTTTGGATATAATTATGTTATGCATCGTATATCGATCATATCAATATAGTTTGATTCAATGACATTTTATAATACTTGTGTTTTTTTCTTTAGAAACACCACAAAATCCAATTTTCAAATTAAAAGTCCTAGGTGGCGACCAGACGGAAGCGCGCTAGCTCAGCTCTCATTCTGATTGGCCAGATGTATGTTACCACCTTCTTGACGTATGGTACAAGTATTAAATGTAATTTATAAAATGTAAAAAAAAAATATATGTATTCTTCATCCCATCATCAATTACCAGATCGATTTTTTTTTTGCAAAATTATTTTAATATTTATTTATTTAGTTATTTTAACTATTGAAAACTAATGTTTTTAACAGTAATATTTTATTGACATTAAGAAAACAGCTTAATTATATGACATATACAGAAGTCAATTTGAACGGTAGCCACAGTTGAAGTGGACCAAAACCATTTACAGTTCAGATACCCATGTAAATACTTATTTTAGTAACTACAATTACTGGGTAATAACTAGTACTAACCCTGTTCCATGTACTTACCTTATATTAGCAGTACTTTCTAGGTAAGTACACTTTAAGTACTGTACTGTAAAAGAAAGCGTTACCTCAAAGTTTTAAATGATTTCTGTACAATACCCATTCTTGTCTTAGGACAACTTTTGATCCACTTCAGCTGTTGACTTCTGTCTTTTTGTTCATTTTATTGGCAAAATAAACACTGTAAAAACACTGTAAATCACGTCTCAACAGGAGGTGACTGATTATTGAACATCTCTTTTAATTGTATACCATTAAAAAGAGCACTAATGTACCATATACAATACAAAAGATGAGAAAACATATATGGAAATTGTGTGGCAGATTTTTAGTTCTGCATAGACTTGTCTTTGGTCTTCAGTCTCATGACTTGGCATTTTCAATTAATTTCTGTTCAACACAAGATTTTCCAACCCAAACATTCAAACATTATTTATTAAATTAATGCGTAGATAAAATGATAATAAATAAAATAAGTTAAAAAAAGGCATACAAAGAAATGGTCATTTTTAAACACAAGTCATGGCAAAGTGTACGTCAGAAGGACATTTTTATGCATCTTCAAATGGATATTCAAAATTTAACATGAGAAATTCAAATATAAGCATTGTCAAATTGAACTGAGTTACTATTATAACACAATTGCGATTTATGCAGCAATAATTCAAATGAATTATGAAAAAAACATGTCCTATTATTGGTTTTGTCAAATGTATCTCAGTCATTTTTGACAGATGAAATGTACCGTACACGCCAGAAAAAGTATAATTAAATTTGTTCATAAATGTTTCAATGCTACTAAACCTCAATTCTCGTAGTGATAACTACAATACCCAAGAAAAGGGTCTCCTATATGAGCAAAATACAAAGGCGACTTGCTTTCAATCTAAGAAAACTCAAAAATTATGCTAAAACATACAGTTAAAACGATATGCTCATACAGTCCTTGAGTGAATACCATTTAGGGAAAGGCATTTCAGTTGAGGTTTGATTGAGAGTATAAAACTCTTTCAGTTACATAATAATGAGCCCCTAAAACTATAAAGGCTCATTCAGTCCAACATTTCAGAATATAAACTTATACATACATCCAGTAAATATGAATTCATACCACTATCACACCATATTTTAGAGTAGATCCTCTAAGCTTCACTATGACACCATGAAACTTCATTGCAACATATATATCCCAATTAATCTCTTCATCAGACTCAAAATGGAAAATAAAATTCTTAACACGGGAGCGATCAGTATACTAAAGAAACATGTATACATTTACACAATTTATTCCATATGCAAAGGCTCTAAAATCAGTGTTCTAGTTAGAGCTGCCATGTTTTCTCTCAGCAAAAGCATTATATTGAACTAATACTGTTTCCTGAAATCATAGCACAATATTACCTAATAAATAAATCAAATATTACAATTCTAAAATGTTTACGAATGCCAAAAGGTTAAATTTTTATGAACTATAAATTAGTGTATTTAGTAACCAGATGACAGATCAGCATCCACACAGGTTCCTCATTAAACATACCATTAAAAGTAAAATACTAGATAATTGTATTACAGACACCTTCACTAGTCTTCTAACACCTAAACAGTAACAATCTAATCTCTAAACTATCACATATACACAGTGCAACTCCTTGGTATTTTGTCCCAGTTTTGTTTTTAAAATAATGGCTACATTTCAAATGCAAATTAGTGTTAAAAAAGATGCATACTTTTCAGTGAAGGCAAACTAATAAACAAAACAAATGTTGTCTGATCTCATATAAAGGTCTACAAAAAGCACTTTTCTCTTTTTCTTAACCTGTTGTTCTGGGTAGGACAGCCCTTTAGGACCAAAATCTGGCAACACATTTCAAGGTAATCAAGGTAATAGTCTTAAATGGGCAGTAAACGATTTCTGAGAAAGTGGAGTAAGCAAGAGGGAGATTTGAAGAAAGACTGTAGAAAGAAACATGGCTGAGTGACATTACAAAGGAAAAAGGTCAGATGAATAGAGACCCAAGCAGGCAGGCCTGAAAACAGTGTGTTTCTACTCCATACTTGAGTAACATTGTTTTAGTTGTTTCACAGAACCAAGATATGCTGTTGTTGTAATGTTAGCTTATAATATATAAGTACAATTTTGAGTGGAAAAGTTGTCTTTGGAGCTGGTGTGCTGCTGGCAGTGTTGTGCCTAAACGCATTTATTGAACGATAGTTCATGAACTCGTTCAAATTTTGGGTGAAAGTTGAACTGAACGTACTGTATTACTGCCTGATGAACGTTACTGTGAACTCGTTCATTCTGGTGTCTGTGAACGCACGCTTTCTCTGTTTAACTTCGTTCAATAGGGCGCCAGATTTATCTGTACACTTCATAATTTTTTTAAATTCATGTACCCTTATAATCTTTAATCAAATACATTACCCTGCCCTCCCCCATTGAAACGACCTCTTTTCTATTTTGGTCACGTGGAATGGCGAAAAGGGTGTGGCCAGATCCGATAAGGGTGCGGCTATAGATTTGAGAATCGCTTTCAAATCTGCCTCCATTATGTTTGTAACGCCCAACCTCCAACAATCCAATCAATTCTCAAAAGACAAAATCAAGCCCCGCCCTATATATATAGCCCTATATTTTTTTTCAATTTCAGAAGCCGTTTCACTCGGATATACGTCACGACAAGGAAAAAATGACCATCTCAACTTTTCCGTTTCACGCTGACTTCGAAAAAGAACACCCAATCTGGCAACACCAACCACCAGTGTCACACCACAGCCACCGAAACACGAAAGCAGCATGTAGTCGACAAAGCATTTGAATAGGCGTCGCATCGTATGATCAAGTTTTAAGACAAGGTTGGTGAGGATGGGAAAAATCGTACATTTCTGTGGAAACTTTACCCGCCGATAAAATAATTGCTGTAGTGGTTGTATATTGGCTGTGGCAAATAATTCAAAAAATTAAATAAATAGCTTCGACAGCAACATAAGGAAAAAAAGAACTATAAATTAGTTAATTCAGAACAGTTCAAAATTGTTATAAACTGTGAATTTCAGCATTTTTAAATTTGTGAACTGAACTTTGAACGAGTTCATGTGAAAAGTGAACTTTCCCAACACTGGCTGCTGGTGACGAAACAACAAACTCTTGCTTATATCTTGTGTACTGTATGTTATTTTTTGTTCTTCCTTGTAGTTATCTTTTTATTTTTACGTATTATTTTGCTTTGCTTCAGCTATGATAAAGACATCCACTCTTGCATTGCGTGTTTATGCATTTTTGGGGGCGTAGTTGGAGAAGCAAGGGTTGTGTTTTTGTTTTGTTTTTTTGCGTTGATTTCAAATATCAACAGTGTTTCTCAGAAATCACTTACTGCACCTTTAATCAAAGCTGAATTTTTTATATCTGATAGTTGTAATAAAACTAAATAGAGGCCCACAAGTCTGAGACCACTAATGACAATGCCATTTAATTTAGTATAAAATGTATTACAAAAGATATAACATCAGCATAACAATGCTGAGTCAAAAGTTGAATTAAAAATTTCTGAATTTCTAAGTATTTGGTTTATCATCCTTTTTTCCTGTAATGACAGCAGCACCCAAGCTATACAAACATGATCAATGTGTTTCTCTTAATTTTTTTTAGAATATCTTTACTATTTCTTTATATATCTACAAATATTTTTGTGTGTGTGTCCTAGCTTTTCAATGTAATCTCAGACTTCTGGAGTGTATATGAATCAGATTAAACCTCTTGTAACATATTTATCGTACACAATGGCAACATTCACATTTCTATAAATTATCAAAAAACAATTCAATTCAACACTTTCACGGACCTTAAAGGGATACTCAACTTTTTTTGGAAATAGGCTAATTTTACAACTCCCCCAGAGTTAAACAGTTGAAATTTTACCATTTCGAAATCCATTCAGCCGATTTTCTGATATTTAGAAGAATATCAGTAACCAGACAGTTTCTGGTCTCATTGACTTCTATAGTATATTTTTTTTCCTACTATGAAAGTCAATGAGACCAGAAACTGTCTGGTTACTAGATGTTTTTCTAAATATCAGAAGAATGGACTGAATGGATTCGAAAATGGAAAAAACTCAACTGTTTAACTCTGAGGAGTTGTAAAATGAGCCTATTTCAAAAAAAGTGGCGTATCCCTTAACAAACATCTCACCTACCCTTCTCCATGCAAATTCACAAGCATCGTCAGTCACATGTACGCTGATCAAAACATTACCAGCAGCAAATACTTTCACAGAACAGCAGAGGAGCACCATGAGCTGAACACTGAGAGAATATCTCCCATCATTCTCAGCCAGATGCCTACGTTATGACCCAAAATGTTACAGGTCCATCAGAGACATGAGACATTAATTAGCACCTGCATTACTGTGCTGCACGAACCGCAGCTTCCATGACTATGGCTTCACATTGGATCTACAGCTCGCTGGCACCTGACAGCCAGGCAAGGAGGAGTGCAATCAATGGCTTTTCAATCCCACCTACAGTCCACACCTCTGCATAGAGAACAGTTATCAGATCGCAGACTACGGCTACAGAAGTGATGGCCATTTTGCCCTCCACAAAAGCTAAACCTCAAGGGAAGGCCGTGGCAGCAAGCTGTCCGTATTCACCCGTTCCACCAGGACTGAATTCAGTCCCTGCCACAGAGGAGAAACCCAATCAGCAGTGGAGTAAGACTTAACAGGAGCTGCCATAAGTTCACCACCAAACAGGAAGATCTGGAACAAGGATCTGAGAGAAAAAAACAATTATATTATAATATGAAACATTCATCTTTTTTACTTTCTGAACCTTGTACATTGGCTCTTTTATGGCTCAGCGGCTGCATTTATTTGATGAAAAATACAGTAAAATACAGTGAAATATTATTATCTTGGGGTTTCCAGTCCAGTGTTTTTTTACACAATATCCCAAAATGTGCATACAAATAGGTGAATGTAAACAGCTAATGTGGTTTTGTGAAGCATGTCGGACAGTAAGTCACCTAAGCGAGCACTTTTGGTGGTGTTTAGAGGTGGTATCTCATGAGGGAGGGGGCAGTCGCTGCAGAAGTCAGAGCAGGTGGGACAGATGAGCTGCCCGCTGTAGACCCATCCATTCATTCGTACGCTCACACTGATCACCTGACCAGTACGGACACACGGATAGGACTCGTTCTGCACCCAAACCAACAACCCTTGGGCTGTACAAGTCACCTGCACCACAAATCACAGCTTCAGTACACAGTACACATAAATTCCCCAGTGCAAAGTGAAAAGAAGATAAATGCTTTTATTATTTACTGTAAATTGTATTTAACACACAAACTCACACACACTTATACTACCATTCAGAGAAATAAAAAAATTCTACTTTTATTCAGCAAGGATGAAACGTTATAGTAAAACCATTCATAATGTTACAAAAGATTGCCTTTTCAAATAAATACTGTTCTTTTGAACTTTTTATTCATCAAAGCAGGGCTTGACATTAACTTTTTGAGGCACTTGTCCATGCACAATAGTCACTTGTCCGGGTAAAGATCTATAATTTTATCTAGGGCTGCACGATTTGGGGAAAATATCATACTCGATTACTCGAGGTCAATATTGCGGTTGTGATATGCGATTTAATAAACAAATGGTTTCATGAGTCAACTTGTTTGGTTCTAAACCAAATGCACACACAGATTAGTGATAATTCTGAAATTAGCAATAACAACTAAATGATCAATAAGCCATTGATGTCTGGATAAAAATTAACTGTCTAACAGGTAGGACATATACAGAAATTGAATAAAGTTATCAAACAGTCTGCGCTGCATAAATTATAAATTATATATAGACTACTCCTTATTAAAGCTACACAAGTTCTTTAGTCAAGAGCAGTGAGTAATTTTCTCTGTTCCCTTTGTTCTTTCATTAACTTTACTGACAGAACGCTTTATTGGTAGCTGGCCCTTTAAGAGCAGCCGCTGTGGACAGAGACGCGGATCTCACACGCGCCTCATTCTCTCACGAGTCACAACTCTTTATGTCCATCATAAGACTGCTCTTATGTTATGAAGATCTCGACAAATGACATTTTGGCTGTTTGATGTTCGTTCAAGTGCGAAAGGGAACTTCTGGCGCGCGGTCTGTGCATGCGCATTATACTGGCGCGCGTCTTTCTGTGAGTCACATTCAGCGTGAAAAATGTGTTCGTTTCAAATCGGTAAAATTAAATCTGTAAATAGACGTAACGAGTGGCACATAACGTGAAGTAATATGGCATTTTATTTTGTTTGAAATTCAACTTGTCCGGTTCGGACAACTCATTTTCTCTTCTACTTGTTCTACAAAAAATCCACTTGTCCCGGACAAGTGACAAGCCTTAATGTCGAGCCCTGCATACAAAGAATGTTTTCAACATTGATAATAATAAGTGATATTTCTTGGGCACCAAATCAGCATATTAAATGATTTTTGAAGGATTATGTGACAATGAAGACTAGAGCCAGACCGATATTATCGGCCGATATTAGGCATTTTCCAAACTATTGGTATCAGCAGTTATAATGGCAGATAAATTAATATTTCAAAAATAAAATAAAAACGGACGAAACATGCTTGAACCATGTCATGAGTGTTGGAGTTGTATAGTTTGTCCACCAGAGGGCACTCTACACCATTCCTGTAGGCAACATTTGTGTATAACGTGCCACTATGGAAGCTTGTTTCCGCCATAGAATGAAAAATATAAAAGGTAATTTCGACTTTTTATCTCACAATTCTGGCTTTTTTTCTCACAATTGCGAGTTTACTTCTCGCAATTCTGACATTATTTCTCAGAATTGCGAGATGGAAAGTCAGAATTGCGTGATATAAAGTCAGAATTGCGAGTTATAAAGTCAGAATTGTGAATATAAAGTCAGAATTGGTGATATAAAGTCAGAATTGCGAGATATAAAGTCAGAATTGCGTGATATAAAGTCAGAATTGCGAGATATAAAGTCAGAATTACGAGTTATAAAGTCAGAATTGTGAAATATAAAGTCAGAATTGGGTGATATAAAGTCAAAATTGCGAGATATAAAGTCAGAAATTGCGTAATATAAAGTCAGAATTGTAGATATAAAGTCAGAATTGGGTAGATATAAAGTCAGAATTGTGAAATATAAAGTCAGAATTGGGTGATATAAAGTCAGAATTGCGAGATATAAAGTCAGAATTGCATAATATAAAGTCAGAATTGCAAGATATAAAGTCAGAAATTCAGAGATATAAAGTAAGAATTGCGAAATATAAAGTCAGAATTGGGTGATATAAAGTCAGAATTGCGAGATATAAAGTCAGAATTGCGAGAATATAAAGTCAGAATTGCGTGATATAAAGTCAGAAATTGCGAGATATAAAGTCAGAATTGCGAATATAAGTCAGAAATTGCGAAATATAAAGTCAGAAATTACGATGATATAAAGTCAGAATTGTGTGATATAAAGTCAGAATTGTGAAATATAAAGTCAGAATTGGGTGATATAAAGTTGGAATTTACAAATATAAAGTCAGAATTCCGAGATATAAAGTCAGAATTACAGATATAAAGTCAGAATTGCGAGATATAAAGTCAGAATTGCGAGATATAAAGTCAGAATTGCGAGTATATAAAGTCAGAATTGTGAAATATAAAGTCAAAATTGGATGATATAAAGTCAGAAATTGCAGATGATATAAAGTCAGAATTTACGAGATATAAAGTCAGAAATTACGATAATATAAAGTCAGGAAATTTCAGAGATATAAAGTCAGAAATTGTGAGATATAAAGTCAGAAATTAGTGAATATAAGAGTCAGAAATTGCGAAATATAAAGTCAAAATTGGTGATATAAAGTCAGAATTGCGAGATATAAAGTCAAAATTGCGAGATATAAAGTCAGAATTACGAGATATAAAGTCAGAATTGCGAGATATAAAGTCAGAATTGCGATGATATAAAGTCAGAATTCACAGTATATAAAGTCAGAATTGCGAGATATAAAGTCAAAATTGCGATAATATAAAGTCAGAAATTGCGAAATATAAAGTCAAAATTGGGTGATATAAAGTCAGAATTGTGAGATATAAAGAGTCAGAATTGCAAGATATAAAGTCAGAAATTACGTGATATAAAGTCAGAAATTGCGAGATATAAAGTCAGAAATTGTGTAATATAAAGTCAGAAATTGGGTGATATAAGAGTCAAAATTGCGATGATATAAAGTCAGAATTTACGTGATATGAAAGTCAGAAATTAATAGAGAATATAAAGTCAGAATTCGTGAAATATAAAGTCAAAATTTGATGATATAAAGTCAAAATTGCGTGATATAAAGTCAGAAATTGCGAGATATAAAGTTAGAAATTGCGAGATATAAAGAATCAGGAAAATTGCGAAGATATATAAAGATCAAGAATTGCG
Source organism: Hybognathus amarus (assembly GCA_030378365.1). NCBI lineage: Eukaryota > Metazoa > Chordata > Actinopteri > Cypriniformes > Leuciscidae > Hybognathus > Hybognathus amarus. Next base: position 368,348 of record JAQIUQ010000434.1, read on the forward strand.
AGTTATAAAGTCAGAAATTTGAGAATATAGAAAGTCAGAAAATTGATGAGATATAAAGTCAGAAAATTGCGTGATATAAAAGTCAGAATTACGAGATATAAAGTCAAAATTACGAGATATAAAGTCAGAAATTGCGAGATATAAAGTCAAAATTTAAGTAGATATAAAAGTCAGAAATTCCGAGATATAAAGTCAAAATTCACGAGATATAAAGTCAGAATTGCGTAAATATAAAGTCAGAAATTGCGTGATATAAAGTCAGAAATTGCGAGATATAAAGTCAAAATTCGTGAGATATAAAGTCAGAATTTGAAATATAAAGTCAAAATTGCGTGATATAAAGTCAGGAATTATGAATATATAAAGTCAGAATTAGTGAAATATAAAGTCAGAATTGCGTAGTATATAAAGTCAGAATTGCGAGATATAAAGTCAGGAATTTACGAGATATAAAGTCAGAAATTGCGAGATATAAAGTCAGAATTGCGTGATATAAAGTCAGAATTGCGAGATATAAAGTCAGAAATCCGAGATATAAAGTCAGAATTACGTGATATAAGAGTCAGAAATCCGAGATATAAAGTCAGAATTGCGAGATATAAAGTCAGAAATATGCAAATATAAAGTCAAAATTGCGTGATATAAAGTCAAAATTGCGAGATATAAAGTCAGAATTGCTAGATATAAAGTCAGGAATTTGTGAAATATAAAGTCAGAAATTGTGAGATATAAAGTCAGAATTGCGAGATATAAAGTCAGAAATACGAGATATAAAGTCAGAATTGTGAGATATAAAGTCAGAATTGGATGATATAAAGTCAGAAATTGCGAGAATATAAAGTCAGAATTGCGAGATATAAAGTCAGAAATTGCGAGATATAAAGTCAGAATTGTGAGATATAAAGTCAGGAATTGTGAAATGGATAAAAGTCAGAATTGCGTGATATAAAGTCAGAAATTCCGAGATTATAAAAGTCAAAATTTAAGAGATATAAAAGTCAGAATTCAGATATAAAGTACGAAAATTCCGAGATATAAAGTCAGGAATCCGAGATATAAAGTCAGAATTGTGAGATATAAAGTCAGAATTACGTGATATAAAGTCAGAATTGCGAGTTATAAAGTCAGAAATTCCGAGTTATAAAGTAAGAATTACGAAATATAAAGTCAGAATTGGGTGATATAAAGATCAGAAATTGTACAATATAAAGTCAAAATCTAGAATATAAAGTCGAGAATTACGAGATATAAAGTCAAGAATTGTGAGATATAAAGTCAAAAATACTGTAAATATAAAGTCAAAATTGCGTGATATAAAAATTCAGAAATTTGACGAGATATAAAGTCAAAAATTGCGAAATATAAAATTCAGAAATTGAAATATAAAGATCAGAAATTGCGAGATATAAAGTCAGAAAATTGTGAATATAAAAGTCAGAAATTTCGCAAATATAAAGTCAAAATTCCGAAATATAAAGTTCAGAATTGTAGAAATTATAAAGTCAGAATTTGTGAATATATAAAATTAGGAATTCACGAGTTATAAAGTCAAAATTCGCGAAACATATAAAGTCAGAAATTCTGAACTATAAAGTCAGAAATCCGAGTTATAAAGTCAGAATTCTGAATATAGAGTCAGGAATTGCGTGATTATAAAGTCAGAAATTGCGAGATTATAAAGTCAGAAATTGTAGATATATAAGTCAGAATTCCGAGTTATAAAGTCAGAAATTCAGATATAGAAGTCAGAATTGCGAGTTATAAAGTCAAAATTGTCGAGTATAAAGTCAGAATTCGAGTTATAAAGTAGGAATTGTAGATATAAAGTCAGAATTCGAGTTATAAAGTTCAAAATATCTGATTATAAAGTCAGAATGTAGATATAAAAGTGAGAATTGCGAGATTATAAAAGTCAGAATTCCGAAATATAAAGTCAAAATTCCGAGTTATAAAGTCAGAATCCGAGTTATTAAAGTCAAAATTGCGAGTTATAAAGTACGAGAATCCGAGTTATAAAGTCAGAATTGCATGATTATAAAGTCAGAATTCCGAGTTATAAAGTAGAATTCGAGTTATAAAGTCAGAATATTGTGAATATAAAGTCAGAATTGGGTGATATAAAGTCAGAATTGCGAATATAAAGTCAGAATTGCTAGATATAAAGTCCGAATTGCGAGTATATAAAGTCAGAAAATGCATGATATAAAGTCAGAATTATGAGATTTAAATTATTCTGAGGGGAAAAAAGTTAGTCTTTTTTTCCCTTGCAATCTGGCCTGATAAGTCAGCAATTCTGACTTTATATCTCGGCAAATTTACTCGACTTTATATGCGCGCAATTCTGACTTAATATGTCATATTCTGACTTTATATCACAGCAATTCTGACTTTATATCACGCAATTCTGACTTTATAACCCGTAATTCTGACTTTATAACTCGCAATTCTGACTTTATATCGCACAATTCTGACTTTATATCACGCAATTCTTACTTTATATCACGCAATTCTGACTTTATATCTGGCAATTCTGACTTTATATCTCGACAATTCTGACTTTATAACCCGTAATTCTGACTTTATAACTCGCAATTCTGACTTTATATCACACAATTCTGACTTTATATCACGGCAATTCTGACTTTATATGTCAGCTATTCTGACTTTATATCACACAATTCTGACTTTATATCACTCAATTCTGACTTTATATCACTCAATTCTGACTTTATATCTCGCAATTCTGACTTTATATCTCGACAATTCTGACTTTATATCTCGCAATTCTGACTTTATATTACTCAATTCTGACTTTATATCTCGCAATTCTGACTTTATATCTCGCAATTCTGACTTTATAACTCGCAATTCTGACTTTATATCTCGCAATTCTGACTTTATATCACACAATTCTGACTTTATATCTCGCAATTCTGACTTTATATCTCGCAATTCTGACTTTATATCGCACAATTCTGACTTTATATCACGCAATTCTGACTTTATATCTCGCAATTCTGACTTTATATCTCGCAATTCTGACTTTATATCTCGCAATTCTGACTTTATATCTCACAATTCTGACTTTATATCGCACAATTCTGACTTTATATCACGCAATTCTGACTTTATATCTCGCAATTCTGACTTTATATCACTCAATTCTGACTTTATATCACTCAATTCTGACTTTATATCACACAATTCTGACTTTATATCTCGCAATTCTGACTTTATATCACTCAATTCTGACTTTATATCACTCAATTCTGACTTTATATCACTCAATTCTGACTTTATATCACGCAATTCTGACTTTATATCACACAATTCTGACTTTATATCTCGCAATTCTGACTTTATATCACACAATTCTGACTTTATATCACACAATTCTGACTTTATATCTCGCAATTCTGACTTTATATACTCGCAATTCTGACTTTATAACTCGCAATTCCGACTTTTTATCACGCAATTCTGACTTTTTGTTCTCGCAATTCTGAGAAATAATGTCAGAATTGCGAGATATAAACTCGCAATTGTGAGAAAAAAGTCAGAATTGTGAGATAAAAAGTCACAATTATTTATTTTATTTTTTTTATTCAGTGGCGGAAACAAGCTTCCATATGCCACACATCCTGCAACCTGCTGATCCAGTTTGAAGGTAGCTTATAAAGCAATGTAGGGACTAATTATTATTTTATTTATCAGAACTTTAATATATTTTGATGTTCCTCTGTTCTGTTGTGACAATAAAAGAAACAAGTTTCTTTTTAAAATGCATTATCATATTATTTTAGTTAAAACTCATAAATAACTAATGTTAGTGAAATCTGGTAATGTTTTCTTGCGCATTTCTGGGAAAAATTAAAAATAAAATATCGGCCGATATATCGGAATATCGTATTTTAAAACCAACAAATATTTGTATCGGTATCGGCCTACAAAATCCTTTATCGGTCGAGCTCTATTGAAGAGCTAGAGTAATGATGCTGAAAATTCAGCTTTGCCATCACAGGAAATCAGGAATACATTATTATTACATTAGACCAGGGGTCACCAAACTTTTTTCTCTGGGGGCCACATTATCGTTCCTGACTGTGATGGGGGGCCGGGTTAGCTATATAACATAGAATTGTACGACCCAGAGAAAAATGACCATCAGCAGGCTTCATTGTGTAGTAGAGATCACTAGCCTGGCAGAGCCATCCCCACTACTATATCTACACTACTATATCAACTTGATTCCAAGTTTGGCGAAGGAATACATCCTGTTGTGCAGCCAGTCCGCCTTTCATCCTCCAAAACCTGTCTTCTCTTGCTTGCCCTCGCAAGCTAGCATACTCTTTGTGGCGGGTTTCGTGGTGACGACGCAGATTACATTCTTTGAAAACCGCCACACTTTCTTTACAAATAATACAAACTGCACAGTCCTTACACTGAAAAAAAAATAATCCGTCCTTCGGATGAGATGTTAACCGAGGTCCTGACTCTCTGTGGTCACAAAAAATCCCAGGATGTCTTTCAAAAGAGTAGGGGAGTAACCCCGGCATCCTGGCCAAATTTGCCCAGTGGCCTCTGTCCATCATGGCCTACTAATCATCCCCATATATACCAATTGGCTTCATCACTGTCTCTTCTCCACCAGTCAAGCTGGTGTGTGGTGGGCGTTCTGGCGCAATATGGCTGTTGTCGCATCATCCAGGTGGATGCTGCACAGTGGTGGTGGTTGAGGAGATTCCGCCCTCTATGTGAAGCGCTTTGAGTGCCGAGAAAAGCGCTATATAAATGTAATGAATTATTATTATTATAATTGTTGGTAAACTGGTCTTTGAAAACTCTGCACTCTCTATCAACTTTTTGTTTAACGCTAGACATTTTGCTGTCCTGAACACTGACTGTTCACTGCGCATGCGTTGTCTGTCACTGCTTGACCTCGAGCATGTCGGCTGATGAATTCGGCAAATATAGTTCATTTTATAACTAACTATAATGCTTTAACTGAAAAAAAAATCAACAAAATACCAGATGCAGACTTGTTATTATTTTCCAAAAAGCAATTAAAAAAAAATAGGCCATGACGACTTTTGGGGATTGCCTCATAGGGCCGGTTTAAGTAGTGGGGGGCAGAGGGGCTGGGGGGCCAGTCAAAGGGGGGTGGCGGGCCTAAGTTGGCCCGCGGGCCTTAGTTTGGTGATCCCTGCATTAGACTATTGAAAATACATTCAAATTAACTACATTTACTTCAATTTATTTATTAATAACTAAATGCAGCCTTAAAAAACTTTTCTTTAAACTTACAAAGCCCAAAATAAAATTTGAATGGAATTGGCTTTATGCACAGCTGCACTACTTCCTGAACTTCAGCCAGCTCCTTTGATTCCTGTCTACCATTATTAGACAAATTGATTAATCCAGGTGTGCCTGACCTCAGTAGTCACAACAACAATAATCAGACACACCTGGATTAATCAGTTTGTCCAATAATGGTAGACAGGATTAATCCAGGTGTGCCTGACCTCAGTAGTCACAACAACAATAATCAGACACACCTGGATTAATCAGTTTGTCCAATAATGGTAGACAGGAAACAAAGGAGCTGGCTGAAGTTCAGGAAGTAGTGCAGCTGTGCATAAAGCCAATTGCATATCTTATGAGTTCACCCCTCATAGCTAATATTCTTACCTTATAGCAACCACTGCCCCAGTCTGGGTACGTCATTAGTTTGGTGCACTGCTCCATCACGAACGCTGACTTTTGGTATAGACACACTGATCCTGGGCCGTACTGTTCCACCCCATAGTTTCTCCATGTGGCTAAAAAAGCAAACCCCAATAGTCTCAACCATAGATATCATATAGACACTAGCCCTCAAATGCTCTTCGTTTCGGAGTCACACTTGTTATCTTCCCGGTCAAAAGTGACCAGACACCTAAAAATTAAATTTCCTCCATCCCAGTAAAACCAATGCAATTTATTTTTGTTCTATAATATTCTTTTGTAATTTAGTATTTTGAGACAATTTGATTGAATTTATTAATATTTATGCAATATTTATCTATTTTTGCCATGAAAAAAAATATATATTATATATATATATATATATATATATATATATATTATTATTTTTACTAAAAATTATTGAATTTATTGATAAATTAGCACCATCTGGTTACAGTATAGAGAAAAAGCGTAGAATCATATTGTAATCACTAGATGGCATGTAAAGCTCTCTATGGAGAAGCATGTGAATTCCCCAGATGTTTATGAACACATTTTTGGTGGATTTGAATATATAGTTGATACAATCTCAAAAACGATTTTTATTTTAAAAAAAAATAAATAAAATAAAACTGAATTTTTGTGTTTTTGTCAATTTCCCATTCATTTCCTATGGGTGTCATTTTTGACCAAAGACCACAAGTGTGACTATTTTTTTAAGACCGCTTAGCATGCTCGGATCATGACCTCAATATGTTTGTGTGTTCACATACATAATGCCATAAAAGTCACCAAGTTTCGATAACATTCAGATGAAGCTGTGATTTTTAAAAATTCAAAACATAATTTTTGTAATAAAAATTTATTGGTGTCTATGTGTATAAAAGTGTGTTTGTATGTGTGTGGGTTTGTTTGTTTTGCACTCTAGATGTTGTAGAGTGTCACCCCTTTCCTGCGGTGTACTTTTTTTTTAGAATTGTGGCCAATTTGTAGATTGCACGTACAAAAATTCAGAGATTTGTTTTTTGTCAATTTCCCATTCATTTCCTATGGGTCGGTCATTTTTGACCGAAGACCCATAGGACCCATACGAAGACCCATAAGTGTGACTATTTTTTTTACGACCACTTAGCATGTTCGGATCATGACCTCAATTTTTTTTGTATTCACATACATAATGCCATAAAAGTAACCAAGTTTCATAACATTCCGATGAAGCTGTGATTTTTAATAATTCAAAACAGATTTTTTTTCAGTCAGAAATGACCGAAGAGCACCTGAGGGCTAGATGCCCTATTGGCCTCCTATTGTGTTGCATAGCAGCAGTACATGCCTGAGCACTGTGCACAGTGTGCAGCATATTCCTGCTCAAATTCGGCGGACTATCGCTCGGGAATTACTTTTCAAAAGTAAGATTTAAGATTTAACATTACCGTACTATTGGTTGTATTTTGTGAATAAAATATCCTATGATGTGTCATAGCTACATGTATGACCTTTGCAACAAAAAAAACGTGTGAAAATCAGTTTGGTATTCAGTGAGTGAGATATGATTAATTAAATGCGCCGACAGCTCATTACACCTGCCATACAGATTACACTGAGTGGAGCGGATGACCGGTTTTAGATGGCTCGGCCCATGCCAATAGGCAGTAGAGGTCGATAGGGCGTCTATCTATATGATGTCTATGGTCTCAACAGTTGTAGAATGGAAGAAAAGTTTACATCCAAAATTCTGAAAAGATGTGATGAAGTGGCATCTCACCTGGCTGGTTCTCATGTACCCTGCAGTAAGAGCTGCGCTGGTATTCCCCACCAACGTGCCAACTAAACTCCTGGCTAAAGGGACAGTAGTCTGCAATCTCCACAGCCCCTCCATACGCTGATAAATCCGCCTCAGAGACGCCAGGGATATGGTCAAAATACTACAGGAGGGAGAGGGTTTATCAGTGACAGGAAGGGTTTGCTTGTCTTTAGTTAAAATAATGACATCATCTCATCTGACCGCAGATACTGAATCAGGACAACACGTTTATCTCAAGGCATTCTTTACTTACCTGTAACTGCGTCTGACATTTACATCCTGGATTTATACAATTAAAAAGCAACCAACAGGTATCCTGTCAAGTCCATTCATTTGATTAATGCTTCTCACAATACACATTGGTTTAAGCAGATTTAAAGAAAAACATGTTAATGTTTATAATATTTTAATGTGAGAACAGCAGATTGAGGATTGAGTGAAGATTACACACAGCTCTTCACCCGTACACTTACATTTCTGCTGATCTTACCTGATATCTACAGGAAGTGAATGAGGAAACTTTTGCAGGTTGCACACGGCCACTGCCAGCTGGTCCTGCCTGCAGGTGAGCTGTAGAGGTGCGCTCCTCACAGAATCACAGTATGGGCTCAGTGTTGGCCTCCTGTTTTATTCACACAAGGCAAGACCCCATCAGGTTCAGGTATCAACTTTTTACACAATACTATAGTATGTTTAAAGGAGTAGTTCACTTTAAAAAAAAACTTTTGCTGGTAATTTACTCATCCCCATGTCATCCTAGATGTCCACGTTTTTCTTTCTTCAGTCGAAAAGAAATTAAGGTTTTTGATGAAAACATTCCAGGATTTTCTCCATATAATGGACTTCAATGGGAACCAAACGGTTCAAGGTCCAAAAGACAGTTTCAGTGCAAACTGTTCAAAGGGCTTTAAACGACACCAGACGATGAATAAGGGTCTTACCTAGGACCCTTGGAGTCATGACTCGAAAAAAGATTTGTTCATTTTGATGAACAAGTTTGAACAGGAGAGTCACGAACGCTCATCTTAGAACAGAGCGAGGCGAGCGTTTGTGCTCATAAAACGTAAACTTTTTTTAATTTATTTTTTTAAATGGCCGATCGTTTCGCTTGATAAGACCCTTATTCATCGTCTGGTGTCGTTTTAAGCCCTTTGAACAGTTGGCACTGAAACTGAGAAAATTCTTCGACTAAAAATTCTTTCTTCGACTGAAGAAAGAATGAGCATGGACATCTTAGATGTCATCGGGGTGAGTAAATTATCAGCAAAAGTTTTTAAAACTACTAAAACTACTCCTTTAAGTCTATGAAACTCCCATTTCTCTAGATAATGTACAATAGGACACTGGGATCAATCTAAAAATAAAGAACATTCATAATATGTTTGGGTTGCACTAGTATGTCACAAGTTTGACTCCTACAGAAAACATGAACTAATAAAATCACTCATTTTTATGCACTGGTATGCCATTTTTTGGGTGAAAGCATTCAAAATGCATAAAAGGTTTATTATGCATTTTTATATATATTTTATGTATGCATCTTGCATATAAAAGCTTGACGTATGGCGATGTTGGTCTATCCAGAATTTACAGCTTTTCATCACAAAGCTCGCACCCCAAACCTCTTCCCCACTCCAGGTTCTCTGCCATACTATAATTGGCCTTGTACCACCTTAAAACATAAGACAGCACACAATCACTAACAAGACAACCTTACAATTTTGGTCCTTAAATTCCACTTAAATGTAATTGTTCACACATGAATCAGCTGCATTAGCAATGAGCAACAATATTGATCTTACCCTGTATCCTCCATTATGGCCAAAGTGATTCTGGAAAACACTCTGTTCTGGGTGTGAGATCCAGTCATTGCCTCATTCTGTTAAAATATAACAGTCTGAAGTAAAATAGTACTTTGATAGTACCGACACTGAAACTGTTTAGTGTACCTCTCATTACCTCTAACAGACGTTTCTCCCAGTGGTTGAACTCTGTTCCAGCCCCGCCCTGGTTCTCCAGTTCCATGCCCTCTAGAATGGGGCAATTAAAATGTCTCCTGGCTTCCTCCTGATAAAACATCAAAACAAATCATGTAGCACAGTTGACTATATGCATGATGTTCCTGTAGCCCTCAAACCGTATTCACTTTATAGCCCTTAATCCTGTAATTGTGGACAAATATGGGCACAGAGGACTCAGGGTGTGATCCTAATTTTTATTTATTATAAATGTTATATCACTGTCTTCGATAAAGTTTTGTCTATCCATTTATTGTGGGTTTTTTTTTATTTTGGGGGTATTTTTGAATTTATTTACTTCAAAAAGTACCATATTTTCTATGTAAATGAATTACTATATAGTTTTTTTTTTTTTTTTTAACTACATTAAAATATGATTCTGGGTGATACTGGGTGTTGCGCACAATTCTAATGATTCCCGCTGGTCTCCCATTTATAATGTGGGATATTCCCGCAATCGTAATCCACACAGATTATAAAATCAAATCATTCTTTTAATAACTATCTGCCAGACAGATTTTCACAAACAGTGTTTGTGTTCAGCGGTGTCGCGTCTTCTCTTCTCTCGTGTTGTGGAAGGCAAGCGTCAAGCGCTGCCGCAATAATACACACTCGCGTTCAGGAGTCAGGACATGACGGAATATTCACTTGCATCCGAGCCAGTAGTGCATCGTGAATAAAGCTTAACATTTGCACGTCTTTTTAAGTCTTACCAGTTTAAACATTCAAGTAATTTTAAACTATCAGTCCTTGCGCGCTCTCTGGGATGACTATGCGCACATCCATTGAAAATCCGCCTCAAGAACAGCTGGCCAGTAACAAAAGTTATTTTTCACGGATTACTATTGCTTTAACACTCAAATCGTGTCGATTTCGAGTCTTCGTGAGTATAATGGTCTAAACATAGTCGGTTTTGTCTTTAATAAGCATAAAACGCATGCCAGTATGAACAGAGAATCTATGCTCTTAGCACTTAAAGTGACAGAAACCATAGGTGTCGGTCATTAATTTTGTCGTCAAAACAAGAAAAGAGAGCTTTAAGTTAAAGGAATCAGGATTAGCCTGTGTTTAATTTATTCAGGACTAAAATACTATCCAGTGTAATTTTCCATTTGATTACTTTATTCAGTTTCTGTCTATGAAGAGTAGTGTAGACCTTTTCAAAAACATTTCTCTTTATTTGTCTTTATTTGTATCTTTATTGTATTTATTTGTGTAACTTTTTTCAATTTAATTGACTATTTAAATCAAGCCTTGTGTTGTGTAAATTCTTAACAACATTACCCCATTGTAAAAAAATGCAATGAGCACAAACATTTAAGCAACATAAATTTAAAAATTTTGTTTGGCAAAAATGAAATTCAGGCCCTGAAGACTTTTTTTTTCCTGTCCTGGACTCGGTCTTGACTCGGACTCGAACCTTGACCTTTTGGACTCGGTCTTGACTTGCGACTTCGAACCTCTTTGGACTCGGTCTTGACTTGGACTCGACTAGTCCTGGTCTTGGACTCGACAAAGGTGGTCTTGACTACAGCCCTAACCAATTGCGAAATCATGTTAAACACAGAGAGGAATTAAAAGAAACGTAACTTCACTCAATGTGAAGTAGAAGTTATCGTTTGCGAGGTGGAAAAGAGGAGAGAATGTTGTTTGGAGGGCACAGAGGGCATTACTAATGCTAAAAAGGCACTTGAGTGGCAAAAGGTTGCAGACGCCGTAAATGCTGTTGCCTCACAACCTCAGACTGTGGCCGAAATAAAAAAGAAATGGTCGAACATCAAAGTCGAGCCGATTAATTCAATCAGAGAGGTGGCCAAGGAGTTGGGCGAAATCAACTTGACTGTTTTAACTGAAATAAACTGCACAATGAGGGAATTCTTGAATAAATCATATATTTTTCCACACCTTTTGTTGTGAAGATGACGCGTTCACTCCGATTCCTTCCATTTCATCACCACATCTTCTAAGAGCGCAATAGCTTGTTTTCACGTGACGTCACGACACTGCGTTGCCATGGCGCGAAGATCAGATGGAGGGCAGGAAGTGAATTTCTATATTAGGAAGCACTATAACACACTCAAATGCCTATGTTTTGCGTCGTTTATGGTTGCTCAAATCGATCAAACCACAAAGATTTTTTTATTGTGTGCCAAAAGTTGGTGTTCATAAGGGGGAAATACAAGAAATTGACAGAAAAACACCGGTAAAAAATGCCTTGTAAACCTAATTTGCGTCTGCGGAGGAGCCGAATGGGAAAATGCCCGTGTGTTTGTACAGTGTGCAGTGATCACTTCGTCAAATGTGAGTTAATACATTATTTATGTGGCTTATAATTACATTATTCAGGTGTTTAAATACACTTATGTGGCTGTTTGTGTAACGTGCCAGTTTCTGAACTTTGTAAAGTCAAAGCATGTCTGTAAAGCAGTAGCGGTTCCAGGCACGGGCGAACCGGGCAGTCGCCCGGGGCGGCATTTCTTCACGTTACATGGGGGGCGGCACGAGAAAAAAAATCCTCTGTGAGGAAATCCTCTGACGGTTTTCTATTTTTTTTTATTATTTCGATTCAATTATTGGCAATGGCGCCCCTGCTTGCTGAGAAGGTGCCGTGCACGGAAGCGGGTGTCTCCTGATTAGTTCACGGATCAAGTCTTTTGCGCGCTCGAGGTCGTTATTTCAAATAGGCGCACGGGATGCGCGCTCATCATGCGCTCACGGGAAGCGCGCTCATCATGCGCTTACGGGAAGCGCGCTCATCATGCGCTTACGGGAAGCGCGCTCATAAACTTTTCAGCACGTGTGCACCCAAACACTTGGGTGTTTTTCTCTTCTAAATCAATCTTTTAGCAGAGCTACAGCAAGCGTTTTTCTGTGGTGGATATACATTAAAACTTCTCTGTCGTTGTGGACAGCGCAGTGCATGGCTGTATAGCAACGACAGCCATGGGGAAATTTTACTATTAATAATAAAAGATAAGCTACTGTGCATTATAAATAAGAATGTATCTTTATTGACTCATTCTTTTTATAGAGATGATTTCATTGCTGAAATATGAGATTTATCTTTTTATAAAAACCTTTTTTGTTTAAGCTTTTTTTAAGTTTAATAGGTAAGATAAAATACACTCCTTTAAAACAAATCTTTAATGTTATTAACTTGGTAAATTGATTTCATTGTGTATTAGGCTTTTTGAACAAGATTCTGTGTATGTGAAAATTTTGGTCACTATATTCATGAAATGAAAATTATTTTCATAATGATCAACAAAAATCAACTTTAATTATGTGTTTTTACAGAAGCCTATAATATGCAAAGTACAATTTTCTATTTTCTAAATCTCTGATTCTGTCCTTCTGAATCCTCTGACATTTTAAGAGTGACATAGGCCTACAAAAGCTATTTTATGTCTAAAACAGTTTGGATAGATGTTAATATGAGAGCTGTTCGAAATTATTGAAGAGATAGACTAAGTATTGTGTTACTAAATAAGTATCTCTCTGACCCTTTTACTTTTCAAAACTCCATTTCGTGACAAAGTTTAACAAGTCATAACTAAAAGTGTGCCATGCATATAATTCAATGCAGTAACCAATGTGCTAATGGTTCCTCCCTTGAAAGTTAGATAAATCTAGCAAAATAACTAAATTCTATTAACTGTGTTTTTCAAATGAACGGTATGTGATTTTATTGTTTATTGTTTTTTTTTTTTTTGTGTGTTTGGGGGGCGCTTGAAGGGGGTCTCGCCCTGGGTGTAATTCAAGGTAGAACCGCCACTGCTGTAAAGCCCTATTCGCACGGGATTAGTATTATCTGGTGACCTGTAGTAATTTGTAATAATTGCGGAGTTTGTCTGTTATCTTAATCCTGTGCGAATCGGCCATGTCTGTAATTTGTAAAGTAATAATTCCCCCGCAAATTACCTACTATATTTCGCCGAACACCGAGGTCCTGTGATAATATTAGTCCCGTGCGAATCGACATCTCTGTGATTTGGCCGGATCATATATGATTTTTTCAAGGTTTTTGTTTCATCTGCGCCTTTTTATCCATCTTTCGCGGATAATAGAGGCTGAGTTGGAGTGTTTTAATAGTATTTTGGGTGCGGGGTCATATCGCTAGTACAACTAACTCATACAATTTGCAGAAAGAGAAAGCTGAAAACCATAAGAGCAAAAACAAAAAGAACGATTAGATCACAGGCTTCGCTTATCCCGTGCGAATGCGCCACACGAAACTCAGATGTGGGTGGGTAATTTCAAATTCACATGTGGTCCCCAGGTAATACTAATCCTGTGCGAATAGGGCTTTAGTTGCTGATATCTACAGCCTCGATGGCAGGCAAATCTCTCAATTCAGTTGAAAATCGGTCCTCTTCATAACGTAAGGATCACGTCCAACATATGTTTCGATTTTCTGTTTATATATTTCTCTTGTAATAGCGTCTAAAGTAGTATATAGTACGGATTTTCCTCCATCTCGTCCATTGCGCTCTACACTCCTTGCCCTCCACCTGCAGTACGCGCGTAAATACAATCACGTGACTGCAAACCACCGATATCAGCCATTGTGCGTCATTATACGGATTGTGATGGGGCATTTTATTTCTATCCATTTAATTCTGCATCCGACAAGCTACAGATGACGGTTATAATCTACTTGGAAATGGGAAATAGTTCAGCGCAAATGTAATTTCTTGCAGCTTTCTGAATGGATGAGACATACGTCATACGTTATTTTATCAAAAATAAAACAAACTAAAGGCAAATGCATGACCTACCATGATTCCGTAGCTGATAAAGACATTTTTACTATGAAAACAACTTTCCCCAAGTGGACAAATAATACATCTATCTATTTATCGATCTATCTAGCTATATCCTAATTATCTATCTGACTGACTATCAAATTGCTATATCGGCTCCGTTAGACGGACACATTGGCGAGAATATCAGTTTTGTACATTATTTCGTTTTGTTTACCATCTTATTAATGAGGATGAATTGTGCCAATATTATTGCAGAACATATTTCACTTTTTGGAAATATGTGTTAATTTGCATTTCTGTTGCAGATCGATCAAACGGTGTTCGTGTAGGCTGTTAATTGTAAGACTTGCTTTGTGAAGTCTTCGTGTTATTTATGAGAGTCATTTATTTTACACAACGGTCTACAGTTTCACACATTTTCACATGTTTTTTCCAACTGCCGACAGTGTCGCCATTTCTCATTTCACCCGTTTTTGTGCGTACGCCTGGGTCAGGGCTTGCGTGAAGGACCGCACATTTTACCATTAAGTTTGCTTTTTATTAATACCAACTACTGCGTAGAGAGCGGCGTACGCCTTCTTTTGTGCGTACGCAACGTTTATAAATGAGGCCCCTGGTGTCTTATTTTGGATTATTTTTGAATGCTCTAAATTACATTTTCCCCATTCATTTCTATGGGTGCCCATTTTTGACCCAAATACAAGATTAAGGAGTTTTTTTTTCACCCACTTAACATTGTAGAATTGAGTAAAAAAAAATTGTGTGTGTTCAGGAGGCAAACTTAGGAAAAGTAGCCAAGTCTTGTACCCCTCAGATCAAGGGAAGTATTGTTTAAAAAATAAATTATTATTATTAAACAAAACTATTTTGCCCACATTGGTCCAGAATACGGCTTTAGGGTTAAAAGAAAATAAATATAAATGCTTACCACTACACGTGGAGTGGCCAAAAGATGGACAGTGTGTCTAACCATGTGACCGCCACGGATGTCCCACAGCCGAGTTGCTCTTTTAATGACTTTATCGCTCCACTGATATAACCCTAAACTGAGAGAGATATATAGAAAGAAATAAACACAGTGTGTGTCAGGGCTCTATGCTGTGACTAAACGTTTGCATTTTGTGACCTCTTTTTCTGCCGGTGTGACTGAATTTTGTTAGAGGTTGCAAAGGTGATACCTGATAAGCGCTGCCATTTCTGTTGCATATGAGAAACATTAAATGGCAAACACGGCAAAATCGGAGCAAAACTTAGCGGCAACGGTGCCACTGCTTTCAAATGTTAAACATTATTATGTTTGGCAACAATTCTTCTAACACTAATTGATGGAGTGTGTAGCTTTTCATTTCTTAAACAACCATGTAAGAAGAAACATAATGACCATGTTCCAGAATGACAATGTCCAGATTCAGCAGGATCAAAGTGTGAACGAACGGTTGGGAGGGAGCATGAAGAATCATTTTCACACGTCACCTCTGAGTCCAAATCTTAAATTCATTGAAAGTCTTTGGGATGAGATGGAGGGGACTTTACAGAGTGCTGGACTGCATTATCAATACAAGATATTGACCGAAAATTGATGCACCAGCAGAGATGTATAGTAACGAAGTAGAACTACTGAAGTACTGTACTTAAGTACTAAAATGCTGTATCTGTACTCTACTAGAGTATTGTTTTTTTCTCATACTTCTACTTTTACTTCAGTACATATTTTCGATGAAATTAATACTTCTACTACGATTTTTTTAATGTTCTGCTAGTTCCTCGTTACAATTATAAAATTTTTACGAATCATCGTGGCAATCACATGCCAGTTTTATAGGGTAATGGTATTGATTGACACACACATTGACAACTAATGCAGGGGTTGTCCTGCAATGACATTTTTTAGCGCCCACCAAAGCAAATTTGTATCCCGCCAAAGCGCCTTATTTGATTGCTACACTGTAAAAAAAAATAGTAAAAAAAAATGAAAAAAGTAAATACTAGTGAAAAAAACGTAATGTAAATGTAATTTACTTGAAAAAGTTAGTTCAGGCAAGAATTTAAAAAACGAAGTAAATTCCATATCAGTACTTAATTCAAGCAAGTAGAAATGAAAGTGTAAATATCAACTCAATAAAATGAAGTAAAAATTACTCAACTTTTCTGATACTGGGGTTCCCATCATGCACTGGACCTTGAATAATTAATGAGGCTCATTTTTCACTGGTTTCCAGCTGTATTTACACTTATTTATCATTGATTTTTGTTGTCAGTATTAGTAACTTGCCATTTTGTGACATTTCGAGTACATTTTTTGCTCAAAATGACACATTCAAACACAAAACGACCCAGGTGTTACCGCATTGTGTATTGTCTACCAAGTATTGAGGTGTTTGCATTCACATGATGTTTAACATCTGACATGATTACTTAGATGATCTAAGTAAAGCACATACTCTAAAAGACTAATAAAATTTAAGATTATTGTTTTTGTGAAATGTAATACAAAGGCAAAGGAAATCGATATTAATCAACCTTTTACTTGCCAAGTTAAAATTACTTATTTTTTGTAAAGTTTACTTAATTCCATATTCCAAGTAAATTTACCTTAAAGATTTCTAATTAAAGCTACTGATGAATATGTTTAGTTTTTTACTTGGCAAATCTTTGTAAATTTACTAGCATTTTCTGAGTGAGATAGTTTAGCAAGCATTTTTCAAGTAAATCCTACTCCAATTTTTTTACACTGTAGTTCAAACTTTTGACTGCTTTTTTTAATAATTACATGACACAATACTTGTACTTTTACTTTTAGTACTCAAGTAGTGAATTTTTAAATAAACTACTTGCAATATTTAAGTAGAAAAAATGTTGAATACTTTAGTACTTCTTACTTAAGTGTGGTGCTTAAAGAGCACTTCAACTTCTACTCAAGTCACTTTTTTGATAGAGCACTTGTACTTTTACTCAAGTCGGGTTTCTAGTACTTTATACATCTCTGTGCACCACTTGATGGAAACAAATGTTGAGATGTTATTTCCATCAAGATGTGCATCAATTTTTGGTCAAGATCTTGTATTGACAATGCAAGAGTCAAGCACTTTTTTTGTTGTTTTTTTGGAAGCAGCATTACATACGCTTGATAGTTTTGTACATTTATGTAAATAATATTTCAAACTGAATTGAAATGAATATACAAACATAACCATCACCTTTCATTGTATGCAGGCAGACCACTTGCAGACTGTGGGTCAAAGGTTTCCCATCATCATCATGGTAAAACGCAAAGAGTCCTGCTGAAAAACCCTTAGAAACAAAGCATATAAATGAACCATCAATAAAAACTATGAAGCTCTTTGATGGTCTCTGTGTCAAGTGGATGAATAGAGTTTAATGTTGTTACCAGGGCATGTATGATCTCGTGTTTGACTGTGGAAAGCATTCCTTCAAACTCCTGAGGTTGAGTGGAGATCATATTGGGACACAGATTGGCATATCCAGCGATGGGCCTGTATTAAGAGATTCTGTGCTTACTATCAGCAGCACACTAGACCACAGCAATCAAAAATCAACTACATTGCCATTACCTGTCCAGTTCAGACTCCAGCTGACAGTACGCTGCATAGGCTACGATGTTCTCTTGTCCACAGCGCTCTGTGGTCATCGCACTCACGTACAGCACAAAATCCGCCCTCGCCACCCCCTCACCATCGGGAAGACCGTCGGGTCTGCAGGACTTTCCAGACTCACTGCAAAACCTGCATTGCTAAAGAACAACACGTATATTTATCTTTCAATATAATCATATTTATCAATATTTTTCATTTTTCTAGCTTTAAAAATCTAGTCATGATACTTCTGTATATATTAATAGATCATCTTTTATAATCATATTTCAAACGGCTGGCTGGATTAAACCAATCGGCAAGATTTGTCACTACTCCTATAATTTGGCGGAGGAATTAAGGAGATAATTTACTCACCCCTGTCCTCCAAGATGTCCATGTCTTTCTTTCGTTTTTATGAAAACATTCCAAGATTTTTCTCCATATAATGGACTTCAATGGGAACCAAACGGTTCAAGGTCCAAATGAGAGTTTCAGTGCAGCTTCAAAGGGCTTTAAACGGACACCAGACGATGAATAAGGGTCAAATCTAAGAACCCCATGACTCAAAAAAAGATTTGTTCATTTTGATGAACGAGTTCGAACAGGAGAGTCACGAACGTGCATCACAGAACAGAGCAAGGCGAGCATTTGAGCTTATAAAACTTAAACTTTTTTATTTATTTTTTAAATGGCCAATCGTTTCGCTGATAAGACCCTTATTCATCGTCTGGAATCGTTTAAAGCCCTTTGAAGCTGCACTGAAACTCTCATTTGGACCTTGAACTGTTTGGTTCCCATTGAAGTGCATTATATGGAGAAAAATCCTGGAATGTTTTCATCAAAAACCTTAATTTCTTTTGACTGAAGAAAAGAAAGACATGGACATCTTGGATGACATTGGGGTGAGTAAATTATCAGCAAAAGTTTTTTTAAAAGTGAACCACTCCTTTAATTTCTTCGGACAATTTGCTTCCCTTGCTTGGCGTTTGCGTACTTTGTCACAGATGAAGTGGATTAGATCCAATATTTTACAAATACAACAATGTTTCAGACGTTTTCATGCCACAACAGAAATACTCACTACTTTCTGTACTGTACAAGTTTCTTAGTTTTATTGTGTTAAGTTTAAGTTTCTTGTGAATTATGTAAATACACAATTCCAATCACACAGTAAAATCTGACCCCGTTTTAATAAAGGACCCCTCAAATTATTAGGCTGATAGAGACAATGGGTCTCATTCTATGAAACATTCGTAAATATACGAGCTAAATATGAGAGAGATTTGCGTGTAAAGAGATCTTCCCAAACTCTTCTCCTGATTCACAAATACTTCGTAAACGTCAGATGTGATAGTGAAATATGTGTGTGTGTTAGTGAATTCCAACCAGTCGTAAATGGGATGCGCTTGCACGTTCATTCTCAATTACCATAAATCCCGCCCATTATATCCGACTGACATCTATATATAGGCATATAATAACATGAATGCGAATGAAACAGAAAGATTTCTCGGATGCAGAAATTGAAGTTTTATTATACAGAAGTTCATTCAAAACGCCACTTTTATTTTCAAGCGTACATAGTGGCCTATCAGGTCCTAAAAAAGAAAGCTTGGCAGCATATTACAGATGCAGTTAATGGAGTTTCATCTGTTAATCGAACAGTCCCAGAAGTGAGAAGAAAATAGTTTGACATTAAGCTTGACAGCAAAAAACAAATGAGTTAAAAAATCGTATTTAAACTGAAGAAGGACCACCATCGATCACCAGATCTGCTATTACTTATGAAAGCTTGTTTCCGCCATAGAATGAAAAATAAAAAAGTAATTGCGACTTTTTAGCTCACAATTTTGACTTTTTTTCTCACAATTGCGAGTTTACATCTCGCAATTCTGACTTTATTTCTCAGAATTGCGAGATATAAATTCAGAATTGCGTGACATAGTCGCAATTGCGTGATATAAAGTCAGAAATGCATGATAGGCTATAAAGTAAGAATTGTGAGATTTAAACTATTCTGAGGGGTTAGGGAAAGTTAGGATTTTTCCCCCTTAGAATTAGCCTGATAACTCGCAATTCTGACTTTATATCTCGCAATTATAACACGCAATTGTGTGATAAAAAGTCGCATTTATTCTTTTTTTTTTCAGTGGCGGAAACAAGCTTCCATAAATTAGCCTACTGGCTCTCATAATAGAAGTAAAAAAAACAAACAAATGTTTTTATATATAAATATATAAAATACTATACTATATAATATAGGCTACTATATAAAATATTTTTTTCAAAATGCTGTTTAAATATGTAGCCTACCCGATTCTAAGGTGAATTAAAATGCAGCCTTATTAATGAGTAAAACGTTCGGATGTTAAGCGCACCATTTACACGTGGCTGGGAGCAGGTGTAGATTTCTTGCGTACCAACTAACATTTGGAAAATACGAACATTTTAATGAATCCGAAAATTTACGCCAGAACCACTTTACACACGATTTACACAAAAATTCGTTCTGCTCGTGTTTCATGAATGAGACCCATTGTGATTTTAATACATGCTCATTATGCGCCAAAAGGTAGACTAAATAGGCTTTGGTGGGAATATTAAACAAGTATGAAATTTGTATTGCTCATATTAAGCAAACATAATGAAAACATGAGGGACAAATGTCTTGACGTTTTTGGACTTCCTAATCTATATACTTTATATGGCAACAGAAAAACAGCAAATATCTATACTATATATACAGGCAAAAAATATTGATGTAAAAACAAGCAACACATTTTTATAAGGGACCCACTTGCAAATGTTGTTCAGGGACAACAACTGGGCCGCACTTGGTGATGTTTGCACATGGTCCCTGACAGTAGCGATGCGGATCATCTCTCTTTCTAAGGTACTGATTGGTTCCACATTGCCTAATAATTAAGAAAAATAAATTGGGAATAAAAACAGACACTAATTAGATGAAAGTTTTAATTAGATCAAACACCAAAAATGAAAATTCTGTCAGTATTTACTCACCCTCATGTTGTTCCAAACCTCTATGTGTGTATTTGTTCTGCTGAACACAAAGGAAGATATTTGGAAGAATGTTTTAATCAAACAGATCTCATTCCCCATTGACTACCATAGGTAGGAAAATACATACTATGCTAGTCAATGGGGATTTAGATCTGTTTGATTAAAACATTCTTACGAAATATCTTCCTTTGTGTTCAGCAGAACAAATAAACACATAGAGGTTTGGAACAACATGAGGGTGAGTAAATACTGACAGAATTTTCATTTTTGGGTGAACTTAACCCTTTAAGTACTCCACCAAGCATCCAAGAAGGCCAGAACCGAGTGCAATTTTAAGAGGATTTGCTGGCAGACAACACTAGCTCAGAAGAGAATTACCTGCTCAGCAATATCGGGGCCAGACTGCCTACGAACCCTGAAGGCCTCCTGAAGATAATCAATAGCCTGTGGGAGGAGCTTGTCCTTGAAACAAAGCAGACAAAGATCAATAATGCATACATACATCCTATTTAGAGGTAAAGGGCCATTTTTAAGATTTAACAAATAACATTTGACTGATAAAATCTTGACCACAGAAGTCAAAATATACCTTCACAAGGCTGCTTTTGTCTTCATCTAACCTGTGTGGGCAGTAAAGACATTGTGAAGTCAATGTATGGTCACGATAATGTGGCATTCCTGCATTTTATAGAAACAAACCAATAACTAACCCATCGAAGCTGGAGTCGTACTCTATCTGGATCTTTAACTGCTGGTCAGTGCTTCTTTTGGTCAATCTATCTGGCTTTAGAAACACTTTATGTATCACCTAGAAGGGCAAACCAGAGAGATACGATTATTATAAGTATTGGTTAAATAATAGGTCACACTTTGTATTTAACTACTATGTACATACATAAAAATAAGTACAATGTACTTATTGTGATCATGTTGTGTTGCAAAACACTTGCTGCTACTGGGGTGGGATAAGGATAGGTTTTGATATGGTATGTGTAGGTTAGGTTCAAGGTTGGATTAAGAAGTAGGTGAAGGGTCAATACAGTATAATTATAGATGTAATTACTGATATTAATTTAATTACACACAGGTATTTTTTAATATATATATATATATATATATATATATATATATATATATACACTCACCGGCCACTTTATTAGGTACATCTGTTCCAACTGCTCGTTAACACTTAATTTCTAAAGCAGCCAATCACATGGCGGCAACTCAGTGCATTTAGGCATGTAGACATGGTCAAGACAATCTCCTGCAGTTCAGAATCGAAGCATCAGTATGGGGAAGAAAGGTGATTTGAGTGACTTTGAACGTGGCATGATTGTTGGTGCCAGAAGGGCTGGTCTAGTATTTCAGAAACTGCTAATGCTACTGGGATTTTCACGCACAACCATCTCTAGGGTTTACAGAGAATGGTCCGAAAAGAAAAACATCCAGTGAGTGGCCGTTCTGTGGGCGGAAATGCCTTGTTGATGCCAGAGGTCAGAGGAGAATGGCCAGACTGGTTCCAGCTGATAGAAGGGCAACAGTGACTCAAATAACCACCCGCTACAACCAAGGTGGGCAGAAGAGCATCTCTGAACGCACAGTACGTCAAACTTTGAGGCAGATGGGCTACAGCAGCAGAAGACCACACCGGGTGCCACTACTTTCAGCGAAGAACAGGAAACTGAGGCTACAATTTGCACAAGCTCATTCGAAATTGGACAATAGAAGATTGGAAAAACGTTGCCTGGTCTGATGAGTCTCAATTTCTGCTGCGACATTCTGATGGTAGGGTCAGAATTTGGCATCTACAACATGAAGCATGGATCCATCCTGCCTTGTATCAACGGTTCAGGCTGGTGGTGGTGGTGTCATGGTGTGGGAATATTTTCTTGGCACTCTTTGGGCCCCTTGGTACCAATTGAGCATCGTTGCAACGCCACAGCCTACCTGAGTATTGTTGCTGACCATGTCCATCCCTTTATGACCACAATGTACCCAACTTCTGATGGCTACTTTCAGCAGGATAATGCGCCATGTCATAAAGCTGGAATCATCTCTAGACTGAGTTTCTTGAACATGACAATGAGTTCGCTGTACTCAAATGGCCTCCACAGTCACCAGATCTTCAATCCAATAGAGCATCTTTGGATGTGGTGGAACGGGAGATTCGCATCATGGATGTGCAAGCCGACAAATCTGCGGCAACTGTGTGATGCCATCTTGTCAATATGGACCAAACTCCCTGAGGAATGCTTCCAGCACCTTGTTGAATCTATGCCACAAAGAATTGAGGCAGTTCTGAAGGCAAAAGAGGGTCCAACCCGTTACTAGCATGGGGTACCTAATAAAGTGGCGAGTGAGTGTATATATATATATACACTACTTAATTTTTTTTATAAAAAATACACAAATAACACAGTAATATTGTGAAATATTATGACAATTTAAAATGACTTTTTTATGTTAATATATATTAAAATGTAATTTATTCCTCTGAAAAAAAGCTGAATTTTTCAGCATCATTACTCCAGTCTTCAGTGTCACATGATCCTTCACAAATCACTCTAATATGATGATTTTATGCTCCAAAACATGTATGATTATTATCCATGTTGAAAACAGTTTTTTACATTTTTATTTCAGGATTCTTTGATGAATAGAAAGTTCAAAAGAACAGCTTTTATTTAATTAGAAATCTTTTCTAACATTATAAATGTCTTTACTGTAACTTTTTGATCAATGTAACTCATCCTTGATGAATAGAAGTATTGATTTCTTATTTATTTCCCCCAAAATATACAATATCAAGGGTAGTGTTTAATGTAACAAAAGCTTTCCATTTCAGATAAAAGCTGTTCTTTTGAACTTTCTATTCATCAAAGAATCCTGAAATAAAATGTAAAAAACTGTTTTCAACATGGATAATAATCATACATGTTTTTGGAGCATAAAATCATCATATTAGAGTGATTTGTGAAGGATCATGTGACACTGAAGACTGGAGTAATGATGCTGAAAATTCAGCTTTTTTTCAGAGGAATAAATTACATTTTAATATATATTAACATAAAAAAGTCATTTTAAATTGTCATAATATTTCACAATATTACTGTGTTTTTTGTGTATTTTTTATCAAAAAATTGCAGCCTTGGTGAGCAGAAGAGACTTCTTTTAAAAACATAAAAAATCTTACCGATCTTAAACTTTTGACCGGTAGTGTATGTATATGTATATATATACACATATATACATATATATACATATATATACTATATATATATATATATATATATATATATATATATATATATATATATATATATATATATATATATATATATATATATATATATATATATATGTGTATATAAAGTACAATGTAAAAATGAATGTACACAATAAGTGCATCATATCAAATTGTCAATTTAAACTTTATTAGTAGTGTAGCGACACTAAATAATATTAAGTAATAGTATTTAAAAAAAATATTTGAGCAGTGAATAGACTTTCATTTAATGTGAAAATAGGTTTGGAGTGCTATACAATTTATTTTGTGTTACACATAAGATATAGAGATTTAGAACAACATGAAGATGAGTAAATTATGACAGGATTTACTTTTTCCATTTTAAGGTAAACTATCCTTTTAATGTGACATCATCCTGATAATGTCTTTTAAAGGGATAGTTCACTCAAAAAATGTTAATTATGTAAAATTTTTCACCTTCATGTCACATTCTTTCTTCTGTGAAACAAAAAAGGAGAATAGAGGCAGATTGACAGCCTCGGTTACCATTCATTTTAAAGGGGAAATTCGCAGCATGGTGATATTAAGAAGGCACAGCCAAACAATGTGTTACAAAGCTCATATTTGGGGGCCAGAAGAATGAAAAAAGAGAAGAGGGACTGACCTCTGTAGGCAGGGGCACTTTATGGTCACAGGTGTGGGTCTGTGCGCTGGTGCTGATGAAGATGATTATGGTGTTAATGAGTAAAGCGGATGTAGCTGATCGAGGCTGTCGCCATCCTGACGCCATCATTTAAACCGTGACATTAACAGTCATTTCTCCGTCCTGTCATGCTGCAGAGAGCCCTTCGATATCGCACAAAACTGAGGGATATTCTGTGAGAAAACTAGCAGTTCTTTAACCGGCTTCACCCATAAACCCAGAGCAGCGTGAATGCAGAAACAACGCGTCAACACCATGTCAAAATAAAAGTCTGCAGCCAACATACACGTGATAATATTAATAAATAGTGTATAGAGCTGGTAGTCCCGCCCTTCAGCTAACCCCGCTGGACCTCTAGGTTGAAAAACCGTCAGTGCAAGTGAATGAGAGAAAATAATTATTTTCTAATCCCGTTTGAATTTTGCAATGAATGTAACATATGTTGTCTGTGAATTTTTTATATAATGTTTCGTGTAAAGAATGCTACAATTTAGCTTGTAGAATTTTCATACGTTTAGACTTTGTGTGAGAGCACTTTGTGGACTACAACTCTCGACGTGTTTGATATACATCACCCTCACTGAACACACGGATCCCGCTGAAACTTGCCTGTGACTTTGGTGCACTTCACCGCCTTCTTTCAGGGAGAGGACTAACTAGTTGAGCGTGGTGAAAACCGTGATTTGTGGAGGGAAAATGTGTTAAGCGGCGACGTCACATATGGGACGTGTAGTCTTTCTCGTTATGTCTATTCCACAACTGCTAGCCAAAGAATCATACAATAAACTGTCAAACTTGTTACATGAGAAATTATATAAAAAATTCACAGACAACATATGTTACATTCATGGCACAATTGAAACGGGATCAGAAAATAATTATTTTCTCTCATTCACTTGCATTGACGCTTTTTCAACCTAGAGGTCCACTTGGAGTTTTACGGATGGGCGGGACTTACCAGCTCTATATTCTGCACAAATCTTCTACAACGTATTTAAAGCAATAGCTTACCCAAAAATGAAGGACAGTTGAGGCACCCATTGACTTCTATAGTATTTTATTTGCCTATATGGCTATGGCAACCGAACCGTCCCTGTCTGTTTACTAACAAACATTCTTTAAAATATCTTCTTTTGTGTCCAATAGAATAAATAAACTCATAAATTAATTAAATTCTAAATTAAATTCAAATGTTTGAAAAATTTATTTTATAAAGCTTAACATTTGAAGAATGAGTTAAATAGTTAAGAGATTATTTATTTAGTTATATAGTATGCTACACTGATGTTACTTTACCTCATTACAGTGCCTAGTAATTCAGTGATTTTCATCTTTAACAACAGTAATTTAAAATTTTGATAGTTCAATCAAAAGATAAAAAAACACACATTAAATAAAAGCACTATTGAACAGTATGCAGTTTGCCCAACACCAACAATATTAATCCAAACTGATTTCAATCAGTGCAAATTAAACAGTAGGAAAAATATAAACATAAAAATAATTCAGACATTCAGATATAATTGCTAAATAATAAGCCAAAATATTAAATTATTTATTTGAGTATAGAAAATCTAATTTCATTTCAGAATCGGTATACAAAGCCTTGGTCACATGGTTAAATGAGTACAAAAATGAATGAAGCATTCTGTAGATACAATTAAACAAATCACTCCTAGTTTCTAAAGAGCAGCAAACAGGTTTGTTTCAAAAAATATTTTCTATATATAGGCTGTGTCAGATACTGCTTATTTGAGGCACAGGTACACAGTATCTGACTCAGAGTTTGAGTTTCCCAGCCAGTGAGCTGCAGGGGTAAAGCCGTGAGAACCGGCCCAACGTCCACACAGGAAACACATTCCTGTAAGAGGTGTAGCTAATGGCACAGCTTTTATTAAACACTCCAGAAATGTTCTCCTGAAAAGAGGGAAACAACCCAGCACATGTTATTAGACAGATTGAGAGAGCTCGGATGAATTATGGAGACAAGGGAACAGCATCGCTCACCTGTGGCCAGTCTCCATTGGGCAGCTGCTTATCAATCAAAACTTGAATGCCTCGCTCAATCACTCTCATGTCAGGGTACCTAAAAAATTACATTTCTTTAGTAAATTAAGGATGCACTTATGTAAAGGCATCTAAAAAACCCTCTAACTTACCTGACGGCCATCAACCCAAGCAAAGCCCAGCAAGTGTTGTGGATCTGTGAGTTCTTGCTCTGAACGTAGCATCGCTGCTCACATGACTCAAAGTCCTCGCCCCAGCCTCCATCCTCCATCTGCTTCGACAGAAGGAACTCACAGGCTTGTTTCACCTCCACACAAACAGATCTGCAACACAGAAAACACATGAACGAGGATGCTAAAGTGCCCCTATTATGCTACAGTATTCTAAAGGTTCCTAATTGTGTTTTGGAGGTCTCCTACAATAGGTTTACACGCATCCAAGGTCAAAAAACACTTTAATTTTCTTCTAATATACACTCACCGCCACTTTATTAGGTACACCTGTCCAACTGCTCGTTAACACTTAATTTCTAAGCAGCCAATCACATGGCGGCAACTCAGTGCCTTTAGGCATGTAGACATGGTCAAGACAATCTCCTGCAGTTCAAACCGAGCATCAGTATGGGGAAGAAAGGTGATTTGAGTGACTTTGAACGTGGCATGATTGTTGGTGCCAGAAGGGCTGGTCTGAGTATTTCAGAAACTGCTAATCTACTGGGATTTTCACGCACAACCATCTCTAGGGTTTACAGAGAATGGTCCGAAAGAAAAAACATCCAGTGAGCGGCAGTTCTGTGGGCGGAAATGCCTTGTTGATGCCAGAGGTCAGAGGAGAATGGCCAGACTGGTTCGAGCTGATAGAAGGGCAACAGTGACTCAAATAACCACCCGTTACAACCAAGGTGGGCAGAAGAGCATCTCTGAACGCACAGTACGTCGAACTTTGAGGCAGATGGGCTACAGCAGCAGAAGACCACACCGGGTGCCACTCCTTTCAGCTAAGAACATGAAACTGAGGCTACAATTTGCACAAGCTCATCGAAATTGGACAATAGAACATTGGAAAAACGTTGCCTGGTCTGATGAGTCTCGATTTCTGCTGCGACATTCGGATGGTAGGGTCAGAATTTGGCGTCTACAACATGAAAGCATGGATCCATCCTGCCTTGTATCAACGGTTCAGGCTGGTGGTGGTGGTGTCATGGTGTGGGGAATATTTTCTTGGCACTCTTTGGGCCCCTTGGTACCAATTGAGCATCGTTGCAACGCCACAGCCTACCTGAGTATTGTTGCTGACCATGTCCATCCCTTTATGACCACAATGTACCCAACTTCTGATGGCTACTTTCAGCAGGATAATGCGCCATGTCATAAAGCTGGAATCATCTCAGACTGGTTTCTTGAACATGACAATGAGTTCGCTGTACTCAAATGGCCTCCACAGTCACCAGATCTCAATCCAATAGAGCATCTTTGGGATGTGGTGGAACGGGAGATTCGCATCATGGATGTGCAGCCGACAAATCTGCGGCAACTGTGTGATGCCATCATGTCAATATGGACCAAACTCCCTGAGGAATGCTTCCAGCACCTTGTTGAATCTATGCCACGAAGAATTGAGGCAGTTCTGAAGGCAAAAGGGTGTCCGAACCCGTTACTCAGCATGGGGTACCTAATAAAGTGACCGGTGAGTGTACATTGCAGCATCGCCTCTTTTCTCAGTGTCTGAAACGATTCAATAAAGAATCCAGTTTCTCTTAACCCCTCCTTTCCGAGAGCCCACTCTGCACTAATTGGCTGTTGTGATTGGTTAAAATGAACTGCAAAGTAAAAGAACAGTGATGATTTATTAAATTAACATCAGGACACACCCGAATAACATACCCATTTTGGAAAGTGTGGCCCATACATGCAAATGCCTCCAGACCAAACCAGGCTCCATATGTGAAACAGACTCCCCAAGACCTAAGACAAGCAACAAAGGCACCGAGTGTCTAAAGACAATAAACTTCATAAACGGACTACGCAACAGAATAATGTCTCTGATAATAAATGAACCAACACGTACCCTTCCCATGAGCCATCAGGTCTTTGAACCCTCCTGCAGTAGTCCAGCCCTTGCTGAAGAGTAGTCCTATGTGATCAAGAGGTGTGGTTTAACGAAACGATTTTTCTAACCTCAATATGGTGAAGTAATGTGCTTGTGTGCGTACCTAATCTCTTTTGCTCTGTGCTCAGGATATTTACTGTGAAAGTGTTTGAGTGCCTGCATTACAGCTGAGGTGCACTCAACATACGTGTAGTCGATCATTATATCACCTGAGAGAGAGAATCAGACATGTCAAGACTGATGGAAAATACATGAATATGATATTTAACTGCATGCATGCTCACCAAATACTTCAGAAGGGTTCAGCAGCTCCAGCAGTTTCCCGCCACGTTTGGTCTCATATGTGGCAAACCCTCCATCGGGATTTCTCATGCTTAGCAGCTGAAACGAAATCAGAGATTTACACAAATTACAGCACCGTTCAGGAGTTTGGGGTTTAGTACGATTTTTTAAATAAGAAATTAGTACTTTCATTCAGCAAGAATGCATTAAATTGATTTTTCTTAAAGTGACAGTTGAGACATTTTAAATAAATGCTGTTTTTTTAATTCCTAAAAAATGATCATGGTTTCCACAAAAATATTAAGCAGCACAACTATTTTCAACATTGATAAAAAAAAAGAAGTTTCTTGAGCACCTTCAGCATCTAAGAATGATTTCTGAAGGATCATGTGACGGAATCCTGAAGTAACGTCTGGCTGCTGAAAATTCAGCTTTGCACAGTAATAAATTACATGGTAACACTTTACAATAAGGTTCATTAGTTAACATTAGTTAATGTATTTACTAACATGAACTAACCATAAGCAATACATTTGTTACTGCATTTGTTCATCTTTGTTAATGTTAGTTCATGAAAATACAGCTGTTCATTGTTTGTTCATGTTAGTTCACGGTGCATTAACTAATGTTAACGAGATTTTAATCAAGTATTAGTAAATGTTGAAAATAACATTAACAAAGATTAACAAATGCTGTATATGTGCTATTCATTATTAGTTCATATTACCTAATGTAGTTAACCAATGTTAACTAACAAACCTTATTGTAAAGTGTTACCAATTACATTTCAAAGTATATTCAAATTGATGTTATTTTAAATTTTAACTGTATTTTTAATTAAATAATTGCAGCCTTGGTGAACAAAAGAGCTTTTCAAAAACAAGAAACAAATCTTACCACCCTCAATTTTTTAACAATAGTGTATATATTGTGTTTTCTCTAACAGTTTGTGAGTTTGGATGCGATTTCAGTGGAAGGAAGCCGTGGTCGGATGAGCATGAGAGAAGTGCTGCCCTACAGTATGTAACCTATGTATAACATGAGCCTATGGATAAAAACTAAACATAACTAGCTCATACTTAAAGCCTCCGTTTCAGTAAACAAGAAGAGGCTGAGTGAGGATGAGTCATAAAGAGGCTCAGTGTGGTATAGTGGGAAATTGGCTTATTAGGAATGAGCCAGGAGTCATTAAACAAGACACTTAAAGGACAAGTTTGTTATTTTACACTTAAAGCCCTGGTTTAAGATCGTTTCTGATGAAAAGAATGGTTAAAGGAGTAGTTCACTTAAAAAAAAATGCTGATAACTTACTCACCCCATGTCATCCAAGATGTCCATGTCATTCTTTCTTCAGTCGAAAAGTAATGAAGGTTTTTGATGAAAACATTCCAGGATTTTCTCCATATAATGGACTTCAATGGGAACCAAATGGTTCAAGGTCCAAAAGACAGTTTCAGTGCAAACTGTTCAAAGGGCTTTAAATGATTTCAGACGATGAATAAGGGTCTTATCAAGCAAAACGATTCGCTCATTTAAAAAAATAAATAACAAAGTTTAAGTTTTATAAGCTCAAATGCTCGCCTTGCTCTGTTCTGTGATGCGCGTTCGTGACTCTCCTGTTCAAACTCGTTCATCAAAAAGATTAAATCTTTTCCTGAGTCAACTTGTTCATTTCGTTCGTTGAATGAACCAAATGACTCGAAAAAAGATTAGTTCATTTTCATAAATGAGTTCGAACAGCATCACAGAATAGAGCAGGCGACCATTTAAGCTTATAAAACTTAAACTTTGTTATTTTTTTAAATGAGCGATCGCTTGATAAGACCCCTATTCATCGCCTGGAATCGTTTAAACCTTGAACCGTTTGGTTCCATTGAAGTCCATTATATGGAGAAAAATCCTGGAATGTTTTCATCAAAAACCTTAATTTCTTTTCGACTGAAGAAAGAAAGACATGGACATCTTGGATGACATGGGGTGAGTAAATTATCAGCAAAAGTTTTTTTAAAGTGAACTACTCCTTTAAGATTGAAATTTGGTTTCTGTGGTTGCACCCCCACCTCCACAATGGTTGCATAGGTGCACTGGAACAATCCTTCCTAAAACGCATTCAACCTTACTTTACAAAGACGTGAAACTCACCGAGTAGTCTGAGGTGTTCACTGATATGCTCACAGAAACCAAATAAAATTTTCGGTCCAGCGGTTTCAATCTTAACCATACTATTTCATCAGAAACCATCTTAAAACAGGGTTTTAAAGTGTAAAATAACGAACATGTCCTTTAAAGCTGCAATACGCTAAGATTGACATGTCACTAAAGTGCGCTACATTCAAAACAACAACAACGGCTTTGTTTGATGACGACGTGGAGGAACGCGGAATGATGGGAACTGTTGTTTTCAACTCCACCGTGGATAAATCAGTCAGACGGAATCGAAATTAGTTGTCATGATGAGGTAAAGTTTCAGATTTCTGATACAATGTTGCATTTAATTGTACATGCTTGTGTTTCATTAAACATGAAATAGCTACAAGATCAGTCAGGTTTACATGTCAATTAGTTATCCAGCAATATTGCGACTTTGTCCTGACGTGGCGCAGCTGCGCGTCCGGTGTCCGATACTGGACTTTGTCCTAGACGTGGCGCGGCTCTGTCCGGTGTTCGATACTGGACTTTGTCCTAGACGTGGCGCGGCTTCTCGTCCGGTGTGCGATACTGGACTTTGTCCTAGACGTGGCGCGGCTCTCGTCCGGTGTGCGATACTGGACTTTGTCCTGAGACGTGGCGCGGCTCTTCTCGTCCGGTGTCCGATACTGGACTTTGTCCTAGACGTGGCGCGGCTTCTCGTCCGGTGTTGCGACCCCCTTTACAGCCAACAGTTCACATTCCGAGAATAATTGAAAGAATAATTCTGCACCATTCCATAACAAATGCGCGAAACAAGCTGCCGTTTGTTGCTTGATAGACGCTAACGCACAACTACAACTTCCGCATTTGTCCAGGACTACACGTAGTATCGAGCGGAAACCGAGGTAACGCGGATATGACGCGATTGACTGGCGACTCCCAGCTCACCCCTGCTCACACGCCCCGTTTCCTTGGTTAAAATCTCAATTTTCTCGCGATTTAAACATTGTTTGAAACATTTGGAATATTGTAAGTTATCATCTTAACTAAATATATAACACTGGCCTTGTGATTTTGGGATATTTTAATGCAAAAATCTTAGGTATTCCACCTTTAACCTTAGGTTGCTCCAAGGGGGTTGTTACTATAGTAAGTGTAATGTAAATCAGATTATTGTGGCTCTGTAAGTCACAGACAGAGAATGTTAAACAGGTCTATTGCAAAATGAGGCTTTTACCACATTGACAGCGTCAAAGAGTCTTTCTGTGGGAATGTTTTCTTTGAGGAAACTGCACTGCTCCTGCAGCAGCATCACAGATTTCAGCCCTTCCGCCGTACAGTCCGCAACTATCCAGCCACAGTCCCGTGTGCTGAAGGGAAAACCTCCCTGAATCAAACAAACTCATTAAAGTATTTAAGAGCAAACTAAAAATGATTAAAGGAGTAGTTCACTTTAAAAAAACTTTTGCTGATAATTTACTCACCCCAATGTCATCCAAGATGTCCATGTCTTTCTTTCTTCAGTCGAAAAGAAATTAAGGTTTTTGATTAAAACATTCCAGGATTTTCTCCATATAATGGACTTTCACTTGATAAGACCCTTATTCGTCATCTGGTGTCGTTTAAAGCCCTTCTGAACAGTTTGCACGGAAACTGTCTTTTGGACCTTGAACTGTTTGGTTCCCATTGAAGTCCATTATATGGAGAAAAATCTGGAATCCTTTTCGAACTGAAGAAAGAATGACATGGTTATCTTGGATGACATGGGGCTGAGGTAAATTATCAGCAAAAGTTGTTTTTTTTAAGTGAACTACTCCTGAAGTTGAAATGTATAACACAAATGTTTACCTTGTTCATTTGTCTATAGTATTTCTTATATTCCGGAGGGTTATCTTTGATCTACAACAATGAGCAACTGGTTAGACCTCATAGAGACACAATTAATACATTTCAGTCCACAAATAATTTTAAATGTTACATTTTTAATACATAAAAACAGACCTTTTATATTTTTACAAATTTGATGAGTTACATTTTATTTTACAACATAATTTTTATTTATTTATTTATTTATTTTTTCTAAACCACAAAACTTAGATTATTAACCGAATTAAAAGAAAAATCTCATGATTTCCAGTGTGGTCTCACACTTTTGAACTCTGTAATTGTATTAACTAGGGCTGTCAAATGATTAATCGTGATTAATCGCATCCAAAATAAAAGTTTTTGTTTACATAATATATGTGGGTGCACTGTGTATAATTATTTTAGATATATAAATACACACACATGCTTGTATAAATTTATGAAATATTTTCATGTATATACTGTATATAGATTTATATATAATTTATATTATATATAAATATAAATATTTTATATATAATTTTTTTTTCTTAAATATACATGAATGTTTGTGTATTTATATATATATAAAAATAATTATACACAGTGCACCCAGAAATATTATGTAAACAATACCTTTTATTTTGGATGTGATTAATCGCGATTAATCATTTGACAGCCCTAGTATTAACACATTAGCAAATGCAGCATTGAAAATCTCAACACTGTTTAGTTAAAGCTATATACATAAAGAGGCAGTAATAATGAAGAATATGATGTTTAAAAACGAGATTTAATTATGCTCACCTGAGTCAGATCAAGGAAATGATGGGCTTGTGTGAGGCACTCTGTAAACCTGGGTACGTCCTGGGCACCTGCCTGTTCAGAAAACAAGCCCAACTGATTAGATAAATCATCAGTTATGTGC
The DNA here is from genome assembly GCA_030378365.1 of Hybognathus amarus. Classification (NCBI taxonomy): domain Eukaryota; kingdom Metazoa; phylum Chordata; class Actinopteri; order Cypriniformes; family Leuciscidae; genus Hybognathus; species Hybognathus amarus. The sequence goes on from JAQIUQ010000434.1 coordinate 402,525, forward strand.
GAGCTTCAGATTTATTCATATTAGATATGTACCTCAAGAAATGCTTGCACTGCGAATGTGGTATCCCATAGCTGTGATCCATTTGTACCCTGATATAAATATAATTGCAGTTACATTGTTAGTAATGAAATTAAAAGTGTTTGACTGATTAGATGAAACAAACGTTTCGATTCTTCATCATAACAACATCTCACCTGCATTTTCATACCATCCAAACCCATCCTGGATCATTGGGGAATCACAAAAAGGAAGACCAAATATTGAGTATAATTATATAATATATACAGCATATAATTAAAATGAGGTCACCAACCATAGGTAGTCAGGAATCCTTGACACATGCTCCTGGAAGACAGGTGACGAGGGTCCGTCCACATACCAGCGTACCAACATATTGATCGTTTTTGAGATCTGTGAAAATAGATAAGTATTATGAACAATAAATGATGAATCATTTTCATAAAACATGACAAGATTTAGGTATGGAATGCCAAAGCTGACTTAATTATAAACAAATAAATACATAAATAAATATACAAAGAAATGTAAAAAAAGCAAAATATATAAATAAATGAAGAAATAAATATACAAAGAAATGTAAAAAAGTGCAAATAAATGATTATTTATACTTTTATTTCCTTATTTATGTATAATTGTATTTTTTACACATTTATTTATTTATTTATACATTTATTAATTTATGTATTTCCACTTTTATTTATTTCTAAATTTATTTATGTTTTTATGTCTACATTTATTTATTTTCACATTTATTTATTTCCACATTTATTTATTTCCACATTTCTATCTCCATATGCTATGTTTTAACTCAGACATCAGCAATCGAGCTCAGAGTGGCAGTGCTGAAGCTTTGAGGCCACAGGGACACCTTGTGGTGTGTGTATTTATTTATGTATTTTTGCTTTTTTTTACATTTCTTTGTTTATTTATTTATTTATTTACACTACCGGTCAAAAGTTTAGGGTCGGTAAGATTTTTTATGTTTTTAAAAGAAGTCTCTTCTGCTCACCAAGACTGCAATTTTTTGATAAAAAATACACAAAAAACACAGTAATATTGTGAAATATTATGACAATTTATATATTAATTTATATATATATAATTTATTTATATATAATTTATATATATTAATTTTATGTTAATATATATTAAAATGTAATTTCTTCATCTGAAAAAAGCTGAATTTTCAGCATCATTACTCCAGTCTTCAGTGTCACATGATCCTTCACAAATCACTCTAATATGATGATTTTATGCTCCAAAAACATGTATGATTATTATCCATGTTGAAAACAGTTTTTTACGTTTTTATTTCAGGATTCTTTAATGAATAGAAAGTTCAAAAGAACAGCATTTATTTAATTAGAATCTTTTCTAACATTATAAATGTCTTTACTGTAACTTTTGATCAATGTAACTAATCCTTGATGAATAGAAGTATTGATTTCTTATTTATTTCCCCCAAAAATAAAATACAAATTCTTACTGACCCCAAACTTTTTAAAGGGTAGTGTTTAATGTAACAAAAGCTTTCCATTTCAGATAAAAGCTGTTCTTTTGAACTTTCTATTCATCAAAGAATCCTGAAATAAAAATGTAAAAAACTGTTTTCAACATGGATAATAATCATACATGTTTTTGGAGCATAAAATCATCATATTAGAGTGATTTGTGAAGGATCATGTGACACTGAAGACTGGAGTAATGATGCTGAAAATTCAGCTTTTTTTCAGAGGAATAAATTACATTTTAATATATATTAACATAAAAAAGTTATTTTAAATGGTCATAATATTTCACAATATTACTGTGTTTTTTGTGTATTTTTTATCAAAAAATTGCAGCCTTGGTGAGCAGAAGAGACTTCTTTTAGAAACATAAAAAATCTTACCGACCCTAAACTTTTGACCGGTAGTGTGTATTTATTTATTTATTTATTTATTTTTAATTAAGTCAGCTTTGGCATTCCATATTTAGGGGAGTGTATTAAGAAAGTAAAATGGAGTCAATATTGATTTCATGCTGACTTTCCATTACATAACAAAATGTCTTTTTTTCTCACCGGGCCGATGCTGATACACTTAGTGAAGCGATCGTCTGCTTTAATATGGTCATAAAGCTCCTTGACTGCTTTTTCTCTCAGCATAGTGCTGTGATGAGCTTCATACACATTCAGGATCACTGCAAGACCATGTTTGCAAGAGTCATTAACTGAAATCTAAAGTCTTAAACAAATCATATTTTTTTACAGAGATGCTACAATTCTCTCACAATAAGCAATAGTGAGCAAGGTGCTGTGTGGTGTGTACAAGTCACAGGCAGCAGTGTTGTTCCTCTGAGCTGGCCAGTCAATAGTTGAGTAATCCTGGACATACAGCTCCTGTTTAAACCCAAAAACAACAACTGTGACTGGGATACTTGAGTTACTGGAATGCAAGCCTGTTTTAATGTTGTCTCACAGTGGCCTCTAGTGGTGAAACCTCACCTGTCTTAAACTGAGCACCAGAGGATCTTCTTCAGCGGACAGTCTGACCGCATAGCAGTAGCTCATGGGCAAGTAGACCTGACGACAGTGGCACCATAAGGTGGAGGGATGTGCCGGCACCCAGGATGGGAACAGCCTGACAGAATTTATCGCAAAACAAACTATGTTTTAGAAATCATGTTATTTCAAAGCTTAAGATAAAGCTTGGCTATCTTTACAGATCAAAATCATGCTTATCCATCCGTGCTAGAAAATATCTGGTGATGGCCACTTTTCTTCCCATATTAGACTATGGTGATTTGATATATATGATTGCTTCTGCCCAATGTTTGAAGAAACTGGATGTTGTGTATCATTGTGCATTGTTTTTTCACTGGTTGTGGTTATAGGACATCATTGTATCCTTTATTATACAGCTAAATGGCCCTTTCATTATGCAAGAAGGTACAATCACTGGCTATGTTTCATTTACAAGGTACTTCTTGGACTAGTTCCTACTTATTTGAGTGTCCTTTTAACAAGAAATCACGCCATTATGGATTACGTTCAAATGATGTATTACACTTGTTGGTCAACTGTGTCAAAACAGAATTAGGCAAAAAAGTCTTTATGTTTGCAGCACCTTTTGCCTGGAACCTTTTTCAGAAATCGTTAAAAATGACTACTTTTATTTCTTACAGACAGTTTGTTTCAACTCTGAAAAATATGGAGCAGGTGAACATTGGTCAGTGTAATTGTTCATAAAATTGTATTAATTGTTTTTTCCAGCTCAGGGTCTTTGTGATGTATACACTACCGGTCAAAAGTTTAGGGTCGGTAAGATTTTTTATGTTTTTAAAAGAAGTCTCTTCTGCTCACCAAGGCTGCAATTTTTTGATAAAAAATACACAAAAAACACAGTAATATTGTGAAATATTATGACAATTTAAAATTAGTTTTTTTATGTTAATATTTATTAAATTGTAATTTATTCCTCTGAAAAAAGCTGAATTTTCAGCATCATTACTCCAGTCTTCAGTGTCACATGATCCTTCACAAATCACTCTAATATGATGATTTTATGCTCCACAAACATGTATGATTATTATCCATGTTGAAAACAGTTTTTTACATTTTTATTTCAGGATTCTTTGATGAATAGAAAGTTCAAAGAACAGCTTTTATCTGAAATGGAAAGCTTTTGTTACATTAAACACTACCCTTTAAAAAGTTTGGGGTCAGTAAGAATTTGTATTTTATTTTTTGGGGAAATAAATAAGAAATCAATACTTCTATTCATCAAGGATGAGTTACATTGATCAAAAGTTACAGTAAAGACATTTATAATGTTAGAAAAGATTCTAATTAAATAAAAGCTGTTCTTTTGAACTTTCTATTCATCAAAGAATCCTGAAATAAAAATGTAAAAAACTGTTTTCAACATGGATAATAATCATACATGTTTTTGGAGCATAAAATCATCATATTAGAGTGATTTGTGAAGGATCATGTGACACTGAAGACTGGAGTAATGATGCTGAAAATTCAGCTTTTTTTCAGAGGAATAAATTACATTTTAATATATATTAACATAAAAAAGTCATTTTAAATTGTCATAATATTTCACAATATTACTGTGTTTTTTGTGTATTTTTATCAAAAACATTGCAGCCTTGGTGAGCAGAAGAGACTTCTTTTAAAAACATAAAAAAATCTTACCGACCCTAAACTTTTGACCGGTAGTGTATGTATTTGATGTGTTTTTTATTTGTTTTATATATATGTTGAAATTTGTCCTTTATGTTTTTTTTTATGCTGCATCTTGGCCAGGTCTCTCTTGTTAAAGAGATGTTTAATCTCAATGAGTTTTCACCTGGTTAAATAAAGGATAAATAAAAACTGCAACTACATAAATGTAAAAAAAAGCTTCAATAAGTCTGTAAACTAATAAGTTCTCTATGTACCACATCTCTGGTAAGAGCGTATTCATTCCTTCCCAGCTGTATACGTTGAGGATGGCCAACCAGAATTTACCCCAAGAGGGTATGCCGACTGCACCTCCTGTAACAGAGCAGGACAATACTGAGACTGGATGATTTTATCTCATTCATTGCATATGAACATACTGATTATATGACCGTCTGTATATTAGCAATCCCTGACCTTTGCTGTATAAAGTATTCCTTGCCCGAACCATATCTGGATCATCAGGCCCAACTCCGAGAATTCTTAAGGTGGTATAATTCAATGCCGTTCCAAAAACAGTAGACTTGTCTTCAATGTGCCTGGAAAATTAATATTTGTGTTCATCAAGTCATACCGTTTCCATATTACCCAGTAAAATAAATGACAAATAATATAAATATTGGTCTGTTTTTTTAGGACAAATTTCGCAACATCGTGAAAATTATATGACCGTTTACCCAATAATTCTCGTTATTGTAATGCATCTGGACAATTTACTTTTTTTCTAAAATAATTTTTCCCCAATTCCCATTATTCTGAAAATTCGTTCATAATAAATTCATAATATCACTCACAGGCCCCAGCCTCCGTCAGGCAGCTGCACAGAGCGGAGATATCGAACCATTTCCTGCTTCCACGCATCTGGCAGAGGGATCTTGGCAATATGACAGGTTATGAGCAAACCTGAAATCCATCAACAAATAGGAAATACAAGGAAAATTTAAACACAACTAAAGGAATCGCTTTGAAATTCTGATTTTTTTTTTTTAAAGACTGTGGGAACCCTGTATTAATCAGTGTGTGCATCAAGTACACCTTTATTCAAGTTACATTATTATTTCCTACTTTATTAAACTAATAATGCATGGGTTTCATCTAATAACTAAATCAGCTTAGTAATAAATCACCTGGAAGTAAGAAAAGGGGTCCACCATAATCCCCGGCCCAATGACCATCTTCAGCCTGGAGGCGGCTGTAGAAGTCCATTCCCTTCAGAGCAGCTTTTACTGCAGTGTCTGCGGCGGGAGACGATGAGATTAACTCACCCTGAGGTCAAAGAGAAACACATTAGATATGAACATGAATATAAAAACAAATTGCATGCCGTTGTAGGATTACAAATTGTATTAACATGTTTAATTTAGATTTCCAATAAATGATGCGACCAGGAAATCTCTGCAAAATGGTAGGGGTTCCCAGCGGGATATTCCTGACTGTCCTGTGACAGCACGAGAAGGTCAGGCCTTTCCTGTTCTCTCGTCTCACCGGGTGAAAACTCCTGCTGAGCAAGTTTGAACACCTGCTATTTTAATTAGACCATTTGTATTGGAGTTGCATCTCAGAGGGTCTATGTAAGTAACCATTGCCATTGAAATGTATATGAAAACACAATGTATACTGCTTTAGTTAGATCTCGACTTGGCTAAGATTTCTGGACGAAGTGATGCAACTGAAATAAAGACTCTTGCCTAAGAAGATACAACCAAGTCTCCGGGTCTTCGCTTCTGAGTTCCTACACTTTAGAAGAAAAAGGTTTTCAACACCATACACATTTGTCTGTAATGTAATGTTTACCGTATCCAGTCCCAGAGAGTGAGACTCCAGCATGCTCTGCTGTCTGTCCATGCTGTCCGCCTCCTCAATGTACCTCCAGGTCTGTCTGCCCTCCACATTACTCAACCTCCAGCGGCTGAGATCCGTCACCGGCTCAGTCTTATAGGGGCCACCCCTTCTCGCAAACACCTGAATAAAACCAGACATTCTCTGATAAAAACTTTGCATTTGAAATCTTTTTTTTAAGTATATACAATATAAAACAATGATTAAAAACATAGGAGAAAAAATACAACAAATGAGCAGCAAACAAAGTACACTTCTTTCCTGTTAACATACTTCTATTACATGTGCGAAAAGGAGTAGGAAGAAGTAAAACTTATATACTCCTTAAAACTTTAAAATGTTAGACATTTGTATGGGCATTTTCAAAATATAAAACCATAATAAAACATTTCAAGTCATTTACAACAGGTACATGTTTAAAAAGTTCAGTTGTTGATGTGTATCTAAATATGAATATATATGAATGGAAGTGTACAACAAAAGCTCCCAACTATTTTGTATTACTTTATTTAAATTTGGTTATATTTGTGAGTAAAAACCTGGATATAAAATACATAAATTCTCTGTTAAAATAAATAAAACACCTTCATATTATATTATAATAAAGACAACATTAACAGATATGCCTATTGTCTGTATTATCTGGCACTGACATTTTGAATGCTACCACAACTATTAACAAATATTATTATATTAATAAATGTTATTTAAAACCAAACTTGACTTTGTTTATTTAGCTATTTATTTCTTTGACGCGTCTTAAATAAATTTATTCGTTTCACATCTGCGTTATTTTAAAATAACATAAGTTTTCACAAATATGAAACAATTTATACTTACGTTCCGTCTGTCATCTTTGAGGTGTAAGAGTAAAACTTGTAAACTGAAAAGAACCAGTCAAATTTCAGCTGATTGGGACGCTAAACACCTCCTTCAAATCGCCCTGGGAAATGTAGTTCTTTACTCACCCTAGGACGATCGTTCTCAAAGCGGAAGAACGTAAAACTGCTTCATCCCTAAACTACGTTTCCCACAATACATAGCGCGGCCTTCCGAGCGTGATATCGAATGGAGAGACATGACCAGAGGACAGGTCCTCCAATCAGCAGTTAGAATGGGCGTGAATTTCCAGTTTACACCAACCACGTTTGGAGTGTCCTGAATAATTAAATCCCTCAGGTATTTTAACAAACATTATCCATGTTATACAGGGTTTCTCAGCAAATTTGGAAAATAATTTGAAGAAAATGGGCAGAATTTTGATAAAAACATCTTTATGGTTGTCAAAAATATACATTAAAATACAGCATTGTTATTGAAATAAACAAAATACACAGAACTCTCTTATTCAGAAACTAGGCAAGTATGTCTAAAACAAATGTACAAATTCTAAATTAATGTTTAAGTACATGAAAATTCACACTAAGATCTAATTATATTTAATGGATGAGGCACATAACATAAGCAACTGTTTTTATTCAAGTATATAAAATAAAAACATAAAAAACAAAACTGCTAAGACTAATAACCAGCCAATAAAATACATCTTCATTCAAATAGCAAAGACTGGAAATGGCATTGAGCAGTTGCGGTTATTTTGAAACATCAATTCTCTACAATGTCTAAAAGGCACTTCAACTTGAGGCTACACACACGTTCCTCCTCTTGCTGACTTGACAACTCTCTTTTCAAGTCCTGGAAACGCTGGAATAAAGATACCGGTCTGCTTTTTCCACTAGGAGATTCAGTCTTCTCAACAGAATCAACCACTTCCTTCAGAAAACAAACAAATACATTTTAATGAAAGCTACTTTTTAATTTCAAATTAGTAATCGTCTCCGTAGGGAAAATAAGTTTGCAGCATACTCACACAGATTTTATAACAACAGAAGGCTTATATAATATTAACAATAATTTAAAGCAAATAAATCAATTTAAAATAACCAGACCAACTGATGATCAATTAACACTAGAAAAATCATTAAAAAACGTAATTGCTTGGAGGATAAAATATAGTTTAGACCTGTTATTAATGCATCAGGGAACAATACCGTTGGCCATCAATGGCAGTAATTCAAAAGCATAGGATAAATAATGCTTCTTATTATTCACAATGATATTAGTTTTATTCAGCACCCTCTCTCTATATACACTCTCTCTACTTAACGCAATTCCCAACAGTTTACTTGTCATTGTAACAACTTTCATATTAGCACTAGTTATACTGGAATACTGTACCTGTGTGTGGATGGTAGCAGCAGGGCGCTTCCTAGAGGAGTTCATGGGTAGAGGAGGTGCAGAGAGGAGGGTGGAGGGGAGGAAGAGAGGAAAAGAGGCAGAGGAAAAAGAATCCGCCTCAATCCGACGCTGAATCTGCGCTCCAATTCTAAAAAATAAGAGAAATTTAATAAAATACACAAAATCCCATTATGCATGTTTAAGAGGACAATTTAAAAGATGGATGGGGAATAAGGTACAAACACTAATTTAAAGGGACAGTTCTCCCAAAAATGAAAATTCTGTCAGTATTTACTCTCCCTCATGTTGTTCCAACCTAGACTTGTAGTCAAGACCGCCTAAACCGAAACCAAGACACTACCAAGACCAGAGGGTATCAGACCAAGACAAGACCAAGACAGACCAAGTTCGAGACCAAGACCGACCAAAAAACAGACTAGTGCTTTTGAAGCTAAGCCATAACTTGTAAGATTTTTTTTGCATTGCCTGTCTATCTCTGCCAATTTCAAAGTCTCCAAATGAATCCATTCTGCAACTTTTAAATTGATAAAAGTTTCAGAATGGATTCTGCAACTTTTATAAATTTTGCAGAATCCACATTTTGCAGAAAACATGTTGCAAGTATGTACTTATACCTTGAAGAATGCGATTGGGGTTCAGAACAACAGTACATTGTTTTCAGAATGACAGCGCAATAACAGATTGTGTGATTTATAAATCAATAACACTGATATGTGATATCATGTCATCTGTCAGTTGTGCAGTTACCCATAATCTCCTGAATGAAGTTAAAACCTATCATGTCACTGATATGTGTTTTACTAAATATTAAACAATAACTGTACATGATATGTGTTTTTTAAAAATATTTATGTATTTTTAAAAACGAAATAATAAGCTTAAGTGCAGGAACCGAAAGTTGGTTGTTTTGTCGCTATGGTTACACACACACACACACCGTTGGCTGTGCGCTCAAAGCCATCTGTCAGTTGTGCAGTTACCCAAAATCTCCTGAATGAAGTTAAAACCCATCATGTCACTGATATGTGTTTTACGTAAGCAATAAGGTACGAGAGGCTGTGCTGTATCGTGAAATAAGTAACAGCTGAAGCGGAGTGCCTGCAACCCCTTCAGCTGTTACTTATTTCACGATACAGCACTTGCCTCGAGTATCTTATTGCTTTTATAAAACGGTTGCCACACAATATTAAAGTAAAAACAATATAAGTGCAACTTTCTTGAAGTAAAATCACTAAAAGCCCACCTTCCGCTGGAAAAAATAGTCCCCGAGTGTGAACAGCAACAACGTTCAACATGTAAAATGCATGAAAGCTCAAATAAAAACAACATAGAACCGCAGTGTTGCGCAGCGATCAATAGAACCGTTGGGTGAAGCGGTCGTACGCGTGTTTTATCGTGAATAAAGCACAGCTCTTGACCAATCAGAATCAAGGATTCGAACTACCCGTTTTATAATAAAATATTAATACATATACAATACAATACAAATCAATACAATAACTGTGTATGATATGTGTTTTTTAAATCAAGTGATCAAAGTGCTCGTTGCCGCTGCGATCAGTGTTTTTTTCGTGTGGCTCGCGCACATCGTGTCTTCACTCGGGACGCGCGCCGCGCGCCTCAATCTGTTGCGGATATCGTCGTGGATGTTGTAGTATTGTATTGCTAAATCCCCCGACCACTATGTTGGTCTGAGACAGCGAGACCTAGACAAGACCGAGAGGTCCGAGACCAAGACAAGACCAAGACCAAAGACCGTCAAGACTGTGACAAGACCGAGACCACGTAAAAGACCGGTCTCGAGACATACATCACTATTCAAACCCCATAAAACCTTAGTTCATCTTCGGAACACAAATAAAGTTATTTTTGATAAAATTTGAGAGGTGGATCACTCCCGCATACTAGTCCATAGGCTTCTTGAGGGATTGAAACTTGCCGGCCTCGAAAAGTTATTAAAGACATCGTTAAAATAGTCCATGTGACTTCAGTGTAGAGCTGGGATTCAAATTTCAAGAATCGATTCAATTCCAATTCTAAAGATTTTGAATCGATTATCATTATTCGAATCCGAATCTTCGAGATTTAGATAATTGTTTTTGAAAAAAGCTTTTTTTTCAGCTGTTACCTGAATTACAGGACTGTAGTTATGCAACATATTGATACTATTATTCTAGACATTCAACTGCAAATTAATGTAGTATTGATTGTTGTAAAGAACAATCCCCCTTCCGTGTATTGATACAACTGCTTTCACTAACTTGCACTGGCGTAGACGACAGAGGACGTAATTAACACCTTGAAGTTGTTTCATTACATCTATTTTAACGAATCTGCTTTTTTGAACGTGTTCGTTGAATGAACGGTTTAATTACTCAAAGTCCATTGTCGTAACAATGTGCGCGCTGAGTGAAAGCTTTCAATGCGCACATAGGGATCTCCAAGTCGCGGCAAGTTAAAGTTTACGGGGAAAATGGAGGCCTATTAATAAATCGATTCTCTGAGTTACGGATCGATCTTTAGAAATTAATATGAAAATCGATTTCAGAATTGGTGAATCGATTTTTTCAACACAGCACTACTTCAGTGGCTCAATCCTAAGTTTATCAAGCGACGAGAATACTTTTTGTGAGCAAAAACAATCAAAAATAACGACTTTATTTCAACTATTCACTTCCTTCTCTTTGAGCCTCTAGTCCGTGTAACATAGTGTGATAGCGTAGAGCAACGTCACACGTAGGCTCACTATTGGCCAGCGCTAGTCATGTGTGTGATGCGTGTGACGTACAAATAACAGAAGCTTATGCTATTAAACTAGTAACCTGACTCAAGGCAGAGAGAGAAGTAAATTAATAGTTGAAATAAAGTTATTTTTGTTTGTTTTTGCGCACAAAAGTTCTCGTCGTCTGATAAACTTAAGATTGAGCCACTGAAGTCCCTTGGACTATTTTAACAATGTCTTTAATAACTTTTTGTGATCCAGCTCTCAGATTATCAAAAATATCTTAAATTTGTGTTCCGAAGATGAACGAAGGTCTTACGGGGTTGGAACAACATGAGGGCGAGAAAATGCTGACAGAATTTTAATTTTGGGTGAACTATCCCTTTAAATGGCCTACTACAATATTTTAAAGGTTCCTAATTTAGATTTAGAGATCTCTTACACTTAGATCCAAACACTTAATTTTTTTTTAATATACACTGCATCACCAGCTCTTTTCTCAGTGTATGAAATGGTTTGTTCAAGGATACGGTCTCCCTAAACCCCTCCCTTCCATGAGCCTACTTTGCTCTGATTAGTCAGATGACCAAGCCTGTTGTGATAGGTCTACACTCTACAGCTTATAGCGTGTGTCGGAAATGAAATGCCCATTACCATCTCTGAATTTCAGAATAATAAAATTCACTTTATTGTATTGGTAAAAAAATATATTAAACCTTACCTCTGGCCCTCAGCATTCATTTTTTGAACGGTTGAGAGAGAGTGTTGAAGTCGCTCCATTATGGAAGTCTGTGTGCTGTCTGGAGCAAAGCAAAGTCTGTTCATTTTGCTAGGAGATGATATTTTCTCAACCACGTCAAAGGTTTCCTTTAAAAACACAAAATAGAGATTTAACACATTTATAGTGTTCATAACTTTTTAAAATATAACTCCAGTTGTGATGAAGGCTCTGGTGTAACTCTACCTGTATATGGACAGTGCCAGCAGCAGGACGCTTTCGGGCGGGAGTCGTGATCAGAGGCGTAGAAAGGCTGGTGGAGGTCAGGCCAAGAGGAAAAGATAAAGGGCGCAAATGATCCAATTCAATTCGATGCTGTATCTGCTCTCCAATCCTACAGATACATGTTAAAGAATAGGTTACAGAACCAGGCAAAAAAGGGCAACAGTTAACTTTTATATTAAATTTGTTAAAGCTAACCTTTGGCCTTCGGCATTCATATTGCGTACAGAAGAGAGAATCTGGTCAAAGCGTTGTGCAATGGGAAGCTGTGCAGGATCATGAACAGAAGGCCATTCCATGTCTATGAGACTCTGAAACAGCTTCTGCTTGGGGAAATGTCTGGCTGCTGTGGTGGGCCTGATATTAGACCTATAAGAGTTAAAAATTGTGCTTGAATCTATTTTTGTAATATATAAGATTATACCTTGAATAAAAAATATGTAAAAGAGTGATAGTTACACTTCTGAGGCATGCTGTTTCTCCTGGTGTGTCTGTTTCACAGCCTCTATCCAACTGTCAGGGGGCTGGAAACTCTTCAGGCTGGCTTTGTTAAAATACACATAAATCTCACCATCATCTGTGGGTGCATCTGTGATTAAAACAGTTAAAACACGCATTTTAATAACAATGGAAAAAGTCTAATCTCTTACTAATCTGTTATTCTCACCTTTTGCCACAAGAGGCTCTAAACTCCAGTCCTTCATACGATGCTCTACACACAGGCATATGATATCGTCCCAGGGAATTTCTTGAAAGGATGGTCCAGTCTGCTCATAGTCATCCCCATCTGCATCGCTCACATTTAAATATTGGTAGTTCACTCTTCTTAGCAGGTTCTCCAGGCGGGACATTAGAATGGGTTGGCTCAAGGGTGAGGTGGGGATCTGGGATACGTACTGGATTATAGAGGCGCACAAATGTGGCCAGGAAGCTGAGTAGCAAGGGAATAGATTGTTTTAATGCCACCATACAAATCCATAGCATTGATCTACAGTTAATTCAGGGTCAAATACCCAAATTATAAAAAAATTGCAGTCAAAAGCGTGAAATAATTTTTTTTTAAGTCTCTTATGCTTACCAAGGTGGAACTTATTTGTAAAAAAAATAAAATAAATACAGCAAAAATATTACAATTTAAAAGAACTTATTTTTTCAATGTAAATATATATATATATATATATATATATAGATATTTATTTTTTTTTATTTTTTTTAAATGCATTACTGTAATGGCAAAGCTGTATTTTCAGCAGCCATTACTCCAGTCTTCAGTGTCACAAAAAGAAAGATTTCTTCAGATTTTTTTCCTTTTTATTATCAATGTTGAAAGGTTTTAGTGGCTTAACATTTTTGTTCAAACCATGACTACCAGTTAGGGGTAAGAAGAAAAGAATAATAATACTTTTTAATTCATCAAGTGCTTATTCAGCATTTATAATGTTCCCAAGATTTCTATTTAAAATAAATTCATCAAAGAATCCTGAAAAAATGTATTAAGGTTTCCACAAAAACTATTACGTAGCACAACCGTTTCCAACGTTGTTAAGAACCAACATCAATAATTGATCACCAATAATAATTGATAAAAACTGAGTACCAATCAGCATATTAGATTGATTTCTAAAGATCATGTGACACTGAAGACTGGAGTAATGGATGCTGAAAATTCAGCTTAGCCACCACAGGAATAAATTACCATATTTTAAAATATATCAAAATATAAAAGTTTTTTTTTTTACAATAGTACTGTTTTTACTGTATTTTGAGCATAAGAGACATAACTGGTAAAACGTTTGGAATAAATAAGGAATACATTTCCACTAAAAGCATTCTCCCATTAGCAAAATATGTGAAAAATGTGCCAAATTGTACATAAAATGCATTTTCTGCATGCGTAGTTTCAGTTTACACAACATGAAAAACGCAACAGAAAATGGATCTTGAACTTTGAATGTGTTTGGTGTGTGGATTTCCTGTTTCTCATACCATTAACGGGAGGCAGATCCCACTCAGGAAGTTGCCGACTGTAGGATGGCTCTCCTCAGCCAGTCCTGGTGTTCTGGAGAGTTCCAGGCCTGATGAGGAATCAGCTCGCTGTTCTCGGGGAGAGAGAATTCAGGAGGTGGCCAGCACAGACTGGACAGGTGCTCTGACGAAACTACACCTGCCAGAAAATTCAGCACACTGTTGCAGAGTTGCACAATAGGCTCTGGGCGCTGAGATGGAAGACCTGCATGTTTCCTGTCCTGCTTGTCTCGTTGTAGTCTGGAGTAGAACTCACGGCACAGGCCTAACTCAACAACCTGCAGCAGGGTCTGAGAGCAGAGCGCTGGGCCAGCGGGAGAGCGGGCTGCAAGCCACCTTACAACAAGACTCATCTGAAGTGGAATGGTTATAAAAAGAATGTGTAAGTACATCATCCATATTTCGTTAAAAAATGCCTAAGTGAGGTTAAACACAAATTAAGGATGCATTAATATGGGGATTTTGCCTGATATGATAATTATATATATTTTGAAGTCAATAACCAACATATCAGCTGATATTAGACATAAACCTGCATTTTGACTGATTACTAAAAAAAATGCATAAAAGCATCCAGATCTATTAAGGCTTCAAATTACACCAGACAACATTAAAAAACTAAAAACTGCTTTTCTTTATACAAACTCTTTAAGAAAATAAATGGAAACTAAACACAAAGCTTTAAAAAAATATATAGGCTCCAATTTTAATTTATTTGTTTAAAAATAGGAATGTAATAAAAAAAGAGCCAAAATGATCATTTGGCTATAATTTATAAATATATCGCACTATTTTGCCTATTGGACCAATAGTATTATAACAGGGTGGCTACAGGCATAAACCATTTAAATTTAAGACTTTTTAATACCCCTTCTAAATTAAATTTAAGACCAAACTTATGACAGAAATATAAATTAAAAGTGAAAATATACAGTAATATTTCTAAGTAAACGCAAGTAAAATGACAATAACCAATTGTCAATTGCGAACGTGCGGTCGTCTGTGGAGTACAGTGGAGTGAAAAGAAATATAGAAGGCATTTTTATAAATGTCTTAAGCCTTGTATGTTTTAAATAATAAAGTATATTAATAAAGGCTTAGATTTAGTTTTATTAAAAAGAATTTTATTAGAACCGATTTATTTATAGTGTACTGATAATTGTTTCATATAATTAGTTTATTAATTAAACTAATAAATAGATAAAAAGACTTTGAGATATGTTTGGCAATTGTACCTTTTAAATAATAAATTAAAATGAGTTTGCTATATTTCAGATCACTATATTTGTTTTCCTTGATTTTTATTAACCCTAACTTTATTCTCATTATAAGAATTATAAATAATTGATTTCCGTATAAAATATTACTACAACACTTAAAAATAAACAGATTAGTGCCCTGTTTTGAGGACAAGAAATGAAAACCAATGCGATATGATGAATGTCCAAAAGATGGAACTCTGTAACGGCCAAATAGTGTTCAGTGTAGCGTTCATGACATGTTGATATGCCTTTAAGATGACGATGTTGTTTATGCGAGTGCGCACGCTCAGTGAGAGTGAGAATTCTTGCGCAAAGAGGAAGATGACCGATCTATCGCGGGCTGTTTTACTATAATGTGTTTACTTCCACTTTGATTTGTAGCGTTTTACAGAGTGTTTTCTTTAACCTGTTAACAACCACTCTTTCAACATGTATGTGAAGAGTGTGCTTTACTGAAAGAAAGCAACTATAAAAGGTCTCGTGGAACTACCAGTTCGTTTGCACTGTCTTCCCTATTCTTCATCTGACAGACGTTACAACACATAGACTGTTTTAAACAGGGGTTGGATAAATATGTTTTGCTTTTAAAACTGTTTTAATGTCGAGCCCATGAAGCAGCTCGATTGGTTAAGGTTAGGTTAGCCGATTGGTCAGTTGTTACTGATATGTCATACGTTACGTTACCTTGTAGAAAATATTTGACCTGGCTGGCAGAACGATGGCATGCATCTTAGCGATGACATGACAAACATATTTAAGACCTATCCAATCTGAATTTAAGACAATTTAATACTTTTTAAGGCCTTATTTTTAGGAAAATTGATTTAAGACTTTTTAATACTTTTTAATGACCCGCGGCCACCCTGTATAAGGTGACATTTATCGACTGATTCTGATAAAACACACATCACACATATCTATATCTATATACACACGCACACATATACACATACACATCCCCTAACAGACACTTTACAGACGTATCAATTTAATAAACATTCTCAATCCAATTCTGACTTTTTTGCAGGCGAACCTGCTGAATGAGGGTTGCTGTATAGTGTACACTAATGATTTTAATGTATATTACTACAATATGAACTAATTTTATAAATAAAATGTTAGATTCATCTTGTAGGCTATATTATCATTTAAATCATCGTAATAAATGGCTTAATTTTCTTCACTCAAAATGCAATTTCCAATTTCGAGGAGCCTGGACATAACTGCTTACAACTGTCGATTACGAAAGTTTAAAGTGACAGACAGTAGCAAAGACAACCTCAGTGAGATGTTTATGATACCAATATGATCACATCCCTAACTCAAATAGGTATAACTACATACTTTTTTTTAATACAGCCTTTTTTTTACTATATTATTTTTTTTTGCAGACCAACCTGCTCTGAGCCTTGCAGGTCAGTGAGGGTTGCTGGAATATGGACAAAGATGTATTCAGAGACGAGGCCATCTTTTACTAACATATTCAACATGAGTGCTGTGAAAGAGAGACAATAAAATAATCAGATTTTAGTCTTTAACACCACTTGTCTATTATACAATGTATTTTCTTTCAGAAACGTGCCTTCTTCCAAACCCTGATCGCTGACACCACTGTCTTGGTTGCCAGTAACCACCACAGCCAGTGGTAGAGGGAGAGTGCCAGCAGCTGGACTGCTGCACCTGTCTCAGCTGGAGGAGCGCAGAAAGCAGGGTCACATCCTCATCCTCTTCGCCCTGTCCAGCGCTGTTAAGAGGGGGAAGCAGCATCAGCAGAGCGTTGGTACCATGGAGCTCCTTCTGTTCCTCCAGCAGGCACTGGTCTTCTTCACTTAGGGGGCCATGGCATGCCTGCACAGAGACACAGGGGTTAATCATCAACGCAGAGACATTTGGACCCCTAGTTACAATTCTAATGAGCTTCATAATGAGCCAGAGAATACTTTTGGTTGTTTTTTTTACATTCAGTTCCATCGTCAATGTTTTTTTTTTTTTAAATAGGTTCTTGGGTAAATGCCTGTAACACACAAACTCAAAATGGTCACATTTTATTCTAAGAAATAGAATTATGTATCAGTATTTTTTTTAAAGCTTTTAAAGCTACACTGTGCGATTTTTACCCCCATCTAGTGGTGAAAAGGTATATGACCATCCAGTGAATATTAGTTTCTGTTCCTCAATTCCGATTCTACGGTGGCCAATGTAGTCCAAAATTAAAATGGCTTCTAGTTCGACCTCGTCCATGGGTGTTAACTCAAACGTAAACGCGAAAGGCGAAGCTTGAATTAACGGGTATGTCCCTCTTTGGCTAATGTACTTTCAAGATGGAGGGACAACATGGCGACCGACATTAGAACCCCTTACCCGTATGTATTTTCAATGGCATTTTATACACTCACGAGAATACTTTATTACTTGTAAATATACATTAATGAGCACATTAATGTATGTATTATACATTAATGTATATATTTGCATATATTTTTGTATTAAGTGTTTTTAGCTAAGAATAAACTAAGAGTTACACAGTGTAGCTTTACTTGTCTAATATTGCCTACAGGTTTTCAGGGACATTAAACATCACGCCGAACAGGTAAACTCATCTATTCACTAGTCTGTTTTTACAGCCTCATTGTGTTTATAATCACAGTCTTTCAAACTATAGTAACTCAAAAACATTTTTAAAATAAAGACTTAAAGAGCTATCGGAAGCTTAGTGATGGGGATATTGAAGTCACTCGACTGAGGTGCTTCAGAAGTCAGTTGTGTTAATTTGTGAAGATTGTCCTGATATCCATTAAATGTAAAAACAATACATTTTTGTTGGTCTCGGAGCTCACTTTCTGCAATAATCCAAAAGTCAATGGGAAAATCCTACCGAGTTTTTGACAAGGGAACCAGGGTGATGCTAACTTCCCGGTAGAGCCATACCGATATATCGGCAGGCCGAATATTAGGCATTTTCCAAACTGTGTCGGCATCGGTATCGGCAGTTATAATGGCCGATAAATGAATATTTAAAAAAATTCAATTAAAACGGACGAAACACGCTTCAACCATGTCATGAGTGTTGGGAGTTTGTAGTTCGTCCACCAGAGGGCACTCTACACCGTTCCTGTTGGCAACACTCGTTGAGTTGGTCACGAGACATACATTGCTTGAATAACAATTAAAAGAACATCCACATCAGTTCTCTTAACTCAAATAAGCATGACAAAATTTGTGACTATCATGTCCAGTTTTGCTGCTGTTAAAGGAGCATAACGCAAGTCTCAGAGTTTTTGCAGAACTACGCCCCCTCTGGCGATAAACGAAAACTGCGTGCGCGCTCATGGAATACACGCATACACGCACGTTTGCAGCGAGCTGTTCATAACCAAAGGACTGGAGCATCAGCCGCACAGTGTGCGGCACACATCTTTTGTTACAGTCATAATGAGGTAATACAGTTATAAATCTGCAAGTCATTTAAAATATATGAAAGGAAATGCATTTGAGTAAATTACACACTTATGTAGGCCTATGTGTGTGTGTGTGAGGGGAAAACAGGGTAACGTTAGTAGAAAACTTAGGCTTTTGTTTCCATCGAATCTCCATGTTGAACTGTTTTATGTGCTTACTGTATCCACTTATGATTGTATTATTATGGAAACACGTTCATGAACACGTTTGAGCCCTGAGAGCAGACCGCCCGAGATCTCTCCGTTGTTGAAAGCCTTCCCGATGTTGACTCTAGTCTTATTCCGACGCCTGGCACTGGACAGACAGAAGTTGTATTTTCTTTGCCTCACGTGGAGTTTGCGTTGGGGTTTGTAATGAAGCTACAAGCCGGTCTCTTTGGGGCTGTTTTTACATCTGGCCACAATGCGTTTTCTCAGATCTATTTGATTTATCAAAACGATTCCATTACACCTGGTCACATAAATGTGTTTTTGCAAAACGGATATTAATCTGATATTCAATTCCCGCGTTATATAGATTTCATGAAGTGCACGTCACCGAAAGCAACAGATGAGCTGCATTTTATATAATCATCGGCTTCGGCTATTTCAAAATCAGCAAAGACAGCAATAAGAGAGAGCGGCAAAAGCCCTGGTATGAGATCATTTCATTTCTTAAGGCTACTTTTAATGAAGATAGTGGAGGTGGAAGGTAACTTAGTGTTAATCGTATGCGTCTTACTTTCACTTTCATTTGCGATAGATTGCGGCGCGCTGGTTTGATGAATACACTCGCCTGCTCAGGTGATGCACGTCGTCATATATGACTAAAACAACATGAAAAAGCCTGTTTTCAACAACCAGATGCATTTACACTTGTCCAGTTTCGTCTGGAATACGGCCCAGACCACGTCCTCAAGTGGTTTGAGCTATCGGATTCAAATCCGTCTGGATTCAACCTGGTCTTTTCACGATCGAATAAGTTATCCGATCACAGAAAACACATGAAGTGACCAGATGTAGGCTAAACAGCCCCTTTGAATCCATCTTCTACTTTTGGGAAAGTTGACTAAAGTTGCGTCGCTCGAGTTGTCTTCTCTGATACGGAGAACGGCGGCGAATACACTAACCTGCAAAGCATAGGCACATAGCCAGGCGAGCGTGAACGCGCATGACGTCACGCCCAGTCTCAGATTCGAGCCCGAATCCCTCTTATTTATTTCACTGTACAGGATTATAGAGGCGATCGCAGTGATCAGAGAAGGGCTCATTCAGCCCATCAGGCGATTGTTTCAGCATGTATGGGTTAGAAAACGGCTATTTTTAACATAAAATGTTGCGCAATGCACCTTTAAATAAGCTGAGAGTGAAGTGGAATTTGTTATGTTATGTTGTTACAGTGTAGTTGACTGACTGTCTTCTGACAATGTGACTGAAGTATTTCTGTAATAGCGCGTGACAGTTATAGCAATGAGACGCATCATCTCTCCTTGGCCTGTTATATTGAAAATATATGTTTTACAATTTGCAGTATGACGTTATCTATTTGCTAAATTATGGCTCATCATAGAATAGCTAACCACAAAGCTAGCTAATGCCACTATCATCAGTCTGTTCTGTCGCAACAATAAAAGAAACAAGTTTCTTTTTTAAATGCATTATCATATTATTTTAGTTAAAACTCATAAATAACTACAAATAACTAATGTTATTTGTTTAAAAAAAATAATAATCTGCCAATATATTGGAATATCAAATTTTAAAAACCAAAAAATATTTATATCGAGTATCGGCCTTCAAAATCCTTTATCGGTTCGGGCTCTACTTCCCTTGATGGCCTACAAAAATACATCATCACTGCAGCACTCAATTTTTCCTCCTGTGGCCCATTTTCTCCCCATTACCTCACTGTAACTGTGTAAATAATGACAGAATTTTCATTTCTTCTGAGGCTCACCTTTATAGAGATGTGAACTTCATGAGTCTTTCCCTTAATATTTGTCAGGCTGTGACTGATGCACAACGTCTTTAGTTGCCCTTTCGGTTCTTTCTCACTATCTTTAGATTGATTTCCTCCACCCAATTTAACCTCAAGCCAGTCTGTCAGAATCCTGCATGGAAACAAACATAAAACAAAAATGTCAGTTATAATTTCACATGATTTAAAGGGGGAGTTGACTGTGATTTCACTTTTTTCATTTTATAGTGTGTAATGTTGCTGTTGGTGCATGAACAGTATCTACAAAGTTGCAGCGCTGAAAGTTCAGTGTAAGCAGAGATATCGTCTTTTAAAAATCAGGAAGTATAATTGCCTACAAATACGACTCGATTGGGACTACAGCTGGGTTATGGTACGTCACTAACACACACATTTGCATCAACCCCTAACTCCGGAATATGTAGGAAAGGGCATGATCATATTTCAGCAGCTCCTCGTCGAGTGAGTTGTTCACGCAGCTGTCAGGTCTTCTGTGTTTCGAACTTCCCACGGACACTATACTTCGAACAACAATGGATAGATTTATGTTTGATTATATTCCTGAAAGTGACTGATCGTAATCTAGCTCTCTGTGCTGCACATTTTACGGAAGACAGCTTCCAGAATCTCCACGGGTTCAACACCAGATTCAACAAGAAACTGTTTCTAAAACATGAAGCAGATCCAACTTTAAAATCAGAGGCAGCAGTTGTTGGGCCACAACCTGTAAGTAGGCTAAGACTTCATCATTTTAAATGTATTTGCATGTATAATTCCAGACGTAGCCTTGTGTTTTATTATTTTTCAAATGCCAGCACTGGCTTTATAGGCTAGCGATTTATGCTATTTTGTGTCAACGACAAATGCGTACAAACATTATGGACCTGAATTTTGTAAAAGTACTAAAGTTGTAAACGTATTTTTCATGTAAATATGTTTTATGACGTTATTTTCGATTTTGATCAAGAACGTAAACATGCCAACACTGTTTGTGTATAACATTAGTAGCCAGTCAGTTGCTATTGTTGCCAGTCAGATGCTATTGTGTAAAACAAACGTGTATAAAGTTAAAAAATGTAGCAAATTATCATTCAGAAACGTTTAGTAAGAGCCGTGTGTGGTGAGGTTCTGCTTGACTCTCTTCATCGCGGCTTTCTCGGTCTGATTCTGCCTGAAACTGAACTGCAGTTCGAACACATATTTACATCTGGACCGGAGCTCATGATATGCCCGTAAAGGTCAATGGGCGTTAACCTTCCGCAGACAACGTGAGCGACAGTTTAGCCAATCACAACACACCGGGCCAAACTAACCAATCTGAGCTCACCGAAGGAGCAGTTTCATAGTATCAGAAAGTGAACCGCTCGTTCAGGGGACAGAGGAGAGCGCGGCTGACAATAAAGGTGAAGTTTATGAAAAATATGAAAAAAAACAAACAAAAAAACACAAATACATGTTATATTGCACCCCATAAACACAATCATGCGAAGAAAAAAAGCACTCAAACCCCTTTAAGAAATGTTCATCATTTTGTTTTTTACCTGCTGGCAAAGCTTATGTCACTATCGCAGGTGCTTGGCAACAGAAGAGTGGCTTTCCAATAGACTCTGTCAGGTGCATTAGGGGTGCTTTCTGCCACAAGGGCGGGAAGATCAAGAGGCATCCATACACGCTCACTGCCAAAGAAGGACAATTAAGCATACAGACAATCACAGTTATCTGCATCCTGCTCATCTATGCCAAACTTACCTCAGTAAGAGATTGTAGTAGTAGGACACTTTCATTTGATGAACTGCTTCTTGTCTCATTTTCAGCAACCTATAAAATTAAAGTCAGAACCAGGAACAAACATTAAAGCAAATTCAAAACAACAAACAAATCCAAGTAAAATAAAACAACTAGATTGAAATCACCAATGACATACCTTGTGCAGGAAACTGCCATGTTCCCAGAGTTGCCCAGGTTGACCATCCCCTGAGCCAAAAGGTCCAGACAGGGGCTGGAAGGAGCACTGGGGACAAGGGCCTTCAGTTTGAACTGTGGATCGACACAGCCAGGGGCTGCAGGGAAACTCACGCATCTGTCTCTTTAGCTGACGACGCACGGCTACCACGTCACGCCACCTGAAGTACACGCACACATCTGTTATTTAAAGGTTTCTAAAGAAGTGGGATAAAGCACACCTCCAAGACCTGCTTTATTAACATAAAGAGAAACAATTAGCTCCTCAAACCTCTTAATGAACTTGCGGGCGCGCCTCAACTCCTCGTCCAAGATCTCTTGTGCCATCGCGGCCACCTCCTCAGCAATCGTCTCCTCTACTATGCCGTTGCATTCCTCCTCAGAACAGCGAGCAATACAAGCCGCTTTCACCTCTAAAGCAAGCCTAGAAGAGAAGTACCACATTACCAGTTTTGCAAACGTTTATTGGTGAAGTTCATTAAAACCTGTCAAGAACATGTCCAAGTCATGTATGATAATTACGGAAGCGTATTGCATTCACTTGAAGAAAAAAATCTACTCTGTTTTTCTGAATTACCAAGTAAATTTTTCATGAGAAAAAAGCTTTTTGCTCTGTTTTTCTGAATTAACAAGTTAATTTTTTATGAGAAAAAAAAAGTTTTGCTCTGTTTTTCAGAATTAAAAAAATTTCCATGAAAAATGAACTCGTTAATTCAGAAAAATAGAGCAAAAACTTTTTTCTCATGAAAAATTAACTCGCTAATTCAGAAAAAAGAGCAAAAAAAAAAACTCCATAAAAAAATAAACTTGTTAATTCAGAAAAAACAAAGCAAAAGTTTTTTTTCTCATGAAAAATTAACTCGTTAATTTAGAAAAACAGAGCAAAAACTTTTTTTCTCTCATGAAAAATGAACTTGTTAATTCAGAAAAAGAGCAAAAACTTTTTTTCTCATGAACAATTAACTCGTTAATTCAGAAAAACAGAGCAAAAAAATTTCATGAAAAATTAACTTGTTAATTCAGAAAAACAGAGCAAAAACTTTTTTTCTTATGAAAAATTAACTCATTAATTCAGAAAAACAGAGCAAAAACTTTTTCTCATTAAAAATTAACTCATTAATTCAGAAAAAGAGCAAAAAAAATGTTTTCTCATGGACAATTAACTCGTTAATTCAGAAAAACAGAGCAAAAAAAATTCTCATGAAAAATTAACTCGTTAATTCAGAAAAACAGAGCAAAAAAAATTTCCTTTAAAAAATTAATTTGTTAATTCAGAAAAACAGAGCAATTTTTTTTTCTCATGAAAAATTAACTCATTATTTCAGTAAAACAGAGCAAAATAAATTTCTCATGAAATGTCCATTTACTCAACCTCATACATTTGACGGTAGCCATTGACTTTGTATTTTTTCCTATGAAAGTCAATGGCTACCGTCAACAGTTTTATTACTGAAATTCTTTAAAAAATCTTCCTTTGTGTTCAGCAGGATAAATAAACTCATACAGGTTTGGAAAAACTTAAGGGTAAGTGATGACAATATTTTTGGTTGAACTATCCCTTTGAGGAGACAACATCATGAAAAAGCCAAAGGTGACAGACAATAGCCAGGAAAACCTGTGTGAGATGGTAATGTAGGATGACATACCTTATCTCAGCCTCAGCGGTCGCTCTAATGCTCTCTGTTCAGCACCTCGTCGCTGATCTTAAGACACATCTCACCACTGAACTGGTCAAGAAAGGCTTCCTTCTGCCTAAAATCAAACAAAAATGAAAGAAGAGTAGGAAACTTAAACACAAAAACACAAGCATTGTATTAAATCATGAATGTAGAGGGCCTTTCACACACCTGGCTTCTTCCTTCTTGCGTTTCTCTTCTGCAATTCTCTCCTTTTCAGCTCTGATCTCTGATGTGGACAGTTCCCTCAGCAGCTGATCTACGACTTCACTCACAACATTGTCCAGCTCAATGTCACTTGCACTGCAGGACACATTAAGAAAAAAGAAGAACATTTTTTGTTTTTTTAATTTTCACCCTCAAGAATTTTAAACCTGTAGGTCAATAAAGGAAATAGTTTCTACCTGAGGGCTACAGACACATATTCAGCAGCTGCACGGGTTACAATAGAGACTTCGGCATCCACTACCTCAAGAAGCACCGCATCCACCTCTGCCATGATGTCCTGCCGGAGAGAATTGTCTCATCAGTGAGCTTATGTATGTAGCACAATGTAGGACTGCTGCACTTTGTGGTTCAGATTGAAAAGAGTCTCACTTGATCTGTGTAGGCTGGCTCTGGTTTGGGTGGAGGAGATGGAGGTCGGACTGGCTGTGGGGCTAATATGGGCTGGAAAACAATCTGTGTCACCCCAGGCAGAGTGGGTTCTGCTGTTTGGGACTTCTCTCCGGTTTCCTCCATATAGTCAGGCTTTACAGGCTCGGTCATGCCAGGAACATCCATTAATAGCCGTGGTTCAACCAGAAGCCTTGTTTTCACCTGAGGCCTTGAGTCAGGCTCTATCAAAGGCTTCAAATCCTGCCTCTGTGGTTGAACTGCCAAAACCAAAATATGTTGTAAAGAAAAGCACATTCTAATTTTCACTAATGAAGAACTGAAGTGCATTCACACCTTTCAGGGCAGCTGGTGGAGCCTCTGACGATAGACGATCTCCAATGTACTTGTTGCTGGAGTCAAAGCTGCAAACGGGATTGTGCTGAGGTGGGTTGGCAGCAGTCTCACCATTCACCACCTCGCCAATCAGAACAGTTCTCTTCCTCTCAATAGCCACAGACTTGGTCTGCAGCAGGAGAAATCAGGCTCCTGGATAGGCTGTCCGGACTAAGTTCTACCATGCTGGATGATAAACAAAATAAGGCATTAATTTTCAAGAATTCTGCATCTCCAAAATGACATTGGATACTATTGTTAAGAGAAATAGGGCTGTCAAATAAGATTAATCGCATCCAAAATAAAAGTTTGTGTTTACATAATATATGTGGGTACACTGTGTATAATTATTTTGTGTGTGTATATATATATATGTATATATATATATATATATATATATATATATATATATATATATATACACACATACATATATATTTAAGAAAAAAATATTATTTATATATAAAATATTTATACTTTTATATAATATAAATTATATATAAATCTATATACAATATAAACATTAAAATATTTCTTAAATATATACAAGCATGTTTGTGTATTTATATACACTACCAGTCAAAAGTTTAAGATCGGTAAGATTTTTTATGTTTTTAAAAGAAGTCTCTTCTGCTCACCAAGGCTGCAATTTTTTTATTAAAAATACACAAAAACACAGTAATATTGTGAAATATTATGACAATTTAAAATGACTTTTTTATGTTAATATTTATTAAAATGTAATTTATTCCTCTGAAAAAAGCTGAATTTTCAGCATCATTACTCCAGTCTTCAGTGTCACATGATCCTTCACAAATCACTCTAATATGATGATTTTATGCTCCAAAAACATGTATGATTATTATCCATGTTGAAAACAGTTTTTTACATTTTTATTTCAGGATTCTTTGATGAATAGAAAGTTCAAAGAACAGCTTTTATTTAATTAGAATCTTTTCTAACATTATAAATGTCTTTACTGTAACTTTTGATCAATGTAACTCATCCTTGATGAATAGAAGTATTGATTTCTTATTTATTTCCCAAAAATAAAATACAAATTCTTACTGACCCCAAACTTTTTAAAGGGTAGTGTTTAATGTAACAAAAGCTTTCCATTTCAGATAAAAGCTGTTCTTTTGAACTTTCTATTCATCAAAGAATCCTGAAATAAAAATGTAAAAAACTGTTTTCAACATGGATAATAATCATACATGTTTTTGGAGCATAAAATCATCATATTAGAGTGATTTGTGAAGGATCATGTGACACTGAAGACTGGAGTAATGATGCTGAAAATTCAGCTTTTTTCAGAGGAATAAATTACATTTGAATATATATTAACATAAAAAAGTCATTATAATTGTCATAATATTTCACAATATTACTGTTTTTTGTGTATTTTTTATCAAAAAATTACAGCCTTGGTGAGCAGAAGAGACTTCTTTTAAAAACATAAAAAAATCTTACCGATCTTAAACTTTTGACCGATAGTGTATATATATATATATATACAAAATAATTATACACAGTGCACCAACGTATATTATGTAAACACAAACTTTTATTTTGGATGCGGTTAGTCAGCGATTAACCCTATTGAGAAAGGATCTAACATTGAACAACAGATGTTTTGCAAAAATCAAGACAACAGAGAATATAAGTATGACATACCCATCATTGATATTAAGGCCATACTGTTGAATAAAGTCTGCAGCTTCAGTGGCATTGCGGAACATGAGCATTCTGACAAAGTCCTCAATTGGGAAAATGGTGGATCTCTGGGACCCAACAGTAAAGGCCACATTGAGGATTTTCAGTGCCTTGCTTCTCACCTAAACAAGCAGAGAAAAATAGTTCTTAAGAAACTTAAGTGTAATGAATGACAAAGTACTTCATAAATACCGCCTACTGAACTACCCTCTGGGTAAGAAGCATTTACCTGATTGAAGTATCTGTGAAGTATGCAGCTGCTCAAATAGGAAGCAGCTCTCACAAGTTTAAAGAACCGGACAAAGTTATTGCTGTTGAGTGCTGCAAAGGCCCTCACAGCAAAATCCACCTCCGGAGACTCCCGTACCTCTTTGCGAAACTGCTGCACCTCACTGGATTGACACAAAGCAAATACATTTGTATTAATTATACCATTAGTGCAAGGAATTACTGATTGGTTCTCTTCAGAAAATATCTGTATTAGAACCATTCTGTGCAGTCATTGGGAGCCAGATTATGTCCCTTTTCAATGTGCTCATTAACCTAAGAGTTAATTTATTTTCAGATCATATAAAAATACAGCAAGAAATTAAGGCTAACACATTTATATTTACATGTTTGACAGGTGCTTATCCAAAGTAACTTTTATTACATATATCCATGGTTTCACAGACCTGGCTTAAGCCTAGTCCCAGACTAAAATGCATGTTTGAGCTGTTTTAATTGAAAGCAACTTGCACTGACATTAACTAGTGCCATTGTTTTGTCTCACGATGCAAGTTTTTTTTGTAAGGCACATTTATAAAAATGACTATTATTAACTATTATACTTAATCTAAGCCTCGTCAGTGAAACCAGACCTAAGGTATACCAAAGCATATTAGAAATAATTTCACTTGCCAGACATCTTTGAAAGGCTACATCTTTAGGCATGCAAGTGCAGCTCCTGTCTCTTTGAATGGGGAAACATCAAATTCTCCAAAACTGTTCTCCAAGCTTACGATTAAATTTCATATTTGACATCACCAATGAAATAACTACTGTCTCAAAAATTTAGTTTGTAAACACTCAAATCATGACAAAAAAAATAAAAAATAGTTCAGCTAATGCGGACAACCAGTCCTAAGCGTGCGTCTGAGAACACTGACTGTTTCCATGGGAACCGAGGCTTCTAATGCCAGCTGCAGTGAAGTGATGACTTAACCAATCAGCAATTGAATCTTATTTAGATTGCAGGACTTATTCCTCCATTTTGCGTGTTGCACTTTCACCCAATCATAATAATACGAGTGCACCGTCTATCTATATATAAAGTCTTTGGGTACACATCAGTTCATAATTGAAGAGTTCAGATGCAAAAGTCTCTAAATGCCATTTGAAATTTTCTTCTAAAATGATCATTTTTATCAAGCTTGTACACTCACCGGCCACTTTATTAGGTACACCTGTCCAACTGCTCGTTAACACTTAATTTCTAAGCAGCCAATCACATGGCGGCAACTCAGTGCATTTCAGGCATGTAGACATGGTCAAGACAATCTCCTGCAGTTCAAACCGAGCATCAGTATGGGGAAGAAAGGTGATTTGAGTGACTTTGAACATGGCATGATTGTTGGTGCCAGAAGGGCTGGTCTGAGTATTTCAGAAACTGCTAATCTACTGGGATTTTCACGCACAACCATCTCTAGGGTTTACAGAGAATGGTCCGAAAGAAAAAAACATCCAGTGAGCGGCAGTTCTGTGGGCGGAAATGTGGGCGGAAATCTTGTTGATGCCAGAGGTCAGAGAAGAATGGCCAGACTGGTTCGAGCTGATAGAAGGGCAACAGTGACTCAAATAACCACCCGTTACAACCAAGGTGGGCAGAAGAGCATCTCTGAAAGCACAGTACGTCGAACTTTGAGGCAGATGGGCTACAGCAGCAGAAGACCACACCGGGTGCCACTCCTTTCAGCTAAGAACAGGAAACTGAGGCTACAATTTGCACAAGCTCATCGAAATTGGACAATAGAAGATTGGAAAAACGTTGCCTGGTCTGATGAGTCTCGATTTCTGCTGCGACATTCGGATGGTAGGGTCAGAATTTAGGCGTCTACAACATGAAAGCATGGATCCATCCTGCCTTGTATCAACGGTTCAGGCTGGTGGTGGTGGTGTCATGGTGTGGGGAATATTTTCTTGGCACTCTTTGGGCCCCTTGGTACCAATTGAGCATCGTCGCAACGCCACAGCCTACCTGAGTATTGTTGCTGACCATGTCCATCCCTTTATGACCACAATGTACCTGTAGGAGCCTAAATGCAGTTGTTTGATGAATGATGTGTTTTGTGTGATTTGTTTTGGGAAAAATGTTTACAGTGCTTGCAGATATTTATAGAGTTAATTGGGTAATTATCTAAAGCAAGCAAGTTGACGTCATTATCTAAAATGACGTGTGTGTGCGTGACGCGGAGCTGCTTCGGTGTGTGTGACGAGAGGTAGCGGCGCTGTTCTTTGATGTCATTCATTTGAGTCAGTTGGCTGGGTGAACGGTCAGTCAAACACGGAGAGTGAAGCCACACAGTTTTTTGACTAAATGTAGGTTCCACTGTTCCACTGAATGTAGCCTTAGTTTGACGCTTTATCCACTCTCCTTGTCCGCGTGCCCATTTCAATGAATCCACATGACAACTCTTGATTTATATCTTCGTTTATTTAGTAATCCACAAACATCAGTACAGTAACATGTTAGAGTTAAAGGTTCACCCAGCCAACTGACTCAAATGAATGACACGAGAACAGCGTCACTACCTCTCGTCACACACACCGAAGCAGCTCCGCGTCACGCACACACACGTCATTTTAGATAATGACGTCAACTTGCTTGCTTTAGATAATTACCCAATTAACTCTATAAATATCTGCAAGCACTGTAAACATTTTTCCCAAAACAAATCACACAAAACACATCATTCATCAAACAACTGCATTTAGGCTCCTACATTACCGGCCCCTAATTGTTATCAATGTCCTTGAAACAATTATAAAAAACTTAAATCAAAGGAGCCTGAATAATAACTAATAAACTATTTAAGAAATATTCTTGGTCTTTGCCCTATCCGAAATAGGGTCTTGCCTTCGGAACAGCTTATGCGTCGTCCTCCGATCCTTGAAGTAGACATAGCTTTGTTCTCGGGCGACAAAGCTCGTTGCTCTTAGTCTTGACTTTCACCTGACGAACGAAGCCTTTCTTGTCAGGAAAAATCTCCACAACTCTTCCAAGTGGCCATGAATTTCTGGGCGATGAATCATCCACGACCAGCACTACATCACCAACACTGAAGTTTCTTCCAGGTGTGAACCATCGTTGACGTTCTTGGAGCTGCATTAGATATTCTTTACACCAGCGTTTCCAGAATATATCAGCGAGGTACTGAACTTGTCTCCACCTGCGATTAGCATACTGGTCGTCCTTGCTAAACACTCCTGGGGGTAACTCAGGCTTGACCTTGAGTAACAACAGGTGGTTGGGCGTTAAGGCCTCTAAATCATTAAGGTCTGAAGAAGCCTGGGTGATCGGCCTGCTGTTTATGATGGCCTCAGCTTCACACAGCAAGGTATGGAGACCTTCGTCGTCCAAAAGTTGTTCCTTCACTGTGATGTTCAGAATTTTCCTCACCGAACGAATTAGTCGCTCCCAGCATCCTCCATGATGAGAACCTGCAGGCGGATTAAAGTGCCACTGGATTCCCTTCTCTTGCAAATTCTTTGCTATCTTGCTGGTGTTCCATTCTTTTATGGATCTTTTCAACTCACTGTCGGCCGACCTAAAATTGGTTCCGTTATCAGAGTACATCTCTTTGACTTGTCCTCTTCTAGCAAGAAATCTTCTTATTGCATTAAGGCATGCGTCGGTGTCAAGTGAAGATGCGACTTCTAGATGCACAGCTCGTATGGCAAGACATGTAAAGATGACACCATATCTCTTTACTTGCACTCTTCCTCTTTTCACCAGAAATGGACCAAAGTAGTCAACGCCGACTCTTGTGAATGGGGGACTGTTGGGCAGGACCCTGCATTCTGGTAGATCAGCCATGAGTTGCTTACCAGCAGTTCCATGTAATTTCTTACAGCTGATGCACCTGGACAAGAACTTTCTAATAGCACCGTTTGCTCCAGGGACCCAGAATCTTTGACGCAGTTGTGCTAACATATGATTTCTCCCGGCATGAGCTGTAATATCGTGAATGTGCCTCAGCACAAGCATCGTGATGTGTGAATCCTTTGGCAAGATGACTTGCTGTTTGGAATCTTCTGGCATCGCTGCGCGGCTTATTCTTCCGCCAACTCTGATGACTCCGTTTTGGAGTACCGGGTTCAGCTTATAGAGCGAACTACTTTTCTTTACCCTTTGATGTTCCTTTAGCATAATCAAGTCTTCTTTGAAACTTTGTGTTTGACAGTATTTCACTATTTCTCCTTCTGCTTCGGTCAAATCATCACGGGTTAGGTGAGTTCCCTTGAAACATTTCTTGGGCTTATTAATTTTGTTTTCTCCTTGTGAGTTCAGTTTCTTTCCCTTTGATTTCAGTTCCTTAAGCAAGTTTTTAAACTTCAGGAACCATGCCACCGCACGTTTCAGTTTTGTCCAAGATGAGTAGTAGTTCATCAACTGTTCCATAGCATTTTTGGGCTCTTGGATCTGAATAACATGTGCTTGAACTACCCTCTTAACTTCTGAGTCGTCACTGTCCAGCCTTCCGGGATCTGGATTTTTGGGCCACTGGTCTTGTGCACAAAGCAGAAAACTTGGTCCTACAAGCCAGCTTTCGTTGTTCAAGAACGCTTCAACCGTTTGTCCCCTCGAGACGTGATCAGCGGGATTCAAACTGGTGTTGATGTATCTCCATTGTGAAGACTGAGAATGCTCCAGGATTGTTGTGATTCTATTGGCAACGAAAGTCTTGAATCTTGTGCCTTCGCTATTCAAGTACTTCAGCACAGCTGTGCTGTCTGTCCAAAAAACTGATTCGCTAAGTTCCAATTCAAGCTCTTTCTTCAGAAGCTTGTCCATCTTGACGGCAACTGTGGCTGCAGTCAATTCCATTCTTGGTATGGTGGGAGACTTTAAAGGCGCAACCCTTGCCTTTGCCATAATTAGGGTGGATTGAACTTCACCGCTTGCAGTGCGTAGCGGTAGGTAGCTGGTTGTTCCGTATGCGTCTTCACTAGCATCGGCGAAATGATGTAACTGTGAAAAGACTGGCGCACCAAACTGTTTTGACTTAACGCATCTGTCAACTCCAAAGGTTTCAAGCTGTTGCAATCCAGACATCCATTTTTTCCAGCTCTCAATGACATTATCAGGCAGATCTTCATCCCAACTATACTTCTGTCGACACAAGTCTTGCAAGATTCTTCTGGCAGGCAGTATCACTGGAGCGAGAAAACCCAACGGATCGTAAATGGAACAGACGAGGGAAGTAGGCCTCTTCTAGTGTATGGTCGAACTTTGAGGTTGATTTTGAACTTGAACTGATCCGTTTCGGCGCACCACTGTATTCCTTGTGATCCTGCCTGCCAGAAGAATCTTGCAAGACTCTTCGGGTGTGTGACTGAGAGGTAGTGACGCTGTTCTTCGTGTCATTCATTTGAGTCAGTTGGCTGGGTGAACGGTCAGTCACACACGGAGAGTGAAGCCACACAGTTTTTTGACCTTTAACTTTACTTTAACTTTACTTTAACTTTAGCTTTAACTCTAACATGTTACTGTACTGATGTTTGTGGATTACTAAATAAACGAAGATATAAATCAAGAGTTGTCATGTGGATTCATTGAAATGGACGCGGACAAGGAGAGTGGATAAAGCGTCAAACTAAGGCTACATTCAGTGGAACAGTGGAACCTACAGTACCCAACTTCTGATGGCTACTTTTAGCAGGATAATGCGCCATGTCATAAAGCTGGAATCATCTCAGAATGGTTTCTTGAACATGACAATGAGTTCGCTGTACTCAAATGGCCTCCACAGTCACCAGATCTCCATCCCAATAGAGCATCTTTGGGATGTGGTGGAACGGGAGATGCGCATCATGGATGTGCAGGCCGACAAATCTGCAGCAACTGTGTGATGCCATCATGTCAATATGGACCAAACTCCCTGAGGAATGCTTCCAGCACCTTGTTGAATCTATGCCACGAAGAATTAAGGCAGTTCTGAAGGCAAAAGGGGGTGCAACACGTTACTGAGCATGGGGTACCTAAGTAAAGTGGCCGGTGAGTGTATATTTAAGTTCAGTAATTTCACTTAAATGGCAATGAAGATTACCTATTAATTGTCATTTAAGTGAAATTACTGAACTTAAATATACAAGCTTGTTAAAAATGGTCATTTTAGAAGAAAATTTCAAATGGCATTTAGAGGCTTTTGCATCTGAACTCTTCAATTCAAACCCATGACCTATTTTGAAACATTGTTATTGTTTGGCACACTCTACTGTTTGAGCTTAACTACCTAAAAAGGGTGGATTCCAAATTCCAAACAGTTTTATGATTAGTGTTACTGCCAAAAAACATTAGTGATGTGAGGCGCATTACCGAAGAATATCTCCATCATTGAGCTTAAGCAACACGTTGTATTGGCGGAACTCTGCCTCATTGGAGCAGTACACCTCCTTGGTGGCTAAGTCTTGATACATCTCCTTCAGACTCTGCAGGCATTTTGTCATATTCTCATTGTTGATCTTGGCATCAAAAGACATCATGGGTTCTTGGCAGAGGTGATGGGCACAGTGAATGTGGAAACGGGTGCATTTCTCGATGAGCAATACTGTTACTGGATCACATAGATGCTGCTGGGTAATGTCCTACAAAAGATGTTCAGGCATAATTACAAAAAAATGGCTAAGTTGTAAAATAACACAATGGCGACATATTCACATTGACAGTTGTAATATTTTTAAAGCTACACTGTGTGATTTTTACCCCCATCTAGTGGTGAAAAGGCATATGATCATCCAGTGAATATTAGTTTCTGTTCCTCTCAATTCCGATTTCGTTTTAACACCTACGGTGGCCAATGTAGTCCAAGATTAACATGGCTTCCAGTTCGAACCTCGTCCATGAGTGTTAACTCAAACGTAAACGTGAAAGGCGAAGCTTGAATTAACGGGTATGTCCCTCTTTGGCTAATGTACTTTCAAGATGGAGGGGCAACATGGCGACCGAATATTAGAACCCCTTACCCGTATGTATTTTCAATGGCATATTATACACTCACGAGAATACTTTATTACTTGAACGAAGCAAACATACATTAATGAGCACATATATTTTGAAAGAACTAAGTGTTTTTAGCTAAGAATACACTAAAAGAGTTACACAGTGTAGCTTTAAATAATAACATCAGTAGAAATAAGACAAAGTTGTATGCCCACCTTTCGAATGCCTCTCGTTCTGTTCCAGACAAAGTCATACCAGTCACGGTAATTGCCCTCGCCATGGTCCATAATCTGAGTCACCAAGTAGTCCATAGTCATACTTAGCACAGGAAGTGGTCTAAGCTCATGAGAGAGTGGCTCTTCCTGATCGGCCGAGGACCTGCTATATTCTTTGATGGCAGCAAAATGATCCACCTAAACAGATTTAGACAAATAACTAACCAATGGCAAAGGCAGGCATTCGACATAATATTGACCCTTAGCCTAGAACTCTAATAAATATGTGGATTTCAAATCATTATTGGACTGTATTGTCACAAACCTTTTCTGTATCTGGAACAACTTCAAAGACACTCAGCTGGTTACGGGTTTCTCTCATATACCGTTCTTTCTCCGGGCACATATCAGGGCATGTTCCCACAAAGACTTTAGACAGATCCAGGTCTGTTCTTTTGGGCCAAGACTTCAGAGACAAAAAGACCATTATTACCCTATAATTTATACAAGCAATATACATAATATTTTTTTACATAATATTGTAATAAGTTCAATACAATATGGTATCAGAGACCTTGCCGTAAAATCTTATCTCTCTGCTCGAGGAGGCGGTATCTCTCCTCTGCTGTTTCAGCCACCTGACCGATGAGAGGCTGCAGTACTGAGGGCAGGTTACTATTAGGCCGCTCCTCTGAGACCGACTCCAGTGGTGCCTCGATTTCAAACTGGAGTGTTTTAGCCACAGATGATTTTTTGATCGGAGAGCTTTAACAGGACATACACAGCAATAAATAATCAGGCCAAATAACCATCATGCAAAGGGATTGTTTGATATTACATGTCTTTAATTACCCTTTAGTAAGAGAGCTTGTGGTGCTGATGGGCAGTGCTCTGGGAAGAGGCTTGCGACTAGGGAGGACTGTAACAAATCAGCCCCAGACTCTGAGTCCCCCATCAAATCTTTGACCTCTGAAGGTCTAGCAGCTTTTTCACCAGGACCTGTAAATGACAAGCACTTTATGAGCATAACAGTACGAAAGAGAAAGTTCAGCCTTGTTTCATACAGACAAACATTAGGCATAATTTTGTGCAAAGAAAAAAAAATCATATTGCAATTGCGATTTTAAGAAAAGTTAACATTGCGGTTTCTGCTTCGAATTATAGGATAAAAGAACACATTAAAAGCAGGCATAAAATGTACATTTAAACAGCAGATCACATTTAACATGACACCAACAGGACAGGTTTTCATATGCTATACATATCAGTCTACAGCTAAAAAAAGCCATCATGTCCTCATTTCCTATCAAGGATTTGTATTGTAACTTGTAGTAGCCAAAAAATGAAAATGTGAAAAGATAAACTTGAGCTGAAATGAGTTTGATTGAGAGCAGATTGTGTCTAGCTTTTAGCTCGACGGGGCGAAAAAATTTATGATGGGAATATTTGAATTCTCAGTTTCTTTCTACATTTTTTTTCTTAAAAACAATTGTTAGTACATAATTAAAGCATCTTGCACTGTTATTTCTGTATATCATATTTTCGACAATTGCTTCTATAAAACGTTTACCACACAATAAAAATCTTCAAGTAAAAGAAATATGTATTAGTGTAAACTTTCATGAAGTAAAATCACTAAAAGCCTTCCTTCCGCTAGTAAAATAAATAGTCCCTGACCATGGACAACAACAACTTTTCAATGTGTAATATGCATGAAAGCTCAAATAAAAGCAACATAGGACCATTGGGTGAAGCGGTCATAGCACATGAATAAAGCACAGCTATTGACCAATCAGAATCAAGGATTAGAACTAACCATTTTTTTATTAATTTTAAAAACATTTTCATCTTGCTTTCATTATATTGATAAAATAAACTCAATTTAATCAGTTATTTTGTGGATGACATTAACACGGCACTTTAGCAACTTTTCCAGTTTAAACATTCCCACAAGGCCAAACCACAATTTTTAATTTGATTAATTTCACAGTCCTCCACAATAAATCTTTCATTTCATAAATTAGAATTTTTATTGTATTAAACAGTAAACAAACTTCTAAATGGTAGTGTTACTTACTCGGTTTCTTTCTTTGCCAAAATATCTGAATTTCATTCCTCTGGAACATCTTTCCTTTCTTTTTAGCTCTGGCTGCAGATGCCTGAAAACAAGAAAGTTCACTTAATTAAACCAAAAACAAATTCATTAAATATAACTGCTTTTCTGGCAATGAGAATTTTGTATCATATATTTAACTAGTCACGCTCACATGATCATGGAAATGCACAATGGTCAGATGTTTCTGAGGCCTGCAATACACCTTAAGCACTTTCCCAAAGTGCCCAAAATGCTCTGTGACGAGTTCCTTCCTGTTGAGTTTGGGTGGGATGCCTTTGCACTGTATAACAGTGGCATCGGTAGGAGAGAGACCAGACAAACTTCCTGTGCTATCCTTTCGAGCAGCACGTCTCACCTGGAGTGTGAGTCTGTGATTCAGGCTTGTGCGCTACAAAGACAAGTGATCAAAATGTTAGCAAGAAAAAATATTTCTAAATAGTTTCGTTTCGTATAAAAATGAAAGATGCATTATTATATCGGTCCCATATAAAAACAGTTTAAATTTTTGTATTAGCATCAGACGATATAGGATATTGAATTGTTTTACATTTAGATTTATATTAAAAAATGTAAAAAACATTTTTTTAAAATATAATTCTAAATTAGTATCCACTTTCCATACTGTACATTATATTGTTGTGATGTCTAAATTTAAGTTTTAAGTGTTTTTATTTCAGCCCGTTCTCATCCTTTAGCATCACATAAAACGCTATATGACAAAACGGCGCTATACTACGCACATGGTACCCTTTATCGTTAATATAACACGCGAACCCAAGGCGTCATAAATCCTTTAGCATAATATGAGACTACCCTACCCCACACCTAAACCTACCCATCACAGCGCGTGTTATATTAAAGATAACAGGTGCCATGTGCGTAGTATAGCGCCGTTTTGTCATATAGCGTTCTATGTGACGCTAAAGGATGAGAATGCGTTGTTTAATTTTGTCAGATTAAAAAGGACAGCATTTAATATCTGCCAATAATATGAAAATAATATTAATGTGTGAACCTTAAAAAAATATCACAAGAAATGAAATGTAATGTATCTTACAAACTTCCTCTGCTTTTTTCAAAACTGTTGGAGCCTGAGATCTCAGAGATGTAGTGGCCACATCACCAGCTGGAACAGGAGGATCTGGTCTTTCTGGAGGATGAACTTCTCTCTTGACTGGGCTGACTTTGGATCTCAGTAGCTCAGACATCGCACTGCGAAAAGCCCTGCAGCTGGGTTTCTCAACAGTGGGCGTTTAGCGGGTTGTCTTGGGCCTTCTGCTCCAATTTCACTATCACTTTTAGCTGGATTTGGGTCTACCATCTCCTCTTTACGTTTTATGCCGAAACTCACGAAAGCTGTTTCTCCTCCACTGCTCTGCAAATCTCCAGCTCTATCCTCCATTTTTTGTGGGGCTTCAGTTTTTGTGACTCCAAATCCAAAGGATCCAATGCCAGTAGCACCAAACACAGGTACTTTGGTTTCTGATTGTGGCTGAAGGCTCTGCGCTGTGAAGCTGAAGGTGGAGGGAGTCGTGGGCTGTGAAGCAGCCGTACTACTGCTGGAAGGGTTGGCAGGTTGAGAGAAGGTGAACTGAATGCTGCTGCTGCCACCGAGCGTCTCCTTTTGTAAAAAATTTGCATTTGAACGTGAGACAGAAGGAGCTGCTGCTGGCTGTGAGAAGCTGAAGCCCAGAGCGCTTGGCTTTACACATGAGAACAACGAACCACCAGAGGAATTGCCCATAGTACTAGTTACGGCCTTGGAAGATCCAATAGTTTCAGAGGCTAAAGACAGATTTGAACTGGGAGGTTCTGGGCTGTCACTGAAAATAGGTTTGAAAACAGATTCATTGGGTGGCTTGAAAGTAAACTGATTCCCACTAGGGGGATTATCAGTCCTACCACCTATAGAGGAGCTTGAGGAGGATGTTGCGGTGGGTCCAGAGAGGGCAGAAAGCTGACCGAAACTGGGCTGGTTGGCAACAGTGCTGCTGAAGTTGGTCGACGACTGGGAGACACTTGAGGATAGACCAAACGCAGAAGGCTGACCGAAAGCTGAGCTCTGATCAAAAGCAGACATCGGATTCTGACCTGTAGCTTGAGCATATGATGGCGGTGGTTGTCCATATCCAAGCGTGCCTTGACCCAAACTCGGCTGCCCAAATGCTGGGGCTGTTCCCAAAAGGAATATGAGGGCTGCACCGATCCTTGAGATAACCCACCACCCTGGCCAAAAGTAGGTGTTTGACCAAAGACAGATGGTTGTTGTGTTGACTGGCCAAAAGCTGGCTGACTAAAAGCTGAGGGTTGTCCAAAGCCAACCCCCTGTGCTGGGTTCTGCTGGGCAAAGGACTGAAATAGGTTTCCAGACTGATTAGTGTTGTTCGATGCCTGAAAGGCAGTTTGTGGTTGACCAAAGATGTTTGGATTCATGATGGATGAAGCTGGAACACCAAATGTTAAGATTTACTGATGTGATCCTGAGCAAATTGTCTGCTGGTCATGACCAACGTAACGTTACTCTGGAATCCTGTAAAACAAAGAGAGAAAACAGTTACCTGTGGCTTAATCGATTTAAACCCAAATATAGAACGTATTTAACAGAAATATTTGTATAACGTTAATGTGCAAACCGGGTTACGAGCTTACAGAAGAAAAATAAGTAGTTTTTCACTGAATACTTAAGGCTGAGCACGGTTTACCTTTGCAAACTCACAAAATGAATATCTCTACACAGTATAAATATAAAAAATGAAACCCACTCAAACAGAAAAGGAATAATATCTGCAAATATGTTAGCGGTGTTCGTTTTCTCGTCGCACTCCGACAGGATGTTTATTCTCTTCTTCGTGAACAGACGTCGTCGATCCGACGATTGTCTAGGCGATTGCGGCCTCTACAGGCAGGCGGTGGCATGACATCATCGGATGAAGAGAAGGTGCCTACTGCAGGTAGGGTGAATGAGCTAAAAATAACGAACATATTGTATAGATCCACAAAAAATATGACACCAAATATGCTAAAATGTGAAATAGACTTATGTCACAACTTTATGCCTACCTTTAACAACAAGTCAAAGTCCCTAGTTAAAAATTATATAGAAATGCTATAAGGATTGCTATTATAATTTGGAAACATCAATTGCTGTAATAAGCATGTCTTGCCCCCGTTTTGAAATATAGAAGCCCACACTACATGGTAGCAGCAATACAACATTGTAAAATAACATAGCCCCATTAAGTTATGTTAACTTACGACTTTTTCTCCCACTCCAATTGTTATGATAGGTTTTTGTATTTGGATAAATCAAATTTATAAGTGTTCAAGAAACAATTTCTTGACTACTTTTGAGTTTTATCTGGATGCATAAAAAACAAAATCTGAAATTAAGATTGCTTTTTTAATGTAAGGAATAACTGACAATGGACCTTTGAATTATTGGATTTATTATATAAACTCAGCAAAAAAAGAAACGTCCTCTGACTTTCAACTGTTTTTTTCTTTCAGTAAACTTAATGTGTGTAAATATTTGTATGAACACTAAAAGAGTCAACACCATAAGACATAAACTAAACATGTTTCACAGACATGTGACTAACAGAAAGAGAATAATCTGTCCCTGAATGAAGGGAGGCTCAAAATCAAAAGTACCAGTCAGTATCTGGTGTGGCCACCAGCTGCTTGAAGTACTGCAGTGCATCTCCTCCTCATGGACTGGACCAGATTTGGCAGTTATTGCTGTGAGATGTTACCCCACTCTTCCACCAAGGCACTTGCAAGTTCCTGGACATTTCTGGGGGGCCCTATGGCCCTAGCCCTCACCCTGCGATCCAACATCTTTCTTTGCATCAGCATCTTTCTTTGGGTGTTTTTCACAGTCGGTAGACAAGTCTCTTTAGTGTCCTGCGTTTTTAGAACTGTGACCTTAAGTGCCTACTCTCTGTAAGCTGTTAAGGTCTTAAAGACCATTCCACAGGTGCATGTTAATTAATTGATTATGGTAAATTGAACATGCATGGAAAACATTGTTTAAACCCTTTACAATGAAGATCTGTAAAGTTATTTGGATTTTTATAACATTATTGTTGAAATACACAGTCCTGAAAAAGGGACGTTTCTTTTTTTGCAGAGTTTATATACACACACACACAGTAGTCAACATTTGAAGTGGATCAAAAAATTCATCAAAGTTTTCTTTAGATCAAAATTCATGTAGTTACATCATACTAATACTGTGTTTGACCCCCTTTCACCTTCAGAACTGCCTTAATTCTGACGACTCATCGCCGGTGATGTTCTGCCCTAAATTATTACATTGTTAACTAAATGTATTTTTCATTGTACATTTCTGAAATGCACTTTCTGTAAAGCTTTGAAACAATATGCACTGTGAAAAGCGCTATACTAATAAATTTGAATTGAATTGAATTCTACGTGGCATTGATTCAACAAGGTGCTGAAAGCATTCTTTAGAAATGTTGGCCCATATTGATAGGATAGCATCTTGCAGTTGATGGAGATGAGTGGGATGCACATCCAGGGCATGAAGCTCCCGTTCCACCACATCCCAAAGATGCTCTATTGGATTGAGATCTGGTGACTGTGGGGGCCATTTTAGTACAGTGAACTCATTGTCATGTTCAAGAAACCAATCTGAAATGATTCTAGCTTTGTGACATGGTTCATTATCCTGCTGGAAGTAGTAATTAGAGGATGGAGACATGGTGGCCATAAAGGGATGGACATGGTCAGAAACAATGCTCTAGGTAGGCCGTGGCATTTAAACGATGCCCAATTGGCATTAAGGGGCCTAAAGTGTGCCAAGAAAACATCCCCCACACCATTACACCACCACCACCAGCCTGCACAGTGGTAACAAGACATGATGGATCCATGTTCTCATTCTGTTTACGCCAAATTCTGACTCTACCATCTGAATGTCTCAATAGAAATTGAGACTCATCAGACCAGGCAACATTTTTCCAGTCTTTAACTGTCCAATTTTGGTGAGCTCTTGCAATTTGTAGCCCTCTTTTTCCTATTTGTAGTGGAGATGAGTGGTACCCGGTGGGGTCTTCTGCTGTTGTAGCCCAACCGCCTCAAGGTTGTGCGTGTTGTGGCTTCACAAATGCTTTGCTGCATACCTCGGTTGTAACGAGTGGTTATTTCAGCCAAAGTTGCTCTTCTATCAGTTTGAATCAGTCGGCCCATTCTCCTCTGACCTCTCGCATCAACAAGGCATTTTCGCCCACAGGACTGCTGCATACTGGATGTTTTTCCCATTTCACACCATTCTTTGTAAACCCTAGAAATGGTTGTGCGTGAAAATCCCAGTAACTGAACAGATTGTGAAATACTCAGATCGGCCCGTCTGGCACCAACAACCATGTCACGCTCAAATTTGCTTAAATCACCTTTCTTTCCCATTCTGACATTCAGTTTGGAGTTCAGGAGATTGTCTTGACCAGGACCACACCCCTAAATGCACTGAAGCAACTGCCATGCGATTGGTTGATTAGATAATTGCATTAATGAGAAATTGAACAGGTGTTCCTAATAATCCAAATAAGTGTGTGTGTGTGTGTATACCTTTTTTACAGTCTATGATATACACAAATGTATTTGTCAAAGGTGATATATTAGTAATTTCATTTGTTACATAATTTAATTAGTTGTTATTCATAATTATCTTGTTTATGTTTATTATTCATATTAATATCATAATTTCTATCAGTTCCTGTTATCAGTGATTTATTATAAATATTCTTAAATCCTCTTACACTGATGCTGAACAATAATAAAACAAAAACATTTTGGATTCATTAAAAAGTTTAATTTATTTCTTAATTCAAGTTCCTTAAAGATTCATATATATCAGCATAATGAAATACAATGCACAAGAACAATTTAATGGCAAAAGCTAAATAAAATAGGAAGGGAAAAAATATTTTTCACAGTGTAATACAGGATCCTTTAGATTGCATATTCCAAAGCACAACAGAATCATTATCAAATGAAGATAAAGAAATTGACATTCACATGATTCACTTCAGCTAATAATTTTCAAATGTACACATGCAGCTTATGTCTTGCTGAAACAGTGGTTTTCTTTAGCTATGCTTCAGAATGTATCTTCGGTTCTCTCCACAAAGTGGAAATTAACCTTTCTGTCTGGCGCAAGCACTGTGCGATTGAGTGACTGAACCTCACCAACAGTTGGGTCCGGTCTGATTTCAAACAACTGGATAAGCTGGAATGAAAAGATGAAAGCCCAATTAATAAATGTAATAGAACTGTCTGGCACAAAATAAAAAAATAAATATGTCTGTTCCCTTTCAAAAGCTACTCTCAATGCTGTGCTTAGCAGTGGGAACATGTCTTCATGTGACCATCTGTGAATTATGTGTGTAAACCCAGCAAAGAATTTGGCTTTGAACTTGATGGCCTCTGACAGTGATGTCACTGGAGTGCGTGCTGGTCAGAGGCTATAATTAGATGTGATGTAGGTGCACCTTCGATTGTCTTTGTTTTCAAAACCATATGTGTGTGTGT
Organism: Hybognathus amarus; assembly: GCA_030378365.1. Taxonomy (NCBI): domain Eukaryota; kingdom Metazoa; phylum Chordata; class Actinopteri; order Cypriniformes; family Leuciscidae; genus Hybognathus; species Hybognathus amarus. The sequence goes on from JAQIUQ010000434.1 coordinate 445,703, forward strand.
GTGTGTCTGTTTGTGTGTGATTCTAGCTTTCTGGCTATCTTCTGTTGAAATTACTGAGAAGTCTTTTCTTAAATTCAAAAGGATTATGGGCATCAAACAGAGAGAAGGTGCGTTCCATTCGAACAGGGTCCCTACACAAGTGTTCACTGCTCCCTACTCCCTGAACACGGTATATCAGTTGAAGTGGACATCACTGACTTCCTGTGAAGTGATGTATAGACTTATTCCCTATGCCGTTTGCAGTGCCCTTCGAACTGAACATGTTCGTTTCCTTTGAATTGGAATCTCACTTAAGGTGGCAAAAAACCCTGTGAAATTCACTTCACAGTCCACTTACGGTCGAATGGAACGCACCTTAAGTATTGTGTGCTTCCGTGTGCACAGCCCATGCCTGAACTCGACACACATCAGTTCTGCTTTGTTTGTCTCAGGGGAAGAGCATGCTGCCCGTTCCATTGGAACAGTGCGATTGCAACCACTGTGAGTTGTTCACAGTTAAAGCACTTCACGCTAACCTTACTTTCAAGGGCCAGCACCTACATTGAGATTATGGGGCACTCATGTTGATCTGGGAGGGGCGAGAAACGGGTCTGTCTTTATCACTCTCTCTCTCTCTCCAGAATACTATGTCCTTCTGCCTGACTCTGAAGTGTGCGGCGGATTCTCTTCGGTTCCAGTAAAGGACAGTTCTTCTCTTGTTTCTTGTGATATGGATCTTGAGCTAACCACTTCCAAGCATACCCCACGTTATGACAAAGAGCAAGAAGAGCTAATCGAGGTGGTGACTTGCGTCGTGGCCAGGTTACAGCTGGATTGGAAACAGGAAGAAGATTTCCTAGACGCTCTAAATTAGAGGAAAGATTTCTGTATGGTGGCCAGGAGGAAGGGTCACAAAAACAATCTCTACCCTTCTTCAAGGACCTCCATGAAAAAATCTCATGGGGGAAACCTTACACATTGCGCACCTTCGACGTTCCTATAGTCAACTATCATGAGTGCGGCAGCTCTTGTTTATAAGATAATGCCTCGATGAAGCAATGCTTGTGGGCTAACTCTCACCTGAGTCTGCATCATCACTTAAGAAACCAACTCTCCCCACAAAGTCGTGCAGAACGACCTCCATGCTTGTGGGGAAAGCGTTTCACACATGGTGATCACACCATGGTGATATTACAGGCATACCAGGCTGACCTGCTCAAACACCTGAATGCAAGCTCTACCATCAAGTCATTTTTCGTGCTTTGTCAAGCAACAGACCTGTCTCTCAATGTGACCAAGCAGACAGTGTGTACCATCGACTGTTCTATGGGTGCTTTGGTTGACCTGGAAAGTGGCAGCATGGAAGTTACTGCCCGGTCTCTCTTCTCAGGTCTGATTGACTGTAGGAAAGGGATACAGTATACAATTCCTGTTCTACCCCGCATTATAACGGCGTGGTCCCTACAACCGTCAAACTGGAGAGGGTACATTTCATGTCACAAGAGCTGCAATCTCTTCTGGACAGGGCCATAGAACGTGTTCCCCTCCCAGAGAGACAGTCAGGCTATTACAACGGTACTTTGAAATTTATCAATATCAGGTTCTTTCTTTTGGCCTAGCCTGGTCACCCCACACATACACGAAATGCATGGAAATGCAGCTTTGGCTTCGCTGCGACTCCAGGGCATCCGCATTTTAAATTACATAGACTATTGGCCGATACTGGCCCAATCTAAAGCTTGTGCTTTAACATCAAGATGTCGTCCTGATGACACCCCTGATCATCTGTCCTCCCTAGGTCTGAGACTGAACGCAAAGAAGAGACATATGGGACTTGGTCACCATGTGGGCACAGCTGTCTTCCGTTTATGTCGAGACCATTTTGGACACCCTAATATCAGGCAAGGTCACATTAATTGCATTGAATTGATGGCTCTGTTTCTGGCTCTAAAGTACTTCCTCCAGAAGCTAAGAGGCTACCATGTACTGGTGCAGGTGGACAACACTACTGTAGTCTCCAACATAAATCACCAGGGCGGCCTGCATTTGCACCATCTGAACAAGCTAGTGCAACAGGTTCTGCTTTGGGCTCATGAAAAGTTCTTGTCTTGACAGTGCAATGCCCCTCTACTTCTCTCTGAGCCAACCAGCCCCCCTGTGTCTGGACGCAAGCCTGTATGCTTTTCCCGCGATTGCCTGCTCCTGGGAGTTCTTAAAAAGTTTGGCTCTTACTGATAGCACTGTGTTGGCCAAACCAAGTTTGGTTCTCAGAGTTAATATCCCTCCTTGATGGCTTGCCCTTGGCAATACTGAACAGGAGGGACCTTCTGTCGCAAGGACAAGGGACAATATTTAATCCCCGGCCTGAGTTGTGGAACCTTGTGGTTACCACCCCTGAAGGGTATTAGCTGAGGAACACTGGGCTTTCAGATGAAGATACTGAGACCATTCTTAGTGCTAGGGCTTAGGGCACTAAATTGGGTGTTCTTTGAGTGGTAGTGTACTGTACATCACATGGAACCAATCCCCTGCCAAGTTGCTTCAGTGCTGTTTCTGCAAGAGAAATTATTTGCATACACATGCCCCGCCACTCTCAGGGTGTATGTGGCCACCTTTTCGGCTTGCTACGCTCTGGTTGATGGGGTATCAATCGGGAAATACCCTCTGATCGCCGACTTCATTCTAGGTGCAAGGCGACTGAGGCCGCCTGTTAGAATCAAAGTACCCTCATGGGACTAGCTATAGTCCTTGAGGACTGATTGGGAACACCTTTGAACCTCTAGAGTAAGCGCATGACATGTTTCTGATCCTCAAAATGTGTTTTCTGAAGGCAATCTCTTCATTAAAGAGAATTGGAGATTTGCCAGCTCTGTCGACCTCACCATCTTGCTTAGACTTTCCCAAGGAATGGTGAAAATTATCTGCAATCCTCATCCTGACTACCTGCCTAAGGTTCCATTCTCCACCGTTCCTTGTTCCTTACAAAAGCTGCCAGTTTCCTGTCGACAAGAGTCTGCTTTGGGGATACCTTGGACTTTGTAGCAGTTTCTTGTCCTTCGCGTCGATACCTGTGGCTTTAGATGGACGATTCTTGGCTCATTTTGAGGAAGAATGTAAAATAAAGCTCAGATCATTTGCAATGTTAAGGTATTCTTAGTTGTCCTTAGTTGTAGTGATCCTTCTGGATTGCAACAAGGGGAAACTTCACCAACTTTGTCCTGTCCTTGCTCTTCAGTCTTACATCCACCACACAAACCAGTGAAGCAAGTCAGAGTTTGTACACTTAATTCGCTGATTGTCAAATGAAGAAGTGTTCCCATAGAGCTAAGCACAACATCTTGTTCCCGCTATTTCAGGGAGCAGGGTTACTGCTAAATAACCCGAGACGTTTCCTTACCCTTGCCAAAGCCAGATGCATCTCCAATTCAGCAATGCGACGGCCAACACAGCCTCTGACTCCAAAGCCAAATGGGATTGACCCAAATGGGTTGGGTCTTATTCTGCCATCTCGGAGCCAGCGGTCAGGTTTGAACTTCAGTGGTTCTGGAAAGACTTTCTCATCACGACTGATTGCATAGTGGCACAGAGTGAATGTTGTCTGTTAAAAAAAAACAGCTTATTTAGTGATGTCAATTTCTAAACTGGCAACTCCTCTTTCTTCCTAAGAACAATTTACCTTTTTTGGGAAAAAGTGTCCACCAATGACAACATCATTTTCTGCAATAAGACGAGAATTCATGGGCACCACAGGATACATCCTGCACAGTAGATTACATGTGCAAAGAGATTATAATATGCAATTTATATATCCAGAATTTGCTGTTTGGTTGGCCACTGTGAGATTTTAATTTGGCTTCTCAAATACGATGTATGTTACACAACATAATTCTCCACCTTAATGTTTCCTTGATGACAGCTTTGAGGTAAGGCATGTTGTTCACTTCCTGTGCTGTTGGGACTCTGTCGCCCTTTAAGACTCTGGTTACATCCTGATACAGAGCCTCTTGAGCTTCTGGATCTCTTGAGAGGAGATACAGTGCCCACAACATGGTGTTGGAGGTCTAGAACACGAAAAGAAACAAAGCCTTATGTTCTATCATTTTAAAACTCTTATATATTTTGTTTTAATAGTCAAAGATAGAGTACTTTTTTCTTACTGTGTCCACTCCAGCCAACAGAAGCTCAGAAATGCTTCCATAAACATCTTTACTGCTCATTTTAACATTGGAAAGCAAATAGGTGAGATACTCCCCAGCAACCTCCTCATTTGCATCCACGCGCCTCTGAATGGCCTCCATCTTCATGTCAATCATCTTTCCGGCTGTGCATAATCCACAAGTACAATACATTATCACACTGCACAACATGTCTGTATCTCTTGTAGTTTATCTGAAAAAGATGTGTGAACTAAAGCCCAATTTATACTTCTGCGTCAAACTCACGCCGTAGCTACGCAGTAGGCTGTGTGTAGCACGCGTACCCTTCGGCGTACCCTGATGTGCACCTCTCCAAAAATGAAAGAACGCATCAATTCTATGCGTACCGCAAGTGCTGTGATTGGTCTGCTAGAACCACTCCTGGTGTTTCACATGCTTCCTCGCATGTGTAATTGCACGTCAATGCGGTCAACGACGCATAAGTATAAATGAAAACCAACGCATAGTCTATAGCGTAGAGGCTCCGCGTAGGTCCAACACAGAAGTATAAATCAGCCTTAACCTCACCAAATTTGAATATTCCCTCCCAGCCATTGAGGTACCATCGCCAAAATGGCAAGTAACTGCGAGTCCAGTTGGGCAGCACCACCACAGGCATGCTATAGGTGAACATTTGTGCAATAGAATTAATGAAATCCTGTGTCTCTGAAGGAATCTCTTTCTCCAGGCAGCCAATGCGCGTCTCAAACAGAATAGATGAGATTCCTATATGAGAAAAGCAACAGGCAGTAAATTATTGTGGGCAAATAGAAAACATTATGCTATTAGTTGGCACCCATGATAAATTGGCATGCACATTAATTGTAATGATAATATACCGTAAAGACTATCATAACTTATAAAAAAAAACTACCTTAATACTTTAGACTATTTGATTAAGTTTGAAGGATAAATAAAGTCATGGATAAAGGGATCTGCTTTTACACTATCGTTCAAAAATGTGGAGTTAAGAGAGATTTTTTTAATGAATACTTTTATTTAGTAAAGAGACACATTAATTAAAATAAATAAATGTTATTTTGAACTCACTGTAGAAAATAAAATATCAAAGTTTCACAATAATATTAAGCAACTATGATAATACAACATTGATAATAATACGTTTTTTTCTTGAAGAATTAAAGCAGCATATTATGTTGATTTCTGAAGGGTCATGTAACACTGAAGAATGAGTAATGGATGCTGAAAATTCAGCTTTCTTATCACATAAATAAATGACATTTTAAAATAATTGTTAATAAAAAACTCTAAAACGTTAAAAATGACGTTTTCTTTTAAATTACATTACCAATTAGGACAATATTACTGCTTTTTACAGTACTGTTTTTGATCTTGCCGCACCTAAACATTTGAATGGTGGTGTAACTCAAATGGCTTAATTTGAAAAGTAAAAAGTAAAAATAACAGGTTATTATTTCATATATGACCATATTTGCTCAAATATATTATGTGGGGAAAAATGTCTGCAAATGTTGCATTTTTCAAGCAATTATGTTGCTTTTAAAAAAAAATTACTTCATTTTGTCCTTTGATGTGAAATTTTTAAGTTGTATAATTAGGTCTTGCATGATGTAGTGTCAGGTGGTTGGTTCCTAATTACCGTTAATTGTGACAAGTCAGTTGTGTCTTCAAATGTCTGATTTTAAAATAAGATTTCATTTGTTAAACAATGAGCACTAACACTTTTACAGCATTATTTTTTTTTACATTTATGTTACGTTCCTCCACTATCTGTGGTGGCTCTGTTTCCTCTATTATTGTTTGGCTGCTCGGCAGTATGTTTTTCATTTGTCATTGTGTGCAGGTGTGATCAGGTAACTAGTGGGTGGAGAGAAACCCTTTAAAAGCTGAGGCACTTCGTGCAGAGAGAGAAAGGAGAGGGAGAGACTTGGTTACCGGCCACCACGCCTATTGTTGATCTTTCTGCAACGTTTTGATTTGTTGTAGTTAATCTCCCTATTTTTGTGGTTGTAATTTACTCAATTGTTTAATAAACCCCCTAGACAAACCAGTACAACTAAGGTATTAGCTAAATGTTAACAAATGAGACCTTATTGTAAAGTGATACCAATTTTATCTAATTTCAAGTGCTTATGGAGGGGAAATACCTTCAAGGGAAAACCGGTAAAGCTTCATTGGTCAAGTTAGGTACAAGATCACCAGTGGGGCTCATTTCCCGCAGATAGTAAATCCGTTTGATGAAGTCTTTGACCACTGCGTTGACCACATCTCCATACTGAACCAAGTCCTTTGGATGCAGCATACGTTTGTTAAGCACTGTCCGCAGTTTGTACCATTTCTCTCCTTCTCTGTTGAAGAACATATTCTATTTTCAGAACAGCAACAAAAAACAACATAACCTGATAAGTTTACACATCACACCGCAACATTAGCGGCGCAGTTTGACCTCATGAACTTCGACCTCGTAAAATCTCATGACATAACTTAGTCTTACATAATGTATTATTTGCAAAACATGTTAAGGATAAAGAAACCAATGCAAATGTGTTTTTACTCTGTGAAAGGGCCATAGCCGATGCCTCTCATGTCACGGTACTCTGTCCACAGAGTCATGTCTCCTCTGGAAGGAAACTTCTCATCTTTCTAAGGAGTTCCTCCAGTAAGTCCACACTGTTTATTGAAATGGATTGGAAGTTTCCAGCGTTCACTTTGTACAAGGGACCATAAAGACGTTTTTCGTATAACTGGAGAGATGAAAAACAAGAGGTAAAGAACAAACAAGTACCTCCAAATTGGTTCAGAGTAACAAATAAATAAAAAGTGTGTGTTCAATTATACAATCGTTTTCTATCGATTCAGTGTCTTTAAAGGCAAAACATTGACAGTCTGAGTACATAAAAGAAGGCAGAAATCATTTAAACTGTCCTGCAGTTACAGTCACATGATAAATAAACAACGGCTGTGTTTTCTTTTTTTACCTGTAGCTCATGCATGCGATTCAAGTACCGTTTAAAGATCAGTCTGTACAACATCCTAGATGTGGTGATCTCTGGAAGGTCAGCCACAGTCTTGAGCTTCCCATGGCTGTCCTGAACAGTGACAGAAGCAACAGCATTACCCACTGCCCCTCTCCTGATGTCCGTGGTTGTTGTTATGGGCCTCAGAAAACCAAATCCAATCCTTTCTACAGAGCTCAATGCAAAACGAACAGCCATTATGGAAGCAGGGAGAAGAGTGAGGCAAATACCGATCCTCTTTCACACGGGAGGGAGAGGGAGGTGGGGCAAAAGCCTCTCTAGTTAACCCTTCAACATCTGTTGTAATGTAATATTGTGAGCAGGTTTGTTTTGAAATCTGAAACACCAAAAAGCCACAAAAGCTGCTCTTTTTCATACAATGAAAGTGAATGATGACCACAACTGCCGCTGGTCCTCAGAAAAGAGATGTGTGAACATTCTGCTAATATTCTTCTTTTTAATTACATCACAGAAATGAGGTCAAACAGGTTTGGAATGACATGAGGGTAAAGAGAACAATTCTAAGTAAACGTTAGCAACTGAGCAGATTGTGAAAATACTCAGACCGGCACGTCTGGCACCAACAACCATGCCACGCTCTTTTATAGGTGATCAGAAATTTTTTTATTAAGCTTTCGAGATGGTCCCCACTGCAGAACACGAAATCCAGGTTTGATCCAGATCCAACTCCTCCCACCTTACATATACCTAATCCTACCAATCTCTGCCCCCTGATCCCTAACCCCAGCCCTAATCCTACCCATCTCCACCCCTTAGATCTGGATCCAACTCTGCCCCTGGATCTCGTGTACTGCTGTGGGGACCATCTCGAAAGCTTAATAAATTTTTTTTCTGATCACCTACAAAAGAGTGTGGCATGGTTGTTGGTGCCAGACGGGCCGGTCTGAGTATTTCACAATCTGCTCAGTTACTGGGATTTTCACGCACAACCATTTTTAGGGTTTACAAAGAATGGTGTGAAAAGGGAAAAACATCCAGTATGCAGCATCTGATGGGCGAAAATGCCTTGTTGATGCTAGAGTTCAGAGGAGAATGGGCCGACTGATTCAAGCTGATAGAAGAGCAACTTTGACTGAAATAACCACTCGTTACAACCGAGTATGCAGCAAAGCATTCATGAAGCCACAACATGCACAACCTTGAGGCGGATTGGCTACAACAGCAGAAGACCCCAACGGGTACCCCTCATCTCCACTACAAATAGAGAAAAAGAGGCTACAATTTGCAAGAGCTCACCAAAATTAGATGATTGAAGACTGGAAAAAGGTTGCCTGGTCTGAATCTTGATTTCTGTTGAGACATTCAGATGGTAGAGATCAGAATTTGGTGTAAACAGAATGAGAACATGGATCCATCAGTGCCTTGTTACCACTGTGCAGGCTGGTGGTGGTGCTGTGTGGATGTGTTCTTTGCACACTAGAGGCCCCTTAGTGCCAAGGCATCATTTAAATGTCACAGCCTATCTGAGCATTGGTTCTGACCATGTCCATCCCTTTGGCCACCATGTGCCCATCCTCTGATGGCTACTTCCAGCAGAATAATGCACCATGTCACAAAGCTCAAATCATTTCAAATTGATTTCTTTAACATGACAATGAGTTCACTGTACTAAAATGGCCCCCACAGTCACCAGATCTCAACCCAATAAAGCATCTTTGAGATGTGGTGGAATGCCCTGGATGTGCATCCGCAAATCTCCATCAACTGCAAGATGCTATCCAGTCAATATGGGCCAACATTTCTAAATAATGCTTTCAGCACCTTGTTTAATCAACGCCACATAGAATTTAAGGCAGTTCTGAAGGCGAAAGGAGGTCAAACACAGTATTAGTATGATGTTCCTAATAATCCTTTAGGTGAGTGTATATAATATTGATGTTATGCAGCAAAAAAATACATAACTTAGTTTACTTATTTACATCACAATTAGTGCATCAAGTCATATGTTGTTGTCATAGAGTGTAAAAAAATATGGAGGACTTCGTGTCAATAATGTCACCCGTAGGTTTCTGAAGAGCATATGAAGATGCATATGTGACCGTGGCCTGATAAATTTAGCAAGATCAAATTAAAGAATAATGCCTGACTATGCCACCTTGGGAATTTCACCCAAGGAGTCAAAGCATAAAGCTTTACACAAGCAAGGAGATGAGACGCTGGTATCAGTCGTATACAAAAATGTTAATTATTATAAAACGTTTAGTTTCGAATCCTTGATTCTGATTGGTGAATAGTAACGGCTTAGGGGTTGCAAGCACTCCGCTTTGCAGTCGTGCCTAACAGCGCCCTTGAGCCGTTACTTATTCACGATACAGCACAGCCTCTCGTACCTTATTGCTTACTTAAGGCAGGGCCAGTTCTGGACATTAGGAGGCCCTAGGCAATATTCATGTAGATAATATTCACAATAGAGAGTAACCAATGCTCTTCATGACTGGGAAACATCCTCCTCTCCCAAAATCCCAAGACCTCCCCCAGAACCATGTCTGCTCTTTGGAAACTTGGAAAAGACACAACAGTTGCCTGGGTGACTACTTGGGTGCCCAGAGAACTCACTCGTTCATCATCCATAACCTGTTGTATCTCCAGTGGTACATTTGTACTAAAACTCTGGCGGCTCAACTCGCGATGCCTTGCTGGATCGAGTCTTGAAAGAGCATCCGCATTGCGATTACATTTCCCACACCTATATCTAAGTTCGAAATCAAAGGAGGCCAGTTGTGCAGCCCAACACTGCTCAGATGCACCCAATTTGGCTGAAGCCAGATGGCTAAGGGGTTTGCTGTCTGTAAAGACAACACACTTCTGCCCCATCAGGTACTCCCTGAACTTGTCAGTCATGGCCCACTGGAGCGCCAGGAACTCCAATTTCATGGAGCTGTAATTAGACATGTTCCTGCATGACCGGTTCCAGCATGACCGGTGTCCACTTCCAGGATGAAAGGCAGCGAAGTCTGCATATGCAAGGACTGGTGATGACATAAGCTTACCTTTGAATCCTTCAAAACTCTTTTGGTATTGTTCAGTCCATGCAGCCGCAAAACTTGGAGACACTCGCTTTCTGGATTTTGAATCCGCAAACTATACAACCTATGAAAGGGTACGGCCAGTCTTGCAAACCTTCTACAAACCGTCAGTAATAACTTGCAAAACCCAGAAATTAGCGTAGTTCACTAGCCGTTTCTGGGTGACGCCACTGAGACACCACCCTCGGTCTTACTCTGGGTCTGTCGCTACTCCCTCTGATGAGATCACATGCCCCAGATACCTAACCTCTTTCTGGAAGAAGAAACACTTATCCAATCTCGCCTTCAAACCTTCCCGTTCCAGCCGACTCAATGCCACCTCCGCCACATCAAATGCTGCTCTGCAGATGAAGAAAACACCACAATATCATCGAAGTAGAGCAGCAAGGATTGACCCTGCTGGTCACCAAAGAGACGTTGCATCAGTCGTTGAAAAGTGCTGGGGGCATTGCAGAGCCCAAATGGCATCCGGTTATACTCAAAGAGTCCAAATGGGGTGCAGAAGGCGGTTTTAGGTCTATCACCCTCCACCACCGGGACCTGATTATATCTGCTGGCTAAGTCCAAGGTTGAGAACCAATGGGCCCGTCAATGCGTCCAGTGATTCTTCGATATGCGGCAAGGGAAATGCATCCTTTGACCACCAACACCCCCACATTTTGGCACTAGCTTACCACAGAGCTCAACATCCAACTCTACGTATTCAATATATGGTGTCCCAAGCCCATTAGTGGCCTGAAGCTATAACCACTGACATGTTTTAATGCTTTGTTCAAAAATATTTACGGAAACAACTTTCTGTTTTGAAAACTTTCAACTTCAACTTTTTCAACTTTCTGGTAATTGTTGATACCATCGATCCAGTGTCAATCAAACAGGGGATCAAAACTTCACAGAACAAGGTGATAAGATGGGGCATGACGCAATCAGATGTAGGTGCAGAATCGGGATGATGCAAACAAGAGCCATTAGACTCCCCAACAAAACTGTAGCTCAGCAGTTTAGTGGGTGCTAGTTTCTGAGCTCCGTGCAAAATGAATCAGCCCATCTCCCACCTGCGGAATTAGCCGCGAAGGCCCGGGACAAGGAACGCGTTCACAATCACAATCCCTGGCAAAATGACCAGTTCGTTGACAATGCCTACATATTACTGGACAACGGTAATCAGTAAAAAATATTTTTTTTGTTTGTTTTGACCATTTAATGGACTGCTAGCTAACTTGTGCTGATTTCCTCCTCTTTAGATCAAAAGTCTCTACAGTGCATCTCTAGGGTAGCCTGGCATGCCAGACCTTACATCAAGATGTTAGGTCTGGAAACTCTTCATTGACAGGGCTCAATCGCAAGGGCGGGATAAACGGTTGTCTTTCAAATTCTCTCTGCACGCAATTGGATAGCGCTAAAGCCAATCAGAGCAACGAAGAAGGTGACGTACTCAGCGGAGCAAGTTGATATTAATTAAACTTTTACCAGTATCCAGTCCAGCTGTCAACATTGAACATTGAAAATAAGGGCGATTTCCGGAATCCATCCCCAAAATAAGGTTTTTTTTTGTTTTTTTACATGACCCACAAACTTTAAAAATAAAACACTAATCATTAAAAGTCTACATATGTGTGAGAGAGAAAGAGACAATATGTTTGTGTGTGTTTGAGAGAAAAGAGATAGTGTGTCAAAAAAAATAATATCATAAAGAATGTTTAAATACTAATATCACCTTACGAGGGGAAACGGAGCCGGAGTAGTGGCGCTTCAGAGCGGTGGAGATGATTCAGGAGAGGTCCGTGCACCGATCAGAGCGCGCGCTGACACGGAGTAAAGCCTTTATCCTCGACGACACAGCACGAGCGTGGCAAATATGACAAGTTGATTGTTTGATCGTAAAGTGTCAACAACTTTGATCGTGTACATGTGTACGGCTGAAAGCTATGCTACTAAAGTGGTAGCTGTATATTGATATTGAAAAGCAACACAACTTAGTGGCACTGCGACAACCACAGTAGGAAGTATACAGGCGTAATGACAATATGATATTAATAAATACCACTTACCATTTATAAGTTAAATGGACTTCGTCGACGGCGACAGAACTGTGCGTTTTTACGTGAAAAAATGATTCAAAGCTTGATTAATTTACCACAAAAAACACCGCCGGTTAAAATTCATTCCTTAGTTTTAATGCGGCACTATTTTCTATCCATTTCTATCAATCTGCGCTGCCGCAACGTCGACAGTGCGGATCAGCTGTTGATCACGCGCGACTCAACTTCATGTCTTAAATGGGCGAACTAACCCTTTAAAACAATATAAGGCTGCATCAAAAGGTAGCTTCACGTCTGCTGCCATGTTGAATCCATAGATAAACAAACTGTGGTGTGTGGCATAGATGTCGTCATCGTCTTGCTGCTCCCTCCCCGTTCTTTGATTGGTTCCCTAAATGAGGCGAAAATCTGGCCATGGTATCCAGACTGCCTTTCAGTGTGAATAAAATCGCGCTGCGGTAAGGCAGTATGGGGAAACAAAGACTACCTCTGACTGTCAGTGTACCACTAAAGGTGTGTGTCCACTGTCGCGAAGGGCAAAGTTTTCAATTCAATAGGCTTTTTTGAGATGAGCCTCGCCTCGCCTGAAAGAGAATAGGCAGCTGCAGTGATGAGTAGAAAAAAGCGCAGGCAACCTAGACAGATCTCTCATGTGAGATCAAGGCGGATTCAGCGCTCATGCACTGTTTCTAATAAACTGCATGTAATTTATGTTCTGTTGCTTTTATATGAAAATTAATATAATGAACAAAACCCAAAGTAGACTATTTGTTTCCATTAGAAAGACATTTTTTCTAAATGGCAACAATCAAATAATACCATAGAGATTGCACTGTCATCGAGTTTGGGAAATTTACACATAATTTATAGGCCTACACATAAAACAGGATATCACAGTTTTAAAATCAAACATTTTAAAAGAGAGCAATACATCACAGCTTCACATCACAGAACAAATGCAACACAGTTTAACCAATGAGCAGTGTCGTCAGTAAGTCATTTTCCCATCATGTGTTTGATCAATGCAGTCAATGTACTGTGTAGAGAAACTGAAACTGAGTTTTTTTACACAAGTCAGCATGAAATCAGAGCAAATCTGTCACTAATACACAATCGTCAGCACCAGACCTCTTCACTCTGCCCACTCGTTCATCATCACCGGAATTCTAATCACCGCCACCTGTCTTCCTCACCTGATGTCAATCCGCATTCACTCACCTTCACCTTTAAAACTGGTTCAGTTCCCTCTGCTCACCGTCTGGTCTCGTCGACTAAACCTTGACATCCTGACTCCTGCCATATCTTTCTAAGATACCTACCTGATCGATACTTACCAGTTCTGAGAAGATACCTACCGGTCATCCAATTCATCTGCCTTCCTTCTTCTGATCCGAGTACCTCGTCCTGGTTCATCTTCAGTCCGCCTGCAACAGATAAGAGACATTATCAAATAATCCTCAATGATGAACTCTTCAGACTGCTATCATTTATTACTCACCTGTTAGGTTACTTACCACATTCAATAAATAATATCAATTGCACAAGACCTGTCTGTTTCCTCTCAATCTGTGACAGACGACCAGACCAAACGATGCAAGCGAATGCAGAAGTCAGCGAGGAAAGTCCATAGCCTCAAATTCCAGCTTCAGTGGTTCTGCAAGAGATTCGACAAATCATTCATCCATTCGTCACTCAATCAGTCCACATCTGCCTCTGTCAGTCCCATGGCCCAACCCACATCTTTCTCTGGTGAGAAGGGGAGCGGTTTCCTACATCAGTGCGAATTATACATGAAGATGCAATCAACCCAGTTTTCCACTGAACAAGCGAAAATCGCCTTCATTATCTCACTGCTCACTGGGCATGCTCTTCTCTGGGCTTGGGCGCTTTGGGATGCTAAAGGAACGGTAATTTAATCTCTTTCAAGCTTCATTACCCATTTTTGAGAAGTTTTCTCTCAAGCTCATAATGCATTGTCTCTACATGACCAGCTATTCCAGTTGTGTCAAGGAAACTCATCAGTTTCTGAGTATGTTTTACAGTTTCGTACGCTTGCCGTTAACTGTGGATGGAATGAGACAGCACTCGTCACTGCCTATCGTCAGGGTCTCAACTGAGACTTTTGTCTTCAGCTGGCCATCTATGATGACAACATTGGCATCGAAAATCTCATTCAACGTTCCATACGCATCGCACAACGCAGAACAGCTTGCCTGTTGGATCACCCTGAACCTCCTCCTCCTCATCCGTCATTGCCTGATAGCCTTCCAGTACCAGAGCCTATATACGTGGATACGACCCATCTAAGTTCCACAGAACAATCACGACGGATTAATAAGAATCTATGTCTCTACTGTGGAACAGCAAGCCATCTCATCAGCACCTGTCCTATTTGTCCTCCACGACCTGAGGTGAGTACTGTCGTTCTCCCGTTTCCCATTTCTTCAATGAAATATACTCCAGTATGGCTAACTTATCTTCAACGATCTGTTCCAGCGAAAGCGTTGATTGATTAGGGTTCCGCTGGCAACCTCATTTCCCTCACTACTCTTCAGAAACTTCAAGTTCAATCGGTGCTGCCACGTGTTGCCGCGTAAGATCTATCCACTGTCCATCCCGGAACAGAAGGCCATGGAGGAATATATTGAGGAGGCTCTTCATCAAGACTACATCCGACCTTCCACCTCCCCTGCTGGTTCCAGTTTCTTCTTTCATCGGTAAGAAGGACGGAGGCTTGCGTCCCTGTATTGATTACCGGACACTCAATGAATCTACAATCAAGTACTGGTACCTCTGGTTCCATCAGCCTTGGAACAGTTACGTGGTGCTCTGGTTTTCTCCAAACTGGATTTAAGGAGTGCGTATAATCTGATCAGGGTGATCCCTCACCCTCCGAAAGGGTGATGAATGGAAAGCGGCGTTCATCACCCCAGCAGGCCATTATGAGTACAACGTTATGCCTTTCGGGCTGTCCAACACTCCCGCCGTCTTCAGGGTTTGAACAAAATCTTCAGAGATCTTCTTCATCGTTTTGTCATTGTCTATATTGATGATGTCCTGATTTATTCTTCCAGTCTACCTGAACACCATCATCATGTCAAAGTGGTATTGCAACGTCTTTGTGAACATCAAATCTTTCTGAAATTGGAAAAATGCGAGTTCCACCAAGAATCCATGCAGTTCCTGGGTTATGTGATCACTCCACAAGGGATTACCATGGACCAGAGGAAGGTGGAAGCAGTTTCCAACTGGCCTTTACCAACTACTGTACCATCAAGGAACTTCAACGATTTCTGGGCTTTGCAAATTTCTACCATAGATTCATCAAAGGTTTCAGTTAGATCAGCTCTCCCATCACCTCACTCTTACGCAAAGGGGCCAAGTCTCTGTCCTGGACCAGCAAAGCCACCAACGCCTTGAAGAAATTTACAACATTCTTTCAGTGTATATATGAAGAAAAAAGGAAAAAAATACTGTATAAAATATTTTCTGTTATTTTTATTTCCCCTCAGCATTCCAATATCTATTGCATTCTTAGGTCCCCTTCCACTGATACTGAACAATAATAAAACAGATATTTTTTAATCATCAATTAATTTCTTAATTCAAATTCATTAAAATACATTTATACCATTATGAAATACAACGCACAAGAACAATTTAATGGCAAGAGCTAAAATTGGGCAGAAAAAAAGTATTTTTCACAGTGTAATACAGGGTCCTTTATATTGCACAACAGATTCAAATGATGATAAAACATATTCAAATTAGGATAAAGAAGTTGACATTAACATTATTCACTTCAGCTAATAATTTTCATACATATGCACCTTATGTCTTGCTGAAACGGTGTTCTTCTTTAGCTATGCTTTCAGAATGTAACTTCGGTCTCTCCACAAAGTGGAAATTAACCTTTCTGTCTGGCACAAGCACTCCACGACTGAGGGACTGAACCTCACCAACAGTTGGGTCTGGTCTGATTTCAAACAACTTGATTAGCTGGAATGAAAAAATTCAAACAAAAACCACAATATATAAATGTAATATAACTGTCTGGCACAAAATCAAAAATAAATCTCAGTTTCTCTTACCCTTGCCAAAGCCAGATGCATCTCCAATTCAGCAATGCGACGGCCAACACAGCCTCTGACTCCAAAGCCAAATGGGATTGACCCAAATGGGTTGGGTCTTATTCTGCCATCTCGGAGCCAGCGGTCAGGTTTGAACTTCCGTGGTTCTGGAAAGACTTTCTCATCACGGCTGATTGCATAGTGGAACAGAGAGAATGTTGTCTGTAAAAAAAAAGAAACGCTGATTTTGTGATGCCAGTTTTTAAACTGATAACACTTCTTTTATTCTTCACACCATTAGAACAATATACCTTTTTAGGGAAAAGTGTCGGCCAATGACAATATCTTTTTCTGCAATGAGACGAGAATTTATGGGCACCACAGGATACATCCTACACAGAAGATTACATGTGAAGAGATTATAATACGCAATTATATGCAGAATTGGCTGCATTTTGCTAAGATATACCATGTTACACAACAATTTTCCACCTTAGTGTTTCCTTGATGACAGCTTTGAGGTAAGGCATGTTGTTCACTTCCTCAGCTGTTGGGACTCTGTCGCCCTTTAAGACTCTGGTTACATCCTGATACAGAGCCTCTTGAGCTTCTGGATCTCTTGAGAGGAGATACAGTGCCCACAACATCGTGTTGGAGGTCTAGAACACAAAAATAAATAAAGACTTATGTGCTATCATTTTAAAACTCTTATATATATTGTTTTTAATAGTCAAAGATAGAGTACTTTTTCTTACTGTGTCCACTCCAGCCAACAGAAGCTCAGAAATGCTTCCATAAACATCTTTACTGCTCATTTTAACACTGGAAAGCAAATAGGTGAGATACTCCCCAGCAACCTCCTGATTAGCATCCACACGGCTCTGAATGGCCTCCATCTTCATGTCAATCATCTTTATGGCTGTGCGTAATCCAAGTACAATTCATCATCACACTGCACAGCATGTCTTTATCTCTTGTAGTTTATCTGAAAAAGATGTGTGAACTAACAAGCTTACAGAATTTGAATATGCCATCCCAGCTTTTGAGGTACCATCGCCAAAATGGCAAGTAACTGCGAGTCCAGTTGGGCAGCATCACCACAGGCATGCTGTAGGTGAACATTTGTGCAATAGAATTAATGAAATCCTGTGTCTCTGCAGGAACCTCTTTCTCCAGGCAGCCAATGCGCGTCTCAAACAGAATAGATGAGATTCCTAAATGATTAAAAGCAACAGGCAGAAAATTCACTATTATTGTAGGCAAATGGAAAACGTTATGCTATTAGTTGGATATAAATTGGATGACTTTAAAGTGCTCTTATTATGCTATTTTAATGTTTCCTAATGTTGTTTTGGAATCTCCTACAATAGGTTTACATGTATCAAAGATCAAAAAGCTTAGTTTTTGACCTAATTTTCTCATAATACACATTTGCATATCACCACATTTTCAATGATTCTCAAACGACTCGTCAGAAGAATCAATCCCTCTAAATCCCTCTTTCCCACGAGCTACTCTGCTGATTGGCCAGACAGCTCAGTCAGTTGTACTCAGTCCTATAGAGCATCACAGTCCCGCCTACAGCCTGAGAGAGCTTTGGTGCCGGAAGTAAATTTCCCATTAATTTCTCCCATTGACATTTTGTAAAATCCATATCTAAAGAGTTTTAGAGCATGTCTGAGGATAACCAATTACGGCTGAACTCATAAGCATACAACATATCATTTCGAGTGAAAAAGTCAAGGGTACAAGCCTGTGTACATATTTTCATTTCCGAGCAAAGGAACTACTCCTCCCATAAACCACTGCGCCTCACTGAAGTCGACTGAAGCCAACATGAAAGAACCTTTTGAGTGACTTCCAAATCTGGCGATGATCATGTGAACTTTTTCCTCCAGTGAATTTTATATATAGTGAATGAAACTCCTTTTCCTCGATTTACTACCTCGATTTACTATATTCACGCCTGAAAGGCCAATGACGCATAACGACATGGGCGGGGCTACTTGCCCACAGCATATAAATGTGGTCGTATGGGTCATTCCCTTTGTTCAGTCCAGCTCTTCACTGGGATCCCGACTGGGCGGGGCCCAGTGGTGTTGTACCTCGTTTCCCTTCTTCTGGGAACAGTAGTCATATGCATAACTCAACGTTCCCATTCAGTCAGTCAACTCGGTACAACACATTACTATGGGACCTCTATTCACGCCCTGCAAAGTTGCTGAACTAAAAATAAGGGATCAGAATCGCCACATAATCCTTCCCTCTTTTTTTTTCAAGAGAGTGACAGCCCTTGGTCTAAAGCCCCTGTGTACGCAGTATGTAGTCAGCCGTGGATCGCGCTTCCCCCATGAGCTCGTCAACTGGTCTTCCTTCTGACACGGCCTCGCTTCAGTTCACCCAAACAAATAGCCTAATAAGTTTGTAGCAAGGACATAGTGCTCAAGGCTCTAGCCGCGCCGGCCTGATCACCATAAATCCTGCTAAGCTGCCTGTTCAAGAACCTATACGGTCCTGATGGAAGAGTGGGGATGCCAGCAATATCGCTATTTTTAATTGGAGCCAAATATGTCACAAGCGAATGCTCCATTGTAGGGGCTGCTATTAACCCTGCTTCTTGTGCTCCTCTGAATCAATCGAGAGATTTGATAGAGGACACAAGGGCTTGCGTTTGTAAAACTGCTTGTTCCTTGTTGTCCGTGGCCAGGAGTAGATCATCCAAATAGGCAAATACCCTCATGCCTTGATGACGCAGCAGAGTCAGTGCCACTTCTGCACATTTCGTGAATGTGCACGGCGCTAGGGACAACCTGAACGGCAGAACCAGAAACTCGTATGCAGTCCCCTCGAAGGAGAACCTCAGAGATTTTCTGTGATCCCGATGAATTGTGACAAAATATGCATCGGTCAAATCCACCGATGTGTACCATTCCTGGGGACGCAGGGAGGATAGCAGATGACATACTGTCAGCATTCTGAAATTGTAACGTTGGAGGTGCTGGGCGCAGAACCCATTTTTCTTTGGGAGGAGGAAGTAACGGCTGTAAAACCCTTCCTCTATTTTCCCCTGTGGAACCATCTGAATTGCAGTTTTGCTGAGAAGAACACGAATTTCATCTCTTATTACTGGGGAAAACTTCCTTGATACTGAAGTTGAACTTACCCCGCTGAAACAGGGGGGGTGTGAGAGGAATTGCAGCCGATAGCCGCACTGAATCGTGCGAAGAACCCATGGTGTTGGTGCGCATGCGTGCCACCGGCCCAGGTTGGCAGCGAGGATCGCCGGCATGAATGGGGAAACCCCTATCTCTCTCGCCGAGCATTGCTGGATATCGTATATCTCTGCATTTACCCCTATTGACAATACCTGGTTCATTTTCTGTGATTCTAAAACATTTTGATTGTTCTGACAAATCAATACATGAGGCATCACATGATTGTTCTGACAAATCAACACATGAGGCTTTGTATGCTGAACACAACTTTTTTTATTGAAATTGAACTTAAAGCCGAACCCGCTCTTTTGCAGGGTTTCTTTTTCACTGAGAGAAGAAGACGGTAGCCTCCGGGCCGATGGTCCCACCTCGACTGCGAGCTAGGAATTTGGCCGTCCCGACCCCACCTGCTGTTTAGGATGTGTGTGCGCTCGCCCAGGTTCCCAAGCATTGGGCCTAGGTGCTGTTGCTGTAGCGGGCCTTTTTGCTGGTGGTGGTCGAGAAGATGGCCTAAAATTCGGCTGTGCAGCTGAATGTGTTGGTCTATTCTACCTTCTAGGCATTGAACCCCTAAGAGTTTCCGCCTGTTTCTTAGAGTTCTCGAAACGTGCTTGAAACGCATTGGGACCCTCCCCAAATAGACCCGTCATGGAGATTGGTGCGCTGAGGAACGCATTTCGATCACATTCCGGCAAGTTCGCCAAAGTCAACCATAGATGACGCTGAGCCACCACTGTACTGGCCATTGCATGACCCAAGGATACTAACGCACAACGTGTTGTACGCAGTATGTAGTCAGCCGTGGATCACGCTTCCCCCATGAGCTCGTCAACCAGTCTTCCTTCTGACACGGCCTCGCTCAGTTCACCCAAACAAATAGCCTAATAAGTTTGTAGCAAGGACATAGTGCTCAAGGCTCTCAGCGCCGGCCTGATCACCATAAATCCTGCTAAGCTGCCTGTTCGAGAACCTATACGGTCCTGATGGAAGAGTGGGGATGCCAGCAATACCGCTGTTTTGAATTGGAGCCAAATATGTCACAAGTGAACGCTCCATTGTAGGGGCTGCTATTAACCCTGCTTCTTGTGCTCCTTCGAGGTCAGTGAACTTACTCATCCCTGGCACCGGAGAAAGAGGAGACATGGTTTTGACCATGAAGCTGTAAAACAGTTCGGGGAAAAGTGTCAGATGTGTTCTCACCACTGTCTGTACCTGGGGGAGGGGCTGGCCAGTTTTGCTGCGGCTCTATGATACAATTCAATGAAGGGTTCCTCCAAGAGCTCACTTCCATTTGCACGAGAGGGTGAGGGGGAAGACGCAAACTGCCCCCAATTGTCGTCAAAAACTCCTCGCCCGCTTCAAGCAAGATAGAGCTTGACAGAGCAAAAAACTCCTCGCCCGCTTCAAGCAAAAACTCCACCCGCTCAAGCAAAACTCCTGCGCTGCAAGCAAGACCTCCTCTCGACACTCCAGTTCCTGGTTAAACCTAGGGTCTATCCCAGGAACATCGTCAAAATCACCCATGACTTCCCCGGCTCTTTTTGTTAGCAACGCTAAATTCAAATGCTTTTACACATTTCGCTGTTTGCTTTGACAAGAATCACCACCGTGGGTTTTTCCTGCAAAACTGTGGCGTGATGGCGTTCTAGCAGCACGGTGAAGAGCTGAAGAACAAAGAGAATGATGCATATGACCGCATTTATATGCTATTATACGGTAGCCCCGCCCATGTCGTCATGCGTCATTGGCCTTTCAGGCGTGAATGTCTTCAGCAGGTGGCGGTCGGTTTGCGAATCCTGCATTGAACTTTGAGATTTAAGAAGCAGTCGTCAGTAAAATAAAAGGAACACAGCTAAAGTTAAAGGTGCAGTCTGTAATAATGACAGAATGACTAGTGGTTGAAACAGGCACTGCAGTCCAATTCAAAATATTCGGAGATCGGGATTTAACCCACCTCCTCAGACTCGACACTCACACGGGTCACCAGTTTGAGACACGCAACAGGAACCAGTGCAATGGGCAATGTATTTTGGCAAATTGTATCACAGACCAAAACAATAACAAACATTCCAGCCTTGTTTCCAATTCATGTTAAATAATGTATTACCTAAATGACACATTGTAAAGTGATACCAATTTTATCTAATTTCAAGTGCTTATGGAGGGGAAATACCTTCAAGGGAAAACCGATAAAGCTCAGTGGACAAGTTCGGTACAAGATCACCAGTGGGGCTCATTTCCGCAGATAGTAAATCCGTTTGATGAAGTCTTTGACCACTGCGTTGACCACATCTCCATACTGAACCGAGTTCTTAGGATGCAGCATGCGTTTGTTCAGCACTGACCGCAGTTTGTACCACTTCTCTCCTTCTCTGTTGAAGAACATATTCTATTTTCAGAACAGCAAACAAAAAAACAACATAACCTGATAAGTTTACACAACATCACACCGCAACATTAGCCAAATGCACTTTGACCTCATAAAATCTCATGACAAGACTATTCTTACATAATATAGAAGTTTCAAAACAAATGTTACAGATAAAAATGTTTTACTCTGTGAAAGGGCCATAGCCGATGCCTCTCATGTCACGGTACTCTGTCCACAGAATCATGTGTCCTCTGCAAGGAAACTTCTCATCTTTTCTAAGGAGTTCCTCCAGTAAGTCCACACTGTTTATTGAAATGGATTGGAGGTTTCCAACATTCACTTTGTACAAGGGACCATAAAGCTGTTTATCATATAACTGGAGAGATGAAAAACAAGAGGTGAAGAGCAAACAAGATGTGCAAGTGAAGAAAAAATCTGGTTAATTTTGAGCTAAATTGCATTGCACCTCCAATCTGGATCAGAGCAACAAATGAACAACAAGCTTACTGAATATTAAAGTCTTTCAATTCAATTACAAAAGTTTAAACAGAAAAATTAGAAAAATTTAATTAAGACAGTTGATTGCTTTCTATTCAGTGTCTGTAAAGGCAAAACATTGACAGTCTGAGTACATAAAAGAAGGCAAAAATCATTTAAACTGTCCTGCAGTCAAAGTCACATGATAAATAAACTGCGGCTGTGTTTTCTTGCTTTACCTGTAGCTCATGAACGCGATTCAGGTACCCTTTAAAGATCAGTCTGTACAACATCCTAAATGTGTTAATCTCTGGGAGGTCAGCCACAGTCTTGAGCTTCCCATGGCTGTCCTGAACAGTGACAGAAGCAACAGCATTACCCACTGCCCCTCTCCTGATGTCCGTGGTTGTTGTTATGGGCCTCAGAAAACCAAATCCAATCCTTTCTACAGAGCTCAATGCAAAACGAACAGCCATTATGGAAGCAGGGAGAAGAGTGAGGCAAATACCGATCCTCTTTCACTCGAGAGTTCAGGGAGAGGGGAGGTGGGGCAAAAGCCTCTCTAGTTAACCCTTCAACATCTGTTCGATAATGATACTTCACCTCTGGAGAAAATTTAAATATACTTCACTTAAAAACATGATAATTTACTCACCCTCTTGTCATGCTTCTCTGTGGAAGAAAAAAGCTGCACTTTTTCATACGATGAAAGTAAATGATGACCTCTTTTGCGAATTTCTTTTGTGTTGCACCAGAGAAATTAGGTCAAACAGACTTGGACAGGGGTAGTGACGGTAAGGGAACAAAGACAATTTACATTCTGGGTGAATTATCCCTTTTAAAGCATTAACCTCTGTTCTAATTCCTACAGGGTTGTAGTGAACAAACACAAACAAGGTTTTAAACCTTTTTAAACCTAAATATTTCAATAATCTTAAAAAGGGTTAGATAAGGTATATATATTTGGTTACTTAACCAATAACAAAGGCATACACATTTTCCACCAGTTGGATTTTATTACTCCAAATTGAGAAGAGTCTTTATCCAGACGTAAATTTCAAAGAATGATTCAACCACACTGTTTATCAATCGCCTGTTGCTCAGTTTATATCATTCAAAATTCTGTATTGTGTCTGTAGGTCTTCACTGCTTGATCTCTGCAATGTTTTTGATGGAGCCAGCCGGGTCTGTCTTGTAGAGCATGAAGTGTCCTTGTACCTGAGCGGCGCTGAGGTCTGTTTGTGTTGCCAGCGCCTGCTCGGCGAACCTCTCAGCCTCGGCCGCAGACTCCTGAGGGTAAAACCTCCGGAACATCTGAGTCAGCTGCCAGTGAGAACAGGGGCCCACGTACTGCTTCAGATCCACACGGCCAGGTCGGACAAGAGCCGGATCAAGTCTTCAGCACAGAGGGGGAAAAAGAGAAATGGGAGAAAGGAAAACAATACAATGTCAACAATACCAAGAAAAACACACTGTTCACGGTTACAGGTGTTCATGACTACTGGGTACTTCATTCATTATTACTGGATTTTTAAAATGTTATTTTATTAAGATTGCACACACAAAAAGCTATTTTAAAAAGCATCATTTTATTGATGATTGAATATTAGATTTTTTTAAAACGAAATATATTTTGTGCAATAAATGTTACAATTTATATTATTGCGATATACTAAACATATTTTTATGTATTAAATATATTTTATATATTAAAGGGTTAGTTCACCCCAAAATGAAAATTTGCACCAATTACTCACCCTCATTTCAAACCCATAAGACTTTTGTTCATCTTCGGTTTAATTTAAGCATGGTTATGACGTGCAAGAACCAATAAGGTTCATTCTAGGCTGTCATGGCAGCATGTTTGAGCTTCAGGAAGAAGTTGAACAAGAGTTGAGTTCTTGTGCATCAAGCAAATGTGACTGATCTTCCATTTGTTATATTTGAGTCCTCTATTCATGTTCATTGATCAATGTTTACGTGTAAATAAAAGTCTAAATTAAATCCATTCATCGAATAAAGCAATCGAGTCTCTTCAGAAGACTTGGATTAATTAACTTGATCCATATGGCTTTGTTTTACAATCTCTTTATGATCTTCACATTTTGTAGTGTCAGAAGTTTGGTTCCAAGGACTTTCATTGGAGGGACAGAAATCTCTCAGATCTATCTTCATTTGTTTTCCGAAGATAAACGAACGTCTTAAACGAAACTGACAGAATTTTTGAGTGAACTAACCATTTAAAAGGGCACCTATTATGGAAAATTCACTTTTACATGGTGTTTGAACATAAATGTGTGTTGGCAGTGTGTGAGCAAAACCACCCTAGAATGATAAAAATCCATCCAGTGTTTTTTTTTACAATCTCAATAAATCATATGCACTGTCTCAGAACGAGCTGTTCTAAGATTCAGCGCTTTGTGACGTAGAATTGAGCAAGGGGTTTGATTGACAGTGTGGTTGTGGCATAGACCCCGCCCTCGGTGATCTGTACACCATCCTTCATTGTTTCAACGACAGCCGGTAATGTCTCCTAGAATCATAAGTGTTCTGTTGTGGGATGGGATGTAATAATGACATACATAGTAGTTTTCACTTACTTCTGATATCAGAGACACTGAAAACACAGTGGATATATTGTATTTTGGAAGTTTAAGTGGCACCTTTCCTTTGTAAATAAGTTTATGTTTGAGCGAATCATTTTCTGACTGACTGTTTTGTGAACGAGGGTCAATTGAAAGCAGGTCTTGCTTCAAAGTTAATCCTCAAGTGTGGATGGTCGTCTACTGTTTGCGATCCAACGTCACCTCCAGTAAGTGTATTTTATGATTTTTGAGCAAATAGTCATTTCAATCGATGCCAGCCAATTCAACAACAAATATGTCTAAAGTTGTTGTTGTTGTCGTTGTAGGATGTCTGTGTATATAATTTAAACCTTGTTTGTATAGTGTGTAACCACACGCTTTTTTTTAAAGATATTGTATTAAAAACCTGCATATATGTAGCCATCTTCTCACATTTGCCACAGAAGCACAAGTGCTTAGACAAGTAAACATGACGCCACAAGTCCCTCGCATAAATGTAATTTCGCTTGTACGTAGCAAACTTTATCACAGTCTGTGTATGTAGTTTAACAAAATTGCGCCAACATAAGTGTATGTGTGTGTCTGTGTTGTTGTGTTGTCACGATACCAAAATTATTGTTTCGATACCGATACCAAGTCAAGTATTGCGATTTCGATACTTTTCGATACTTTTCCTGAAAATTAAAGTATTTCTTACAAGGCGTTTCACATGCACTTCCTTAACGTATGTGCTCTTTAATGCTGTAATAACCTAATATAAATAAATCACTGACAAACATGCTCTGATTATAATCATATAGCCGATAGATCATTTTGCTGATGTTTTGTATCCTTTATTTTAGCAGCTTGCAAATTATTTATGCTATCTATGAAAGTTGGGGGAAAGTTGTACACCTAATACAAAAATAAATGAAACATCTCCAGTTAACTAGCAGATAATTCATTTTAGTTCGCTAATAAATAAGAGATCTACGCTAAAATCTGTTGTTTTTTAAATCAAGCAGAGCGCTCTTTTCGCTGCTATCATCAGTTGCATGGATAAAGTGTCTTTTGCGGCTCGCGCAGTCACGCGCCGTCTCACACGGACGCGCGCTTCAAACTATCGCCGTTGCAGAGACTATTGTGTACAGGTTGCTGGATTGTGTTGCTAATAACTTGCAATGTATAACTATCAGACCGGCCCTCGCGGACCTCGAAACACTACCGGCCCACCGGGAAAGATGCGACTCTCCGGATTGCCACTCCGCTACTGACAGGCGGCCACTGTATCACGTGTGCTCGCGCATGCAGCCGTCTCGCGGTAGTGTTCGTCTCATTACAGCTGCAGCTTCTTTGCTGTGTGCGTGAAGAGAAACACAGACGTTCATAGGGAGAGACTGGAAACGTGCGTGGCACACACCAACATGAAATACGTCTCTTACAAATCTGGAACGCGGTCATTCATTAAAAGTATCGATACTAATAAATTTCAGGTATCGATGAGGTTTTTAATTTCCGAGTATCGCAATACTTTTGAAGTATCAGTGCACCGTGCACACTGCTGTGTTGCACATCCATAATTTAAAAGGGGGCGCGTTACAGCTTATATAGTACATAAATGTATTAGGGCTGTGTATTGGCAAGAATCTGGCGATACGATACGTATCACGATACATGAGGTTAGAAAATTCAATATATTGCAATATATTGCGATACTGTCCATAAGGCGATATATTGTGATTTTTTTTAAGTAGGCCTATAATTTTAGAAAAAGTAATATTAAAAAAAAAAAAAAAAAAGACATGATGTGAATTAAAGTCAAACAAGTTTACTTTAGGTAAACAATTCAGTACTCAGAAAATCAAACTACCAGTTTGGGATTGTGGTTCACAAGTTCATTACAAAAACTTTGGTTAAATGTGTTTTTAGAAGTTGGTCATGAGTTGATAGAGCTTTCAGGGGTTCGCACACGGACGAGAAGTGCAGGGCAGCACCACACAAACTCCTATTGTACACCAGACGCGCACTTTCTTCATCAGTGTATGGCCAGCAATATTGTTATGTTTAATGACATAAAATGAAGATAATGTCTGTTCTATGTTATGATTGTGCTATACAATTAAATACAATCATTGCTGAGTCTGCAGTCTGAAAACTTTACCTCAGAGCATCCGTTCACTAAATGAATTGAGAATCTCACCTGAAAAATCCAATAACATCAGCAATTGTCATTCAAGCAGCTGATTTCTGTAAATGAATGAAAAACTAAAGGTATATTGCAGCATAGGGTGATGTCAGGATACATTAGCAATGCTTCAATTTTATATAAAACTTATGTAAATGGCGCTCTGTGGCGCAGCAGGATTTTGAACACTGTCCTGAGCCATTGCTGGGCGCGCCGGTGTGTGTACACTCACAGAGAATAATGTGTTCGAATTTAAAAGATGTGGCGCTGAGCTTCTCCTCTGGTGTGCGACGCCCTTTAGACTCTCCGCCGAAACCGTTTCACTGCTGCTCACGCGACGGTCCTGCTCGAAGCTATGCGGTGTGAATGAACGCACTCATTGATTATGAGCGCCAAACAAAATACGCTCTGCTCCCGCGCCGAACTTGTAAAGACACAGGTTCACAAACTGCATGGTTCCTGTGCGATATCGGTGGTGCTCTCTTTACTCTGGAAACCAGAGTAATGAGAGCGGGAGCCGGTCTTTACACGGGGTTCAGCCATATCTTTGTTGTTTACGCTAGGCTAGTGCGTCTATGAACAGCCAAAAAAAAAAAAAAAAAAAAAATCGGATATTGCGTTTCTGAAAATCGATACAGTATCGCAACATGAAATATCACGATATCTCAAGTGTATCGAATTTTTCTTACACCCCTAAAATGTATCAAATAACCATACCAGACATCCTGGTCCATTCTCATTTGAGTTTATTCTCATTTGTGTTTATTCTCTAGATGAAGTCTCTTCGTCATCTGGGTCTGATCAGAGACTATTTATATGTCCGATTCAAACATGTACGGCTGAATGAAAAAACGAGTCTCTCACTCTCAGCCCTTCTGCTTACCGACTGCCATAGGTATGCAAGTGATGCTCTCATCCAAAGGCAGGGCGGGATATGCAGCTCATTTGTATTTAAGGTCGTATGCACCAAAACAGCTCATTTTTAAACAGGCCCCAAAAATAACATTTTCAAATGGTTATAATAAATTAACTGTGGGGTATTTTGAGCTGAAACTTCACAAATACATTCTGGGGACACCAGAGACCAATATTACATCTTGTAAAAAGGGGCATAATAGGTGCCCTTTAAATATAATTTTCAATACAATTAATATACATTTTGATAAATATTAATTTATCTGCCAATATATCTGACTATCACTACCCTGCTTTGTAAAACAAACCTTACTGCCACTAAGCTTAAAATCATCAAGGGCAAGAAAATCAGGATTTTGCATTCTAAAGAACAAACAAAAAAAGTAATACATAAGTCATGATGAACAAGTTGCAGTAATAAGTTTTACCTGTCAATGAAATTAGTTGTCATAAACACAATTCTGGCTTCTGAAGACGCCACTCCATCCAGAGCATTCAGAAGTCCACTGAAAGTGAGCCTGCCCATGCCCTGATAGGCCTGTGGATCTGTCAGAACACATGGCAAGGGAGTTTGAATTACATCAACAAATGCAAAAATATTCCACTGTTTTGTTAACGCTAGGGCCCAATCTAGATTATCATGATTACTCACATGTGATTGTAATTACATTGTCTATTGTTATTATTTTATTATTTAATTATAATTTAGCATATAAACATATTCAGAAGTCTGTAAGTCATACTCTCTGTAGGCAGAAGATCCCGGCTGACGAAGGCTGCATCCACGTCCTCTGAGCAGGATGATGCTTTGCTGCGGAGCGACACTCAGCAGGTGGTTGAGGCGATCGTCGGACAGGCTGCGGTCACTGAGACTCATCAGACAGATGCTGTAACCCAGCTCACCCGCCAGCGCAGTTCTGAAATACCGCCAGAATGATAAGACTTGGGACTCCAAATTGCACTGTTGCTCTATGTTAACAAAAGATTTTTTGCAGCCATACTATACCATTTAAAAATTGTCAGATGTTATTTTCACAGCATGTAAAAATAGCAGTATTTGCAGTTTATCTAGCAATATAGACTATTAAAGGAGCAAGATGAACTTTTAATCTAATAAAACATTGGTACTTAGTCGACCATTGTCTCAGATTTGTTTTCATGATAATCGAATGTTTTATCTCTAAAAACTGTTTAGATTCTAACGCTACTATATGGGGGCATATAATAAGTAAAAAGGAATTGCTAGTTAATACCACTAACAAGGCTCAAAATAGCCCCACACTAACACAGTAACATAATGAGGGTCCATACATGCAAAACGAAGCATTGAGAACTTTGTAAGTGTACAGACCGTTTAATAAGAAGATACTTTATAAAGACAGTCCACTTTGTGTATACAGACAGGAGCCATACTTTGAAAAACAGTCTCGATAAGCCAAACCACGAACAAAGTGCCAAGTCTCGACTTGTCAAGACTGTTTTCCAAAGATGGCTATTGCCTGTATGTTACTGTGTTAGTGTGGGGCTATTTTGAGCCTTGTTCAGTGGTATGAACTCAGCGATTTCTTTTTACTTATTATATGCCCATATACTAGTGTTAAAATCTTAACAGTTTTTAAAGATAAAACTCTTTACATTCGATTATTATGAAAACAAATCTAAGAGAACGGTTAACTAGGTACCAATGTGTTATTAGACCAAAGGTTAATTTTGTGCTGGAGTTCTCCTTAAAGAATAATACATACAAATACATAATAGAGGTATAGACACTGCTGTTAAAATGTTTGGGGTCGGTAAGATTTTTTATGTTTTTGAAAGAAGTCTCTTAAGCTTACCAAGGCTGAGTTTATTTGTTCAAGAACTCAGTAAAAACTATAATATTGTGAGGTTCTACACTCTTTATAAAAAACAACATTATTATTCATTCATAGTAACATGAACTGTAAAGAAAGTAATACTTACATAAAGCTGCTCTTTCCACAGCCTGGGGGTCCATACAGCAGATAGCCCCTCCTATATGGAATGCCTTATTGAAACATTTTCAACAACAAAACTGAAATTAGATTTGAATTAAAACATAAAACAAACACAAACGCAATACTTGAATTTACTACAGTGACACTAGAGATGTGCACACAGATTTTTTTCCTGATATGGAAGTTCCTGAAAAAACATTTTATTTGATTGAAGTTATCATTTCCTATTTCACCTCTGTCAGTGTACCACTTAGGATTGCCTATGAATTCCTTTACATCATCCACAATCCTCTCCGCCACTCCATTCTCAAGCACAACTGAAGACAGAGGTCGTCGTCGCCTGGAAACCCAAATGGCCTCCACTCTGCTCCAAGCGCAGTGTACATAACAGTCCGGCCATCTTCCTGCTTTAAAGCAAGTTCACGTGCTGCACGGACACAGAATTAATCATTAAATGGATAATTCACACAAATTCTGTCATCATTTACTCGTCCCAATGTCGTTCCATTGGGTTGTTGAATTCCATTGGCTTGCGGGATTGAATACAATTCCACAAGATTGTATTCATCTTCGTAACACAAATGAAGATATTTGAATAAAACTTGAGAGCTTTCAGTCCCATCATTGACAGTCTACACAATTACCACTTTGACACTTCAAAACATTCATAAAGAGAATGTGAAACAAATCCATATGAATTGTAGCCTGGCTAGTAAGTAAAGTAAGTAAGTAAAATTTATTTGTATAGCACTTTCTCAGATGTAGATCACAAAGTGCTTCACAACAAAAGAAAGCAATTAACAACTCATGAATACATTACATCACAGAAATAAAATAAAATATAGCTGCGAGCAGCGATTGCGGGCCCAAGCCGGTGGCACCGCAATCCCGGTGCCTTAGTTACCTAAAGGCACCGGGATGGCGGTACCGCCGGCTTTGGCCTCCAGTCGACTGCTCGCAGCTATATTTATGTGTGTATGTATATATATATATATATATATATATATGTGTGTGTGTGTGTGTGTAAAGCCGGTGGCACCGCCACCTTGGTGCCTTTAGGGTTATTCTGCACGACGTGCAAAAGCGTAACCCCTGCTTTGGAATACATACTAGTATGTATTCCACAATTGGAATACATACTAACATACTAGTCAGAACTGAATAGTTGATATCTGAATGACAGATCACCATAGAAGTCAATGGAAAAAATGTGACTAGTAACAAAAGAATAGTTACTAGTCACCATTGAAATAAGTACTAGTGTCTAATGAATAAGTACTAGTATCTATTTAATAGGTACTAGTATCTAATGAATAAGTACTAGTAACTAATTAATAAGCATTGGTATGTAATGAATAAGGACTAGCATCTAATGAATAAGTACTAGTATCTAATAAATAAGGACTAGTTTCTAATGAATAAGTACTAGTATCTTTAAAAAGGTACTAGTACCTAAAGAATAAACACTAGTATCTAAAGAAAAGGCACTAGTATCTAAAGAATAAGCACTAGTAGCTAATGAATAAGTACTAGTACTTAATGGAATAGATACTAGTATCTAAAAAATAAGTACTAGTAGCATGAAAATAGAGACTAGTAGGTTAAAATGATTAAATGTTAAAACGGTTTGCCATACTCTATCTGTCGTTTCGACTTAGTCACAATTACGTTACAGATATCTTAAATGATAATACAAACTATCCAAAATGTAATTACGACTAGAAAGACGTTGTTGATATCTACAATGTTAATTACGAATAGTCAAACTTAGCTTTTAAATGTTAAAAGGGCTTGCCATACAGAAGTGTAGGCTCAGAGAGACACTCAACATTTTCAAACCAAAATATCTGACTTTCTGTGGGTCCTAGCTCATGAGTGTAAATTAGAAAGTTGTCCGGCTTGAGGAGAATATATGAATATATGAAACGATGAGATCAACATGTGTACTGAGTTTCATATTATTACATGCAAGCGTGTTTGATTTATGGACCAAGTTTTTGGACCCCGTTCCAGGGGCGCTGTCTAGCCCCCTTGCCACACCCGGGTACCATCTTCAGCCCGGCTCTGATGGCTGTGGGATCTGACCTGTGTGCAAAGTTTCAAGAGTTTTCAAACCCATTAAGGGCCCCAAAAGCCGCTAAGAGACTCAAAATCATCAAAAAAAAGGAATGTTAAAGTTTGATGCGTTGCTATGGCAACATTATCTTAGATATTGAATAATGCTTTCACAGCTCTTCATCTGGCGTGTGTTTACATTTGAAGCAAATCGGGTAAAAGTAAGAGTGCGATTTCAAAGCATTTTGAAAGTGAAACACTTTCTGCTGCCAGTTGGTGGCGCTATATATTTGACTCACATCTATGTGATCGACCTCTTACAACGAACACACTGCTGAAGTTTCATCAAGATCAGTTAATGTATGCAGAAGTTTTAACACACTTCCTTTTTGATTTATTTACTTACTTTTTGATTTATGGACCAAGTTAATTTAATTAATACACTAATTATATAAAACTATTGTCAATGCACTACAATTAAACAGGTTATATGCCTTTACTTATAAAAAAAATAAAAATAAAAACTTATGTAAAAAATACCAGGCTTAAGAAATGTATTTACTTTAGCAGGCCAGACACACAGTGAAATGATTAAGCCCCCTCCCCCTACACACACACACACACACAGACTGTGTGACAGGCCTAGGTTTAGAAAGAGCATGATCATATTCAAACTACAATATCTGACTTTCTGTGGGTTTGAGCTTATTATTGTTAATTAGAAAGTTGTTTGGCTTGAATAGAACAATATACACGGCAAGTTTTGTAACTGTCAGTAAAACTAACCAAGTTATAACACACTATATGTGTCCTTTTTTAGTCAAAAAAATCCGCCACGGCCAAACACGTTCGAGATATCAAAAATCCGTCCGGAATATAGCATCCTCAATGTCTTGACTTCATGCACACCGAGTTTGGTGGTGATTGGTAACAGCATGGGTTGTAATTTGATGTTTTTCTAGGACAATTATTTAAAAAAAAAAAACATAATTCCCGACTTCCGTTTGAACTGTCGTAAAACTTAGAGCACGAAAGTTGTTTGGCCTGATGTGATCTATGAGTGTACCGAGTTTCATATTAATCCATGCACGTGTGTTTGATTTATGGACAAATGTTCGAATCCCTAAAAGAATGCATCCTAAAAGAATGGTAAAGTTTGATGCGTCGCCACGGCAACAGTTTCAAAGATATCAAGAATCCATTCATAGGTCTTCATCTGCCGTGTATGTACATTATACAGATGAAGTTTGAAGCAAATCGAGGTAAAAATAAGAGGGTGATTTCAAAGCATTTTGAAAGTGACACACTTCCTGCTGCCAGTTGGTGGCGCTATAACTTTGACTCACAATAGTCACATCCATGTGATCGTCCTCTTACAGCGAACGCACTGCTGAAGTTTCATCCAGATCAGTTAATGTATGCTGAAGTTATGACACACTTCCTGTTTCACGTTTCTCGCCATAGTTTCGTTTCCTCGCCACGGCCAAACCGTTCGAGATATCAAAAATCCCCACACAAACTTTCATCCTCAATGTCTTGACTTCACGCTGACCGAGTTTCGTCGAATTTGGATCAGAGCTCTAGGAGGAGTATTTAAAAGTTCATTGCGTGTGTTTTACAAAAAAACCTCAATAGCCAACTTCCTGTTGGGCTGGGGTAAAAAGTAAGAACACGAGGTATAGATGAAATTCTGCTATCGACATGTGTACCGAGTTTCATATTATTACATGCAAGTGTGTTTGAGTTATGGACCAGGTGTTCGGACCCCATTCCAGGGGGCGCTGACGAGCCGCCCTGCCACGCCCGGGTACCAGCTTCAGCCCGGCTCTGATGGCCAGCGGGTTCTGACCCCGTGTGCAAAGTTTCAAGAGTTTTCGAGCATGTTAAGGGCCTCAAAAGTGCCCGAATAGTCGCTAAGAAAAAAAAAAAAAGAAAAAAAAAAAAAAAAAAAAAAAAAAAAATAATCGGAAGGAAAACAATAGGGCTCTGCGCCCTTTCAGGGCTTGGGCCCTAATAAAATGAAACAACACGTACACATTAGACCAGCCTAACCACCCTACAATCTAGTTAAAAGCCTCTTTAAAAAGCAGAGTTTTAAGCTGACTTTTAAATTTTTCCACACAATCCAAGCCTCATATGGAAGGAGGAAAAGCGTTCCACAACCTGGGAGCAACAACTTGGAATGAACGGGTCCCCCCTAGTTTTAAAATGTGTAAGGGGGGCAACTAATAGTCTCTGGCCTGTTGATCTCAGACTACGTGAGGATGTACACAGCTGTATCAGATCAGAGATGTATGGGGGTGCCTGACCTTGTAGGGCTCTAAAATTTTGGACCAAAATTTTGAAATGTATTCTAAATTCCACTGGTAACCAATGAAGTGATGCTAAAACTGGAGTAATATGTGCCCTTTTACTCGTGTGGGTTAAAAGCCTAGCAGCAGAATTTTGGACTGTCTGGAGACGACAAAGATCTTTCTTATTAAGGCAAATAAAAAGACTGTTACAATAGTCTAAGCGAGACGAGATAAAAGCATGGATGATCATCTACAACTCGGCTTTTGACACCAAGGCTCTTATCTTTGAAATGTTCTTTAATTGAAAGAAACAGTTTTTAATAAGTTGTTTTGAGTGTTTCTCCAGAGACATGGCCGCATCGAAAACAACACCACGTCTCAATGAGACGTGGTCTGACATGGCTAATGTGGTCTGGGAACCACATGTTCATTTTCTCGTATTTGAGGTGTGGTTTACGAATGCCCAGAGCCGTTTATTGGGTGCTACGAATGTCTATCAAATGCGCCTGTTCGTAGCTCATAGCCAATCGTTTTAATTATACCAGATGACGTATGTAGAGCGACAGAAATTAGACAAGGAAGAAGACGATGGGTCAGAGATTTATTTGCGTTCTAAACTACTTAGAACAATATCTAAGGCTGCATCGAAAGGTAACTTCCCGTCTGCTGCCATGTTGGATCTATAGGTATAAACAAACTGCATCGGTGTGTCGCATAGACGTTGCTCATCGTCTTGCTGCTCCCTCCCTGTTCTGTGATTGGTCCCCTCGCTGAGGCGAAAATTTGGTCCATGGTATCCAGACTGCCTTGTGATTTGGTCCAAACTTTACTGAATAGACATGATGATCACTTTATAAGATGAACAGATTGAATTTAGGCTTTAATTCGCATATTCATGGCAGCGCCATCTTTGAAAAATGAAAATGAAAATGAAAGCGAGGCTGTGAGGGATAGACACATGCATCTCTTCAATGGGCTGTACTGTTATTTAATGTGTTTTCGGATTGTTCTGCTCATGAAACACTGGAAATATATCTAAGAGATGTCAGTTGACAAAAAACTCCTGACAATGTAAGCTGTGGAAAATTGTAAGCAATCTAGGAGCTTTATTCAGCTTTTACAGCGGATGCCATTGGAAACACGGTAAGTCTATCCCTCACAGCCTCACTTTCATACCGGTCATGGCGCTGCTCTGAATAAGGTCTATAAACACTCATCAACTCACACATCAGGGGCCCGTTTCAACAAGGAGGTTCAACCAACTCTGAGTTAAAGCTTGAACTCTGAGTTGACTTATCCTAAGATGGGAAACTCTGAGTTTTCGAGTTACAGAACAGCTGAAATGAGTTAGTTCAATCAACTCTGAGTTGACTCGGAAATCAGCACGTGCACCACAACTATAAAAAGTCATTATCAATGGAGCGCAGATATTATGAGTCACCATGGCAACAGCGCCAGACAAAAAGAAGTGTTGGGTGTAATCAGTTACCAAATAATCTAAATATTGTAATTTAATTAAAGGGATTACTCTTAATTCTTCTGTAATTTAAAATAAAATATGATGCAATTACATTAAATAGGCTACTGCATAAACTATAGACCAATTCAGTATAAAACACTAGTGGATTTAACATACATTTTTAAAAGGTATATTTTTATGTAACCTTCTCCCTCTACACACTTTGATCCATTCAAGAATAATTCATGCAATTGTATATTGTTAATTTGAAAGAATTAAAAGTGCAGTTTCTTGTCTCTCCTCCTTGTTTGCTATTGTTCAAGTGGTTGAGGTTGATATAGGATTAAGCAATTAGTAATACTGTATGTAGACCAATACTTCCCAGAGATATGAATTATTACATTAATCTAACACCGTTGAAGATGTCATTTGTAGTTAATAATTCATAACTATTTTGAGTAACTTACTGTTATAATATCAGAGGTGAAACTGGAATGTTATTCAACCTAAAGTAGGCTTCTATTACTTTTGATAAATTTTTACTTAAGTAAAAGTAAAAATACCAGTCTAAAAATCTAAGTGAAAAAAAGTAGTTAATTTAAAAGTAAAAAGTAGTTAATTTAAAACATGAGTTAAAGTTGCTGAGTAACTTGTTTAACAGCGGGGTTAGGGTGGGGACTCCCCATGTGGGGTTGTAATGTATGAGAGTTTCACAGTATGATAATCTTCTCAGAAAATATCACGGTTTATGGTATTAAACAATTATTAAATATATTAACTGCATTATTAAATTACGGTTATTATTATCATCAGTTAAAATGACAGTTAAATAAAGTAAACATTTGTTCAATAAAACATATAATCAACTAACTTCAATAATTGATTATGAATAAAATCAACATCTTATTTTTTATCAATAATAACTTATAATTGAGTATAAGTATAATGAATAATTGAGTTCTATTAAATGTTTTTTTTATTCCAATTTTTTGTAATGATTTAATAGAAATATATTATCAAAAACGGTGGTAATCAAATAAAAGTTTAGCCAACGTTTTAATCCTTTTATTTTTTGTGCTGCAAAACAGATTTACTCAATTAAACCACGGACAAACAATATATATTCCTTAAAGAATGTGTAAATACATTTTAGTATTATTGTTGGTGTTTAAACAGCACTTCCTCTTTTAAAAAAGGGAGGAGGCCGCAAGAGACTCTGGGTTTACTGAAGAAAACCTGCTCCCGACCAGACCAGGTAAAGTTCACAGGATAAGTTACCATGGTAACTGACTCTGAGTATAAGTTACCTCTCTTTCAGAAACGGGCTTGACTTACTCTGCTTTCTCGGGTTTAACATACCTCCCATTCTGAAACAGAAAACTCAGAGTTACCCTCATTTCAGGGTTAACATACTCAGAGTTTTCACTTAACCTCCTTTCTGAAACAGGCCATCAGTTGTGTGAGGAAACAAAACATGTTTGCTTGACATGCGAGAACCAATGAGGTTCATTATCGTGTTACAGCAGCACGTTTAAGTTTGTTCTCACACATCAAGTAGGTTCGGTTTAAGCTTCTGTTTGTTTGCTGATCCATGTTTACACCATATGTGAATACAAGCCTGAATTAATCTGTTTATCATATAAAGCGATTAGAAGTCTCTTCAGAAATTTGTACTAAATTACTCAAGACATCTGGATTAGTTTTACGATCTCTTTATGAACATTTTGAAGCTTTAAAGTGGTAGTTAGGTAGACTGTAAATCTCTCAGATTTCATTAAAAAGATCTTCATTTGTGCTCCGAAGATGATCAAAAGTCTCACGGGTTTGGAACGACATGAAGGTGAGTAAATCATGACAGAATTTTCATTTTTGGGTGAACTATCCCCATGAATTTCTAAGGAGTTCAGCTGACAGTCACATACCTTCTTGAAGAATGTTGAAGAATACCTGCCGGTCTCTTCCAGGGCAGTGAAGGTGACGGACTCCCAGGGTGTTCCAGTGTGCAGGTCCACCATCTGCTTTTCCCTGGTCCTCTCAACTCTGATCCACGTTTTACCATACCTGAAAACACATTTTAGTGAGATGGATACCTTTGATCAAATCAGCAACTTACCAAAATGTAAACTGTTCAAAGTAACATCAGAATACAAACACAAATCTAGAATGCAAGTAATGTAGCAATGTAATAAGGAGAACTATACTTTGACTGGTAATGCTAGTACTTACTAAGATACCAGCCAGCAGTAATAAAACATATTAATATAAAAAAGAAATATCTCTACATAAATTGTAATCTTACCAAATGATGTGGTTGCCTGGACTTGGATGGAAATCAAACTGTGTATGGACTCGCCCACTCTCATGCTGCATATATGAGGTTTCAACACTCAGATGCTGGGTGTGTTTCGCATGTTTAGTGATCCAGCTTAAGAGCCAGTGATAACTTTTATCTCTGCTGGGGACCTCCAGTGTGATCATGTAATTTCTCCTGAAGAAGATCATGCCGACCTGTGCCCCTTTTCTGGCAACTGCAAGTGCTGTGCCAATACCAACTAGCCCAAATCCTGCACCAAAATAAGGGTTATCCTTCAGGGCTCCAATGAAATCTGACAGGGTCATGATGAAGGTGTCTTCGGGTTCTTTAAAGCAATTAGGACAAGTCTTTCTGTATCTTCCATGCAATATAACTTACATCCTGCATTCACCGCAAATGACGTGAAACTATTTTCTTCTTAATTTTGATGAGAGACTGATAAAACATACCAAGCTGTCACTAATCAGATCTACCGGTGTATTTTATTCAAATAAATGCAGAATTAAAAAGTCGCTATATTTACGGTAGTGCAAATATCACACCGCATTTTACAAACAACAATTTCTCTGTGTTAACTTAAAACAAACGAAAAATGTGCGTATCAGATAAATAGTGCAATAAAGCAGAGCCTCTCTCATTGCAGCGTAAACAAATCATTCTTTTGGTTGAGTCGAATCTTTTCAATGACTCGGTTGAACCTATTCACAAACTAGTCTCACTTTAAATTACATTCGTTTTTTGAAGCGGTTCTTTTAGACAAACTGTTCAAAAGAACCGATTCAGCTCAAATAAAATGAGCAAATCACATGGCGACCTCTGTGCTATTTCCGTTGTTCAGTGAAAATAGTTCCGTATGTAACGTGTTTCACATTAATAGTTCCGTTGTGACTGTTTACGGGTCTTTTACTGTCTATGTTTACTACGCAGTCTCGTTATGACTCTAAGGTATCTTTAGGAACAGTTAACTGTAGATTTTGGGTATTTTTTATAATAGATAATTCTTCAACATGTATACGAGAGTATTGTGTAAGAATTAATTTCTCTTTGAACAAAAAAGGGCCCAGAAATGACGCCGCTTACATTGTTTCCATCATCCAAATGAAGGTAATTTCTTAATAATATAATTTAAGTAATGTTTATAATAATGTTTTTTTTATTTAGTGTCTCATAACGCTGAACAGAGCAGTTTGCTGTAACTTAACGCGTCGTCTGCGCTTCCTTGAGAATGTGTTTATGTTTATCAGAGCAAATGAAACACGAACCAGGCGCAGTAGGTCTAAAATCTGTTCAATCGAAACGTGTTTGTTCCAACAGAACCTCCTCTCAAAGGTTCACATTATATTTATCGCACTGTATTAATGTGTGTACTGTTACTGTTCATTGCTTTATCATGTCCTTTATGCCGTGTTAAATAACTGACAAGAACCCTGATCAGCTTTCAATCTCAAGTCTGCTATTCCATAAACCGTAAATCATTTGATCTCATTGGTGATGCAGAACACAGTCTTGCCCTGAGAGACAGAAACACTTCATGGTCCTGATGCTGTAATAGAGTTTTATCCCTCTTGACTGACTGATGTCCTGTGGAGTTTTACCCGAATTATAACATGGACCAACAAGAGCCTGGATGTGATGCAGAACAGATCATACATATGGAAAATAATGCAACAGATACACCTGAAGGTAAAATACAATAATGCTTATTAATTATTTAGTCAGTAAGGTATGGGGCTCTGAAATATTTGATTTGGTCTGTTGTTAGATTCACATCTCTTATATCTTTCTGTGTCCTAATAAAATTATTATGACTCAGATCAATGTTTTGTGTTTGTTTATTTGCATATAAATGTACTATACAATCAGGCAGTTATTATCGCAAAATCTTGTATAACCCTAAAGGAGGTAATTTTGTAATAATTATATATTTTGTAATAGTAATATATATATATATACACACACACACACACACACACACACTACCGGTCAAAAGTTTAAGATCGGTAAGAGTTTTTATGTTTTTAAAAGAAGTCTCTTCTGCTCACCAAGGCTGCAATTTTTTGATAAAAAATACACAAAAAACAGTAATATTGTGAAATATTATGACAATTTAAAATGATGTTAATGTTTTATAAATATATATTAAAATGTAATTTATTCCTCTGAAAAAAAGCTGAATTTTCAGCATCATTACTCCAGTCTTCAGTGTCACATGATCCTTCACAAATCAATCTAATATGATGATTTTATGCTCCAAAAACATGTATGATTATTATCCATGTTGAAAACAGTTTTTTACATTTTTATTTCAGGATTCTTTGATGAATAGAAAGTTCAAAAGAACAGCTTTTATCTGAAATGGAAAGCTTTTGTTACATTAAACACTACCCTTGAAAAAGTTTGGGGTCAGTAAGAATTTGTATTTTATTTTTGGGGAAATAAATAAGAAATCAATACTTCTATTCATCAAGGATGAGTTACATTGATCAAAAGTTACAGTAAAGACATTTATAATGTTAGATTTGTGAAGGATCATGTGACACTGAAGACTGGAGTAATGATGCTAAAAATTCATTGTCATAATATTTCACAATATTACTGTGTTTTTTGTGTATTTTTTATAAAAAAATTGCAGCCTTGGTGAGCAGAAGAGACTTCTTTAAGAACATAAAAAATCTTACGATCTCAGAACTTTTGACCGGTAGTGTATATATATTATATATCGGGTATGAATTTGTCTTTTGTCAGAAAATACTAAGTGTTTTATTTTCTTTCTGTTGTAGTTTTGTCTCATTTGAATAGAACAGATATGTCTGTGCAATCTAAAAGAAGGAAAAGTATGGACAAAAAATTAAAAGCTGCAACAAAAAAAGGGAAAAAATCGACCACCATTACCCAAGGAACGTCTCCATCTAAAGGTAAATACCATGAATGTTATGATTAAAATAATTGTATTTCCAGGTCTGACCAGGTCCCATTTTGTTTATTTAAGTGGGTCATGTTGCAGAAGGCACCGAACACATGTTTCGCACCCACATCTGCTCTGAATGCAGACGCTGTTTCAAGACTCGCTCCCATTTGATAGAGCACATGCGCATCCACTTTCCTGACCCCACTCTGCAATGTCCCACCTGCAAACACCATTTCACCAGCAAGAGTAAGCTTACGCATCCACATGCTGAGAGAGACGGGACAGAAACTGCACCAGTGTCATCTGTGTGAGTACGGAGCGGTGGAACGCAACTCTCTGCGACGACACCTTGCCAGTGTCACGGGCATCAAGAGGATAAGGCTCCCAACGGAGAGCTGTTTAAGTGCCCAACTTGCCAAAAGACATTCAGTCAGAGTCAGGCATTAAAGATCCATATGAAGTCTCACAATAAGATACAAGATGGACAGCCATTGCTTTGCTTTCATAAAGGCTGCTCATTTCAGAGTACAGAAAAAAGCAGCTTCAAAAGCATGTATTAGATGTCTCACCAAATTGAGGCTGTTGAGTGCCGGCATCACGCCTGCGGCTCCTTCTTAGAGAGTCAAGAAGACATGGAGAAACATTTCCGCACGCATCAGGCTTATCACTGCCCCCACTGTGACTTCTCGTGCTCAAATAAGAGCCATTTTCAGCAGCACAAAAGACAAGGACATCCAGGGAAACAAGAACTGAACTGTAGCTTCTGCCCTTTCTCCTCCCTCAACCCTGTAGAGTTCGATCAACATGTTGGTCACTTTCATGCCAATGAGAAAACACAACACTGCCCGCAGTGCAGCTTTGTAACGGCTCACAAAAGAGTCCTGAAAAGACACATGCTGATGCATACTGGTAAGATATTTAGTTTTTCTACATAGTTCTTTAAGTGCTAATAGGGTTAGGTCACTCAAAAGAAAATATGGTAATCATTCACTCACACTGTTGCCATCCCAACCTTGTATTATTTTATGAAGATATTAGGCTCTATTCCATACAGATGTGGACAAAGTACACAACTTCCTTACTTGAGTGAAACCACTGATTCTACTTTCAAATATTACTCCAGTAAAAATATGACAGATTTTTACCTAAAGGTGCAGTGTGTAATTTTTAATGGCATCTAGTGGTGAGGTTGTGAATTGCATCCAGCAGAAGTTATGGTTGCTGAAAAGATGTCGTCGTTAAGAGACAGCAGAGAGTTTCAGGTAATCAGTGACTATGTTTACATGGAGCCAATAACCCGTTCAAAACCAGGATATTAGCAATGACCCAGTCGTTAACGGCCATGTAAACACCGGCAAAAACCCAAATATGCTCATATCCCAGATTTTAAAAACCGGGATATTATACCTGGGGTACCCCTTTTGTCTGTTTCCTAACCCGAATTTTTGGTCATGTAAACGCGTCTCGGCATATCCCCATAGTGATTTGTGTTCTGCGCATGTTCTGTTCGCAAGGAATCTTGGTCTTTTGAGTAGAGAAACTTCTCTGTGCATACAAAAATCCACGTGTAGTATACCGGAAGTAAACATGGCGAGACCAGGCAAGACACAGCACAGCATACTTTGGAGCGGAGGTCAGTAACGTTACCAGCATCAAAGCGTAAACAAAGGCGATCGCTATCTGTGCCCGATCTATTCATTATCCGCATGCTGCTGTTGTTGTTGTCTTTGGATACAGGAAGAAGAGTCGGAAATTACGCATATTGCGTCTTAAGGTTGTCCGTACGTCTAGACGCTAACCGTGCGTTGCCGTTTACATCGGGATACTGCAATTCCATGTATACAGGAGAAGCTCTCTCTGCTCACGCATGTAAACGGGTAATTCCTAATGTTTCAGAAACCCGAATAGTGACCTTAACCCGACCATAACCCGAAAATTGGCTGCATGTAAACGTAGTCAATGAGGTTTCTTCAAAGATAAATGAAGAAATTAGGTTTACTTAATTATTCAGTAAAACAATGTTATTACGAATATTATTGTTATTTGTTCATCATTGTGTCAGTGTTTTATTCGCTGACTCACTGACTTTAGCTAGCTTCCTTGCACGAAGAACAATGGGCATGCACAAACATGTCCTTTAAACAACCCTTAACGTTTATTTTCAAAACTGTGCAACTCACCGAGTGGTTGGTGGTGTTCGTTGATGATTAAAAACAAATATATTGGCGCAATGTATGCTTTCAATCCGTGTTGTTTGCTATAGTGGAACTATTTTTTCAGATACCTCACAAGCGCGTATAAACTTCCGCTCGATATTTGAGTCTGAAGCGTTATCACAATCCTGACCACTTGATGGCGACAACCAGGACGCTGTATGGAACACGGTGTCTCACGCACCATAAAAAAAGTCACAGACACAGTCGAATATGGCAAGGCGGAGAAAAGACTACAACAAAATGTAACGGTAGCAAAGCGGTATTTCGGAAACGGTATTTCGCTACAGCTACTTGTTTCGGAACATCAAGGAACACCACCAACCACTCGGTGAGTTGCACAGTTTTGAAAATGAACGTTAAGGGTTGTTTTATGGACATGTTTGGGCATGCCCATCAGACAGCCAGTCTAAAGCTGTCACAGGCGATTCTAAAATAGTCAAAAAGTCAGAGACCAGGACCCATTATCAAAATTCAAAGTCCACCACTCTATTTCATTCAAAACAAACTACAAAATCAGACTCAAGGTGTTAAATACCGAAATTATCCTTGAACTATTCCTTCCGAATTACTTATTGGCCACGGGTAGGACATATTCTAACATTTGTGTTTACAGGTGAAAAGCCCCACAAATGTATGCAATGTGACTTCAGATGCCGTGATGAGAACGTACCTTTCAGAAGCACATGCTGAACGCACTCCAGTGACAAGCAGCACATGTGCTCAGAAATGTGGATATGTTACGAAATGGAAACACTATCTCAGTGTCCACATGCGTAAGCACGCAGGAGATCTGAGGTTTGTACTTTGATTGTAATTAAAATGTGATTAAAAAAAATTTCAGTTTATTTGACTGGACTGCCTCTTATCTCTCAGGTACAAATGTAATCAGTGTCCATATCGTTGCCACCGCATCGACCAGCTGAACAGCCATAAACTCCGTCACCAGGAAAAATCCCTGATCTGTGAGGTGTGTGCATACTCCTGCAAGAGAAAAACTGAACTGCGCAACCATATGCAGCTGAAGCACTCTACAAACGTAGATCCCCAACCGCCTGTTTACCAGTGCAAGTTTTGTCCATACACAACAAAATACCGGCAAGCCCTGCATAACCACGAGAACTGCAGGCACACCCGGACACGCGTGTTCCGCTGCGCGCTCTGCCACTACACCACATTTAGCAACACCGGCCTCTTCCTGCACAAAAGAAATCTACGGATATGTGCCAGGAGATGTGGGGTGGCTTGAGAGGTATGCAGAGAAAGAGAAAGAACAGAGCTCTGCGGATTTGACGCATAACTTTTTCTCCAAAACCGCAGCATCTCAGACTTCAGATTCAGAACACAGGAAGAAAACCAAATACAAAACAGTCCAATAAGACTATAGATGACTCACAAGATAT
Source organism: Hybognathus amarus (assembly GCA_030378365.1). NCBI lineage: Eukaryota > Metazoa > Chordata > Actinopteri > Cypriniformes > Leuciscidae > Hybognathus > Hybognathus amarus. Next base: position 490,385 of record JAQIUQ010000434.1, read on the forward strand.
GTCTGTAAATGATAATGAGGAAGAAGCAATAACAGCCACTATTGGACAAACTGAGGAAATGACTTTAGCAAGGCACGTCAGTCTTGGGATTGAGTCTGCAAGAGAAGACGCAAGTAATCTTTCTGAAGGATATCCAAATGATGAAGAACAGTGCGGGCACCCCACTTTTTACTTCCCAAACCAGCACGAATAGCACGCCAATGATACTTGTTGACGACAGTAAACATTACAGGACACTGCATTTGATGCACAAGTTAAGAGTCATGTTGGATTTCAGACATTGCATACAATCCAACAGAACTTCCCAGAACCATCCGATTGAGGATGATGCCACTTGTGAGGATCAAAGTGACTCTGAAGACCTGCCACCAGTGACAGAAACTGTAAGCAGGGAGGACTTCAGGACAACTCGTGTAGAGCCCTCAGCTTCTAAAAGTCGTCTGCAGGTAATGAGAAAACAGGATAAAGACCAAGCTGAAGCACTCATACTAGAAGGCAGGGTGCAGATGCTTGTTGTCCAGACACGGGACAATATGTTTCGGGTGTAGCCGTTTGCTCCTATGTGACCAGAAAGCATGCAGCATTAATCCCGGCACTGCAAGGTCGTCTCTGCCAGGTCATGAAAGCAGGACTACGTTGCCAGGACTGTGGCATGAATTTTAAACAGCAACGTTCTTTAAACACCCATTGTCTCCGGAAATGCCTGCCGAAGGGCAGGAAAGAAATTCGATTTAGGTAAATCAGGGAGTTGTGTTGGTAGTTCAGGGAGTGATGCATCTATACAGATACAGAGTGTGACTCACAAATCAGGATCCCTCAAAATACAACCTGAACCTTTTAAAGTCCCTGATTCTACAGATTCAAGAGTAAAAGGTTTGGCTGAACCTAAAGGCCCACTGTCTTCTATTATAACTCTAGTAAATGAGACTGATTCAAGCACATCTGAAGGAGGGAAGGCAACTGTTGGGAGTAGAAACAAGGAGGGATCGGTAAATGAGACCTCTGGCTATTTTGAAGATGATGGTAGGTATACTTGCAGAAAATGTCCTTTCTCCTCGGTCAGGGAAAGTCACAATAGATCGACATTGTGCAACATGCAGCGGAAACACCCATAAGGTACATCTGGCTGAAATGGGAGAGGAGTTTGAGCAAGAGGATAATCCTAGTGACTCAGACCATGATCAGGCGGAAGATGGGGCAAATGTCTCGGAAAGAGATTCAGGAGAAGAAGAGAGACCTCAAAACCCAAACCTCGATTCTCATGTCCCAACTGTCCTTTTATCTGTCACCAAAGAGAGCTCTAGCAAGCCATGAAATAAAGGGCTGTTTAAAACCAGGTGAATTACAGTGTCCGCACTGTTCATTTGTTGCCAAATCAGACAAATCTCTCAACCATCATATCCTGGGACACAAGAAAGACTTGAAGGCTACTAGAGGTAAAATGTCTGGTAATCTTCAGTGCAATCTATGCTCCTTTACCTGCAAACAACAGCGCTGCCTGACACAGCATGTTGCCGTGAAGCATGAGGGAGTCCGCCCTACACCGCTGCCGCTTTGCTCTTTTAGCACAATTCGTCGCTACCGGCTGGAGGCCACGAGTCCCTGCACACAGGTGTTGGGAGACATAGCTGTGAACTCTGTGGCCAAACTTTTGGCACCACATCCAGACTACGCTTACACCATCAACGCATTCATGACAAACAGCCAACGCACTTCTGTTCACTTTGCGATTACAGAGCATATAACCTCAACGACATAAACCGCCACAACTTGAGCTGCCACACTGGTGACCTTGCCTACAATTGCAGCCAATGCAATGCACGTTTCAGCTCGGAAGTTGCCCTGAAGCAGCACTACCACAGAGCACATCCAGATACTAACAGCCTGTCCTGCACCCAATGTAACTTTACCTGCCAGCCGCCAAGCTGCACTCAAAGCACATATGCCAGCGTGAACATTCTGAAATCAAGACAAAAGACGGTCCTCAACATGGTCCCGGAGAAAACAAAGTAAGATATCCGTAGACCATCAGTGCTTGGTTTGTTCCTTCAGCACCCATAAAAGGCTTGTTCTGGTCCAGCACATGTTAGATGAGCATGAAGACGGCCCAGCAGAGGAGAAAACTCTGAAGTGTGATGTTTGTGGTTTCTCTTGCACCCATCAAGTGGTGTTTGACCAGCATGTGCGGTCACATGGAGGAACCTGCCTCTTTAAGTGCACCGATGCGGAGTTTCCACAAGGAACAAACAGAAGATCACGTGGCACATTCGGAATCCATACAGGAGAGAAACCTTACCGCTGTGAGATGTGCAACTATGCATGTGCTGATCCTTCAAGACTAAAGGTATTAATGATAATTACCTAAGATGGCGATTCAGAGGTTGGGGTATTTGGTTTATGACTTTCAATTCTGTTTCAATGCTCTTTATTTTAGTATCATATGAGGATTCACATGGAGGAACGCAAATATCTCTGCCCAGAATGTGGCTACAAATGCAAATGGGTGAACCAACTAAAGTATCACATGACAAAACATACAGGTATGTGCTATTCTAACTTACTCTAAAGGTCCGTACACACCGGGACGAATATCAGCGCGCGTTATTCGTCAGTGTTTTTCAATGTGTTTTTGTGTTCACACCCAAGCGATTTTCGCTGACGATGAGCCGAGTGAACATGCAAATCCATTCCCTGACATTAGATGGCGCCAATTTGCTCTGCAATACCACTCCATATCAGTTTTCTTTTATCAAGATGTGTGTAGTCCCTGTCGCGTTTTTCAAATAGTTCTTTATGTTCTAGCACCAACGAGACCAGCAGCTCTACATTCATCTTGCCTTGCATCTTCCTCGTCTTATTTCTTACTGGCTGTGTAGACGGCGACGCTACTTGGCGTATATTCTTCTTCGCCGTTGCATATGTGTGCTCAGCAAAACCGTTTTGTGTTTGAGCGCCCCCAAGTTGTGTTTTACTGTAACTTCAGAAGCTCCAAACATGTAAGCAAAAGCGCCAATCTCATTGGTCGAAGAGTTTTGATAAAACCGAAGGCGTTCTTTTTTTTTAAATTACGGCTTTTACGCGTCGAGTGTGAACACTCACATTGGCGCCCTTTGTTTAGTCACAAAGCATTAAACGTCGACGAATAACGCGTGCGAAATTCGTCCCGGTGTGAACAGGCCTTAACTGTAAAGTTTCTGCACACCGTGATATTTTATCCTTGTTTCTAACAGGTGCTAAACCGTACGTATGTGAGGACTGCGAGTACCGCACCAACCGTGCCGATGCCCTGCGCATCCACCGAGAGACACGCCACAGAGACGTGCGTTCCTTCATATGTGAGAAGTGTGGAAAGGCTTTCAAGACGCGCTTTCTGCTCAAGACTCACCAGAGAAAGCACAGTGAGGAGCGGCCTTACGTGTGCTCCGTATGTCAAAGGGCGTTCCGCTGGCCTGCGGGTCTCCGCCAGTCATTACCCTGTCCCACACCAATCAGCTGCCATTTAAATGCCTCCACTGTCCCTACCGGGCTAAACCAGAAATTTCAGGTACGTTAAGCATCTTCAGAGACACCATCCAGACTTACCTGTCCAAGATGGTGTGGCTGAAGACCAAGAGGCCTCTGGTATGGGTACACAGAAGACATGGCTTGAGGAAGAAGAGAGACAAGAGGATGAGCAAACTGCTTTAGAGCAAATGCAAACTTCAAGGGACATGTAAACATGCACTGTTTCTGTATTCATTTCAATTGACATTTGTTCATCATGTGAAAGTATAACATGTCTATGTATTCATAACCTTCAAACCACATGGAATAAACTTATTTTTTCAGTATGTTTATTCCTTTAAGCAATAAAAACAAATATTTAATACGAGTAGTAGTCATTTACTTTGAACACTTGATTTTGGGTTGTGTATAAAAGGTACTTTACCGTGCTCAATTACATAAAACCAAATAATGTACAACCTGCATTCTACCCTTATTGTGTAACTTTCAAACTGAAAATAAATATTCTGATTATCAGTTATGCTCAATATTGCATAGATTAAATAATCGAAAGTAACATCTGCATTTACCAAATAAGCATTTTTGCACCATGAGGGTCTTTTTTTTCATTGAGAAGGCACTACTAACACCATGCAACAGTCGAGATACTCTTGAAAAATGTTAGTCGCTACACTATAATTACTGTTTAAATAAAGCACACAATGTTTTCTCTGCCTTTTACAATTTTACAGATATGTCTGAGAGAATATTAGCTCTTCAGAACAAGATTCAAGCATTGTAAATGATACTCCTGGAATTGTGAAATCACAGCTCTGCGATTTTGATATGAACAAAGATGGAGGATGGATGGATACTCATTCCATCTTTGGACAACAGATGCACATGGCGGTATCCTGGAAAGAGAAACGTTTTATTTGCAAGAAAGTCAAATTAATTTTCAATTATTTTAGAGCATAGGTTTAAAGACACTGGGTCTCAATCACTAATAATTGCATACAAGCTTTCTTATGTGATCAAAATTTCGTACCGGATTCACAAGAGGATATACACTGAACAAAATTATAAATGCAACACTTGTTTTGCCCCCATTTTCATGAGCTGAACTCAGAGATCTAAGACTTTTTCTATGTAAACAAAAGGCATATTTCTCTTAAATATTGTTCACAAATCTGTTTGAATCTGTGTTAGTGAGCACTTCTCCTTTGCCAAGATAATCCATCCATCTCACAGGTAGGGTTGCCACCTATGTCTAATAAAAAACCGGGACATATCAATGGGAGGGGGGGGGGGGGCTAATTGTGGGCTCACTTCGAACATGGGGGAATTTTCAAGCCCCACTGCCCCCCTCGCCCCAACACACAAGCTTAAAATGTTCCAATTAATTGAAGTAACGAGTAGTATCTAAATAAAAACTAAATAAACAAAAACAAAAATAGAGAAAATAAAAGTGCTGCTGTGTCAAAATGTAAAAAAAAAGAAAAGAAGAGAAATCCATTTGGCAAGACAGGTCTATTTAAAAACATTAAACTAGACATAACATAGGCTAATGTGTTTGATATGGGATTAAAATGATGGGCAGTGTATGTGATATAAACTAATGATTAATTATGTCAATATTCGTTTGTTCCGGTGAGCGAAAACGCATTTCTGAAGATTCCTCTGCTCGCTCATTCCACTCAGGGTCGCGCGCTCAACCCTGCTTCCGACTTAGGTTTTTCTATTCGACTATTAGTTGTTTATTTAAGCCATTAGTGGACAAATCGCCCCTTTATATTGATTTAATAACTTAAATAGGCTATACAGGATAATGATAAAGCCACACTCAAGCGCACAAGCTGGCAAAATTGAATGTGTAAAAAATAGCAAGGAGGCATTTAATTGTTCTTTAATAAACTGGTGTTTTCTGCATCGCTGCAAAGATGAAGATGCGATGCGGTCTCGCCATGAACGAATAAAGATATAAAGGCATGGAAAAGTTCTTCCCGTTGGCGCGCCCTCGGGTGGGAAATAGAGACGTGATCATAGACTGTAAAGACGTGACAGGTGGGGCGCGCCAACGGGAGGAACTTTTCCCCACACTTCGAGCGGCGACTACCATCTATAGTTAGGGGCCCCCTAGTGGCGGCGGGGACCTAAGCAGCCGCTTAGTTAGCTTATAGGGAGAGCCGGTGCACGCGGCCACGAGCTATTCAGTTTTGAACATACGTATTCACGCAGCCTCTCGAAAACCGGGACATTCAGTGTCCCAGGAGTGCTTAAATTGGTAAATGGTATTAACCCCAGTGACGGGTAGGTTTAGGGATGGGGTTGGGGTAGGTCATATATTTATATATACAGTAATAAAGCGTTTAGGGGTTTCATCAACTAGTCGACTAGTCGACTGTCACCACCACTCAGTCTGGCGCTGTCGGCCTTAATCGACTAGTCGTAATTTTTTTTTTTTTGGGAGCTATCCCTTTAAGTACAAGCGCCAGTACTATTTACTACTGTCGCTTTTAGACTCAGCACATGATGCGTTTAATATAGACGCATATTACACCAGATTTTTTCTGAAATGTTTGCTTTCACTTTAGACATAGCCAATTCTGTTTATGTAAACATTGTGTGTATTTAACAGTATTAGCATAAAAGACTCTCGAAAGATAATTTAATCCAGTATTCAGGCGCTGTTTGACAGGCTTCTGGTGCCTGTGAGTGCCGGGGTATGCGCTCAGGAAAGCGCACGTTAGAACAGTGCATCAGCACGTGAATTAAATGTTTAACCGGCAAGGCTTATGCAAATAATGAACTTTTGTGAATTGCAGTGTCCCATACCTATTCATTAACGTGTGATGTGTAGGCTATGTCACGTTGAACAGTTAGAACAGAGGCGCCAGAACTGGACTGAAAGAATGCAATGTAACACAATACTACGATATTTCTTCAAAAGCAGATTCGTATTACAATTCGTGATATCGCACACCCCTAGAATAAACCAGTTAACGACTAGTCGTCGACTGTTATGCAAAACTGGTCGACTCCAAAAGTCAGTAGTTGTGAAACCCCTAGTAACGTTAAGTCAACGGCGTTCATAAACGCGTTGAAAAGCGATTATGCGGTGTTGATAGCACGCCAAAAATGGAAATACGAATTGGCGTGTCAGTACTTATGCAATTTCATGAGATCAGTCTGTGGTTAGACAGTATGATTATTGCACAGGTGTGCCTTAGGCTGGCCACAATAAAAGGCCACTCTAAAATGTGCAGTTTTACAGTATTGGGGGATCCTGCTCACATTCGATGGCATCTGGCATTTTAGAGAGCTAGGTGTTCTCTTCACAGTTGAATCCGGTTTTCACTGTACAGGGCAGATAGCAGACAGCGTGTATGGCATCGATGTGGGTGAGCGGTTTGCTGATGTCAACGTTGTGGATCAAGTGGCCGATGGTGGGGGTGGGTTATGGTATGGGCAGGCGTGTGTATGGACAACGAACACGGGTGCATTTTATTGATGGCATTTTTAATGCACAGAGATACTGAGATGAGATTCTGAGGCCCGTTGTTGTGTCATTCATCCACGATCATCACCTCATGTTGCAGCATTATAATGCATGGCCCTATGTTGCAAGGATCTGTACCCAATTCCTGGAAGCTGGAAACATCCCAGTTCTTGCATGGCCAGCATACTCACCGGACATGCCAACAGTTAAGCATGTTTGGGATGCTCTGGATTAGGCATATCGACAGCGTGTTCCAGGTCCTGACGATATCCAGCAACTTAGCACAGCCATTGAAGAGGAGTGGAACAACATTCCACAGGCCACAATCAACAACCTTCCCCCGGACCACCCGGAGTCAATTGGTACTGCAATCACTTTCAAATTTGGGATGTATCCCCCCTTCCCCCATGACTCAAGGTTGCCAGATATGCTGCAGGTTCCAGCAGGACTGTAGGCTGCTACAAGAAGCTTCCAATTGCAAGTGAAGAGTCCTACACAGTGAGTTTTTTTCTGTTAATTATTAATTTCGGACTTTGTAACAAAGTATTTCGGATTCATATCGAGTTTTTTTGGCGTTTCACAACGTTAGACATTTTTTTATCCGATTCCGACACATTTGTATCTGCAGCTGTGGTAACTAGAGAAGAGCTGGCAACCTGAATGCCGCAACACTGCTGACTCTGTGATTGGTAGATCGGTGGAGGTGACGCATCAGAACAAAACACAACATGACAACATCAACACCAGTCGGGGGCTAAAATGTCACTTTTTAAATGACAAAATCCTTGCCGGACTACTGTTGTCAGTGATATAGTATTTGAAATGAATGTGATTTCTTAATGTCTAGTGATCTATCAGGGAACATTTATGATTAATTGAAATACATTTCTTGCATACAGCTCCTTTAAGGCACACCTGTGAGGTGGACGGATTATCTCGGCAAAGGAGAAGTGCTCACTAACACAGATTTAAACAGATTTGTGAACTATATTTGAGAGAAATAGGCCTTTTGTGTACATAGAAAAAGTCTTAGATCTTTGAGTTCAGCTCATGAAAAATGGGGGCAAAAACAAAAGTGTTGCGTTTATAATTTTGTTAATATAATGTATATTTGAAGAGTTCAGATGCAAAAGCCTCTAAGTGCCATTTGAAATTTTCTTCTAAAATGACCATTTTTATCAAGCTTGTATATTAAAGGTGCATTGCGCAACATTTTATGTTAAAAACAGCCGTTTTCTAACCCATACATGCTGAAACAATTGCCTGATGGGCTGAATGAGCCCTTCTCTGATCACTGCGATCGCCTCTATAATCCTGTACAGTGAAATATATAAGAGGGATTCGGGCTCGAATCTGAGACTGGGCGTGACGTCATGCGCGTTCACGCTCGCCTGGCTATGTGCCTATGCTTTGCAGGTTAGTGTATTCGCCGCCGTTCTCCGTATCAGAGAAGACAACTCGAGCGACGCAACTTTCAGTCAACTTTCCCAAAAGTAGAAGATGGATTCAAAGGGGCTGTTTAGTCTACATCTGGTCACTTCATGTGTTTTCTGTGATCGGATAACTTTCATTCGAATCGTGAAAAGACCAGGTTGAATCCAGACGGATTTGAATCCGATAGCTCAAACCATTGAGGACGTGGCTCTGGGCCGTATTCCAGATGAAACTGGACAAGTGTAAATGCATCTGGTTGTTGAAAACAGGCTATGTCATGTTGTTTTAGTCATATATGACGACGTGCATCAGATGAGCAGGCGAGTGTATTTATAAGCCAGCGCGCGCGCAATCTATCGCAAATGAAAGTGAAAGTAAGACGCATACGATTAACACTAAGTTACCTTCTACCTCCACTATCTTCATTAAAAGTAGCCTTAAGAAATGAAATGATCTCATACCAGAGCTTTTGCCGCTCTCTCTTATTGCTGTCTTTGCTGATTTTGAAATAGCCGAAGCTGATGATTTATAAAATGCAGCTCATCTGTTGCTTTCGGTGACAGCGCACTTCATGAAATCTATATAACGCGGGAATTGAATATCAGATTAATATCCGTTTTGCAAAAACACATTTATGTGACCAGGTGTAATGGAATCGTTTTGATAAATCAGATAGATCTGAGAAAACGCATTGTGGCCAGGTGTAAAAACAGCCCCAAAGAGACCGGCTTGTAGTTCATTACAAACCCCAACGCAAACTCCACGTAAGACAAAGAAAATACAACTTCTGTCTGTCCAGTGCCAGTCGTCGGAATAAGACTAGAGTCAACATCGGGAAGGCTTTCAACAAACGGAGAATCTCGGGCGGTCTGCTCTAGGGCTCAGAACGTGTTCATGACACGTGTTTCCATAATAACACAATCATAAGTGGATACAGTAAGCACATAAAACAGTTCAACATGGAGATCAATGGAAACAAAAGCCGAAGTTTTCTACCACTGTTTTCCCCTCACACACACATAGGCCTACATAAGTGTGTAATTTACTCAAATGCCTTTCCTTTCATATATTTTAAATGACTTGCAGATTTATAACTGTATTACCTCATTATGACTGTAACAAAAGATGTGTGCCTGATGCTCCTTTGGTTATGAACAGCTCGTGCAACGATACATGTATTCCGTGTATATGTCTACTCTATAAAGTCTATGGTATTCCATGGCGCGCACGCAGTTTCATTTGTCACCAGAGGGGGCGTAGTTCTGCAAAAACTCAGAGACTTGCGTTATGCTCCTTTAAAGTTCAGTAATTTCACTTAAATGGCAATGAAGATTACCTATTAATTGTCATTTAAGTGAAATTACTGAACTTAAATATACAAGCTTGATAAAAATGGTCATTTTAGAAGAAAATTTCAAATGGCATTTAGAGGCTTTTGCATCTGAACTCTTAATTTTTCTAAGGCAACATGGAACCTGTGTAAATGTGGTTTCAATTGGTTCTCTGTTTTATCTTATTTTAAAGATCAGGTTTTCTGTTTGGAAACATTCACACAAAGGCTGTGTTTGCATAGTTAGTGAATGAGACCGAAAATATTTTTCTTTTGTTAAAATGGCCTACCTGGTTGAATACAGGTAAAAGGAAGAGTGTTTTGCCCTATGAAGTCATTCCTAGATGCTTTATCATAGTCTTCAACTACAAAACGCACCAGTGCCAGCTCAGGGGTATGGATTTTGAACTGCAATGATTCATTCCAACATGGGTTGAATCCTGTCCAGATGAAAAATAACACAAAGAAAAAATCACTGCAAGTAGCATGAATTAAAGGGTTCCAATGCTCTGTAAATGTCTATTTCTACAGTAAACTTACATATTGAACTCTTAACAGTTTTGTCAACATACAAAATTTTTCATTTGTCAATCCTGAAATTATTTGGCAACACTTCAGAGCATTTAATCTTCACTTCCTCACCATTGTTGTCAATGTATTTGGTCTCCTGTTTGGCTTAATCCAGAGGAACACCATAAATTTTCCACCCTTACCAGGGGGTCTACAATGGACCATTCTTTTTGCCTTACTTTAGGGAGCTGTTGTCCACTAATAACCTAAAAAAACAAAGAACAATCAACAAATAAAATCTCAAAGTGAAGTGGGAGAAGGAACACAAATACTGTCTAATACCTTCACAGAGAAGAGTAAAGGGTGGTAATCCTCACGATTCCTCTGGTTTTTCAGGATCAAACAGTCTCTCTCTGTTGCACAGTATCTCAGGTTTTAGAACGTAGCCACTGCAGCCGTTCTGAGTAAACAACCCATCATTAAGATCCATTTCCATTCCTGCAGTCTGGAAGTTTAATGCCACTAAGAATCAGAAACACATTACAGTAAATACACTGTTCACTTTACAACACATTAGCCATGTTTCCCTGCTCCTTTTTACATCGATCGTTTCTCTGCCATACTCCCGTTATTCCATTCTGTTGTACTGGAATAATGGTGTGTAATTCAATAACTAGTTTCTACCATACTGACCAATCTGGCATCCCATGTTCCACATGTCCTGTGGACAGTAATTTGATGAATCCGTTCTCATTCCACTTGGATACACTCTTGTCAGCTGCCTGGTGTTATGCAGAACGAAATCTGAACCTGACAAAATTTCAGAATTTAACTTTACTTTACATAATATTTATATTTTTGTATAGAAATGAAAAGGTAAAGAGCTGCTTAACCTCTTAAAGGGATAGTTGACTTTGAAATTAATTTTTGATATGTTTTAGCTTACCTCAAGGGCATCCAAGATGTAGGTGTCTTTGTTTCCGCAGTAGTTTCAATTTTGATATTTTTAGGTCAAACCGTTCTTGTCTGTCAGTCATATAATGGAGGTCTATGGTCACCACCTCAAAGAGCATGCACAGAGAAGTCCAAATTAAACATGATTTAATGACTCGTAAATGTACGCACACATTGATGGCCTAAGACAAGAAACGAGCGGTTTGTGTGAGAGAACGGACAGTATTTATATCGTTTTACCTCTTGTAACCTAGCCACGTCCAAGTAATCTAAAGGCACGGGCGCTTCTGTCTGCGCATGCGCCGGAAAGCGCAAGAAGTGATCTCTCTCGAGCGGTTGCGGAAAAAAAAAATCAACGTTGTCTGTTGATATATATCGAAATCGTCTTCCATTGCATGAATATCTAAATATGTTTAGATCTTCACAGTGAAGGGTAACACTTCTGAAATCTATGTGTGAACAATGAGTGACGTACACGCGCGAGAGATCATATCTGGGGCTTTCCGGCGCTTGCACAGAGAGAAGCGCCCTCGCCCTCAGAATCCTTGGACGTGACTGATTACAAGTGATAAAAAACGGATATACTGTTCGTTTTCTCACAAAAACCGTTCGTTTTGTGTCTTAGGCCATCAATGTGTACTTACATTTACGAGTCATTAAATCATGTTTTATTTGGACTTCTCTGTGCATGCTCTTTGAGGTGGTGACCATAGATCTCCATTATATGACTGACAGACAAGAACGGTTTGACCTAAAAATATCAAAATTGAAAATACTGTGGAAACAAAGACACCTACATCTTGGATGCCCTTGAGGTAAGCTAAAACATATCAAAAATTAATTTCAAAGTCAACTATCCCTTTAAATGCCCTTTTTGAGAATAAACATGAAAATGCACAATCCAATGCTTTGGAAAATATATGTAAGATTGGTCTTGTTTTAATAATAATAATAATAATAATTCATTACATTTATATAGCGCTTTTCTAGACACTCAAAGCGCTTTACATAGAGAGGGGAATCTCCTCAACCACCACCAATGTGCAGCATCCACTTGGGATGATGCGACGGCAGCCATATTGCGCCAGAACGCTCACCACACACCAGCTACTGGTGGAGAGGAGACAGTGATGAAGCCAATGAGTATATATGGGGATGATTAGGTGGCCATGATGGACAGCGGCCAAGGGGCAAATTTGGCCAGGATGCCGGGGTTACACCCCTACTCTTTCGAAAGACATCCTGGGATTTTTTGTGACCACAGAGAGTCAGGACCTCGGTTTAACGTCTCATACGAAGGACGGTGCTATTTTTGACAGTTTAGTGTCCCCATCACTATGCTGGGGTGTTAGGACCCACACAGACCACAGGGTGAGCACCCCCTGCTGGCCTCACTAACACCTCTTCCAGCAGCAACCTGGTTTTCTCAGAAGGTCTCCCATCCAGGTACTAACCAGGCTCAGCCCTGCTTAGCTTCAGTGGGCAACCAGTCTTAGGCTACAGGGTGATATGGCTGCTGGCCATATCACTTTCTTTTAAAGAAGACATTTGGTAGATTTTTGTAGAGGCTAAATAAATTAAGAAAAAGTTATAGAAGTTTGAGTTTATGATAAAAATGTATTATTCATATTTTATAGAAAATATATTTTTTCAAAACCTTGTGGACTCTAAAACTCATTTTGTGTTCCACAGAAAAAACATAGCAGCATACAGATTTGGAACAACATTAGATTGAATATATGCAGACAGGATTTTCAGTGTTTGGGCAAACTATCCATAAAAAAAAAACTTTCTGACCTGCTTCCTTGGAATATTTACGGGCTTTAGACTCAGAGAACGATGACATCTCATCAGGCTTAGCAGAGGTTCGGGAATGTTCAAAGCTGTGGAAATGTACGCTCTTACAGAACATCAGGTCTGAGAGCTCTTTGCATAGATTTTGCTTTGATTTCTACATAGGGGAATCAAACATAGCAATTTGTATTTATTTATATGTATTTATACAAAGCAATCAAAAACAATCTTGAACAAGGAAGTGGAAACAATAACTGAGCTTTTTCTCAGTTTCTCAATATTTCCACTGTTACCTTTGCATCTGTGGGTGGACTCTCCGATGCCGGACAGTCCTTATTCATTTCTGCTGCCTCGTCCTCATCACTGACTTCATCTGTGAGGCTCTCTGATTCATTTCCAATTTTCTTCCCTTTTAACAGGATCTTCCTCTTAAGTGCCTGAAAGAAATGAGACAACAAAAACACCTGTTTGACATCCCTTTTATTAAATAGTAATATGTTATGGACTCAGTAACATAAGTCCACTGAAGGCGAGTTGCATGTGAAACCAAGTGAAGTTTTATTTAACAATACAATTGTTTTATTTAAATACAGAATAAACAAAGACTTGACGTGGAATGTGGACTTGAACGTGGACTTGAACATGGACTTGAACTCACCAACAGCGGGTTACAAAGACAATACTAGATGAGAGAATAATGAAACATTAAGGCTATTTATACAGAGAGACTAATGACTAACAAGGTACACCTGTGCATAATCAAACAATGAACCAATGATAAACACCAAATAAAAGACATGAAAACATAAACTTGAACCAGAACCCAACCAAACATGACAATCCCACTTGAGATAAGGGTCCAATTCTCACTATTAACTAACTTTGGCTCAATAAACTCCTAATTACTGCTATTAATAGTTAGTAGTTGTTAAGTTTAGGTATTGGGTAGGATTAAGGGATGTAGAATATGGTCATGCAGAATAAAACATTAACATGTGCTTTATAAGAACTAAACAGCCCATATCCTAGTAAATATACTAATTAATAGTGAGAATTAGTCCCTAAACTAAAGTGTTACCGATATTATTATATAAATAAATATTTTAATCTGTATATGAATTAAAATTAGATGTTCTTTTTATTTAAAAACACTTTAGAAATAAAAATATATAGGTACAGTCTGTTGTAAAAAAATGCTGCTATTTTGATTTTCTAATTTAATTAAAATAAAATACATTTTATGTATGCATTTTATTTTTTAGTTATATTCTGCATTACAATCTAAGTGAGAATTTTACGAATTTGCATTGCACATTTTGTTTAAATCCTAAACTTACTTTTAATTTCTCGGGTTAAATGATAAAATCCAAAATTTTCTAAATGGGTGTCGGACTTTTAGACTCAGATATTTAAAAACAAATCAATATCCAACAATAGGTAATGCAAATTTTTTCATATGTGAACATCAATAGTTAAAGGCAGGGTAGGCAACACTTTTTCCCAAATTTGTTTAAACTGTCTTTATAAGCTAATACATGTTTAAAATGTAGGTTCTCTGAAAAGGAGTAAGTATACAGAAAATGCAAGTCTGCAATACATTTTAGAGTGATCTGTTATTAGAATTGACTGTGTCCAAATACATACAAATCAGGCAGTTCGCTAACAATGTATTAATACTTATAAGACCAAACATTATTTTAAGAGTCAAAGTTTTTTTCAAACAGAAGTCATTAAGAGCAGTTAAGTTAAGTGCACCACTATCACTATAAGGCCTTGTAGCTCACCTCTGGGGATGGGAGTTCACTGGCCACTTTGGCATCTGTTGTGCTTGTCAGCAACATATTTCCCAGGATATCTCTGAAAAGTCGAGCCATGACTTCTTGTTGCTCTATGCTGCAGTGGTTTTCAATGGACACGATGAGTGGATACTCCGATGCCTGAGAGCAGGAATGATGGAAAGATTAAGAAATCTATGCAAATAATAATAATCGGTGCAAATAATTTATATGAACATCAGCAACATAATAATGTTGGTACTAATATTAATCATGCTGACAATATTGTTAATAATTATTAATAGATAATAATAATAATTATATTTTCAATATTATGCTAATGCTATTATACAAATAGTTATGTATTTGTACAAGTGTTGGGGCATAAAGATCACCTTAAAGGCATAATTTGCAATAGTAGAAATCACGTCTTTGAGGAGAATCTTAGATGTGAATGTGTGTCCATGATAAACCACTGGCTCCCCATTTAGTCCGTTCCAGCAGTCCACCTCTACACACCTGCAGCCTCGCTTCAGAGCCCTTACGATGTTCAACCCAGCACAAATCAACAAACACAGTTATGAACACAGAGAACAAAGCACAATGTTTTCAACTAAGCGAACACATGTTTTCTCTGAAGTTACACTGAGTGAATAGACACACTCTATTATTATCCTTTTAAAAATAAAGGTTTGTTTTTGGCATTGATGGTTTCCTGAAGAACCTTCATTGAAACCGTTCCTTCACACAAAAGATTCTTTTACAGTGCAAAAAGGTTCTAATGATTATTAAAATGTTCGGTAACACTTCATAATAACTGCACGCTATTAATAATCTGTTAAACATAGAGTAAACAGTTAATTCATCATCGTTAATTCAAGGTGCATTGCGCAACATTTTATGTTAAAATTAGCCGTTTTCTAACCCATACATGCTGAAACAATCGCCTGATGGGCTGAATGAGCCCTTCTCTGATCACTGCGATCGCCTCTATAATCCTGTACAGTGAAATATATAAGAGGGATTCGGGCTCGAATCTGAGACTGGGCGTGACGTCATGCGCGTTCACGCTCGCCTGGCTATGTGCCTGCAGGATAGTGTATTCGCCGCCGTTCTCCGTATCAGAGAAGACAACTCGAGCGACGCAACTTTAGTCAACTTTCCCAAAAGTAGAAGATGGATTCAAAGGGGCTGTTTAGTCTACATCTGGTCACTTCATGTGTTTTCTGTGATCGGATAACTTATTCGATCGTGAAAAGACCAGGTTGAATCCAGACGGATTTGAATCCGACAGCTCAAACCATTGAGGACGTGGTCTGGGCTGTATTCCAGACGAAACTGGACAAGTGTAAATGCATCTGGTTGTTGAAAACAGGCTATGTCATGTTGTTTTAGTCATATATGACGACGTGCATCAGATGAGCAGGCGAGTGTATTTATAAGCCAGCGCCTCGCAATCTATCGCAAATGAAAGTGAAAGTAAGACGCATACGATTAACACTAAGTTACCTTCTACCTCCACTATCTTCATTAAAAGTAGCCTTAAGAAATGAAATGATCTCATACCAGGGCTTCTGCCGCTCTCTCTTATTGCTGTCTTTGCTGATTTTGAAATAGCCGAAGCCGATGATTTATAAAATGCAGCTCATCTGTTGCTTTCGGTGACGTGCACTTCATGAAATCTGTATATAACGCGGGAATTGAATATCAGATTAATATCCGTTTTGCAAAAACACATTTATGTGACCAGGTAATGGAATCGTTTTGATAAATCAAATAGATCTGAGAAAACGCATTGTGGCCAGGTGTAAAAACAGCCCCAAAGAGACCGGCTTGTAGTTCATTCCAAACCCCAACGCAAACTCCACGTGAGGCAAAGAAAATACAACTTCTGTCTGTCCAGTGCCAGGCGTCGGAATAAGACTAGAGTCAACATCGGGACGGAAGGCTTTCAACAAACGGAGAGATCTCGGGCGGTCTGCTCTAGGGCTCAAACGTGTTCATGAACGTGTTTCCATAATAATACAATCATAAGTGGATACAGTAAGCACATAAAACAGTTCAACATGGAGATCAATGGAAACAAAAGCCGAAGTTTTCTACCCCTGTTTTCCCCTCACACACACATAGGCCTACATAAGTGTGTAATTTACTCAAATGCCTTCCTTTCATATATTTTAAATGACTTGCAGATTTATAACTGTGCTACCTCATTATCAGCTAACCACTTTACTTCACTATGTTACTATTAAATCCTAATCTAGTCATGACAAACTATATATCGTTGGAAAGGTCTAAGACTCCTAAATAGATATTTTAGCGCTGTTTTTTTCTTACAAATTATGAATGAACAGTAATATATGAATTTATGACAAGAGTGCGCCTCAAAAAAAAAATCAACATCATTACAGGAGTTTCTGACCTTTGTCACAAAAAGTCGACGCACACACTTTTAATAATTTAAACTTTGGTTTTTAGTGCTAAAAGTTCATAATAAAACATAATTAGTATTTGTCAATAAAAAAAGATAAAATTATATTTCAAAAAGTAAGGTAAGAAGTCCTCTAAAAAGTATAATATATTATATATTATATTATATAATAATTATTATTATTATTATTATTATTATATCACATATTTTAGTAGTTATCATAAATTAGGTATCATTTGAAAGCTTACGAACTCAGAATTCATCCTGTGAAAACCGTTTTGAAATTGGACGTTGCGTTACCATAGAAACAGTATTTTTTTATTAGGCCCCTCCCCTTTTGGGCATCATCGTTCATAATTTATTATCAAAACCTTTTCTAATCTTGACAAAACATATATTGTCAGAAAGGTCTGAGTCGTCAAGGTTCCATATTTAGTGACAGAAGTGATATTTGGACAGAAATTTACTTAATTTGTAATGGCAGAATGCATACAATTAAATCCAATGGAATTCAATGACACCCGGTCGGCTATTTTTAGTATAACGCCTAAACAAAATCTCATGGGAACTTCAAATTTTGTGATATAGAGACTTCAAATTTGGAACACAACTTGGTCAGATATATAGCTTTCATTTTACAGTAATTTTATAGTAAAAATATTTTGTAAAATATTTATATATATATATATATATATATTAATAAAGTATATTTGATTTACTGTAAATTATAACTTCCATAGCTTTTTCATACTTTAAATTTTTCAAAGTGCTTTCACTTCAGTAATAATCTGCTGATTGTTTTCTTTAAAGCAAGTACCAAACTTGTGTATATATTCCAAAGCATTTCTATAGATCCCAACAGTTTAAGTTCTATAGTGCATTTTAATGTCAATTATCAAAAAGGGGGGTGACAGGTAAAGGGTTAAGAGTTGTCAGTCATTCATAAGATCACTTAGAAAGTGTAACTAAATGTAGCAAATACAGGTAGTTATAAAGCAGTTAGTAGTGGTCAGTTAACTGTGTTTGTGTTAAGTGAGGACTATTCGTGCCTTGTAAAACATCTATAAAAGGAGATTTAAAGGCGCATCAATCCTCTAAACAGTAAAATGTAACAAACACAACACAGTGATACAGAACATAGAAATATTTAACAGCCTTTAAATCTCCTTTATAAATGCTTTACAAGGCATGAATAGTCCTCACTTTAGATGAGCTCACAAACATAGTTAACTGACCACTACTAAATGCTTTATAACTACCCGAATTAACCCTGAATTACAGCATAAATACATGTTAATAAAGCATTTATTAACACACTAAGTAACCATCACTATATGTCTGAATAATAAGATGTATGAATGTACATTTAAATAGTTTATTAATCATTTACTTACACGTTCTAAGTAATCTTATGAACCACTGAAAACTCTTAAATAACTGGTTTATAAAAAATGCAATTCTTCATTTAGAAATGATAAATTGATCATTAATAAAGGATGAAAATACAATTATTAAACAAATTATAGATATGCTTTTAAATCAAGAAGAAAGCATTTATAGCTGTATTTATAAACTGCTTATTAATGTCTATTAATGCTTTATGAATGATGAATTAACTGTTTACTCATGCTTAACTAATGATTATTAGCATGTAGTTATTTATAAAGTGTTCTTTTACAATAAGTAGAAATGATTTTGGAGAAATGTTTTCACTGAAACGTTCTTTGGGGAACTGCAAAAACCTCCATTTGGTATTGCTTGTCCTACTACTCTACATGCTTATAAAATCCTTTTCTGCTATTTGTAAAACGGCTCAGTTCCAATCCTTGATTCTGATTGGTCAATAGCTGTGCTTCATTCATGTGCCATGATTCGCTTCAGCCCAACGGTTCTATTCATCACTGTGCAACCCTGCAGTTCCTATGTTGTTTTTATTTGAGCTTTCATGCATATTACACATTGGAACGTTGTTGCTGTTCACGGTCAGGGACTATTTATTTCTAGCGGAAGGAAGGCTTTTAGTGATTTTACTTCATGAAAGTTGCACTAATACATTTTTTTTCTTTAATATTTTTATTGTGTGGTAACCGTTTTATAAAAGCAATAAGGGTACTCGGAGAGGCGAGTGCTATTGTGATGAATAAGTAACGGCTGACGGGTTGAGGACATACGCTTCGAGTCGTGCCTGAAGGCCTGTTCACACCAAAACTTCGCGCGCGATATTCATCGACGTTAACGCCTCGTGACTAAACAATGGGCGCCAATGTGAGTGTTCACACCGACGCGAAAAACGCCACGCGTAAAAGCGTCATTTTTAAAAAAACGCCTCGGGTTCGTTTTTTGGTTTGACGCGCCGCGTCAAAAACTATCCGACCAATGAGATTGGCGGTTTTGCTCACGTGTCTGGTACTTCTGAAGTTACAGTAAAGCATAACTTGGGGGCGCTCAAACACACAAAACGGTCTTGCCGAGCACACATACGGCGAAGAAGATAGCTGCTGGTCTCGGAGCATAAAGAGCTATGATAATATTTATATTAATATTTCTGTAATAAAAGTATCATAGGGTGACCAACAGTCCTGTTTTCCCGGGACATGTGTAACGGTCACTTTGTGCTTTATAGGAATCTGAGTTGAGATTAGAACTGCGCATAGTGTGAGACTGTGAGTAGTGTCAGTTAGATTTTGACAAGTGAGGAGAGGAGACAGGAGATAGTCTGCCGACTCTATATTCTTTTCTTTTTCTATTGTGACCAGAGTTGGATGTTGGATGTAACGTTGGATGTGACGGTCACTTTGTGTGTAACGGTCACTTTGTGTATTTTTCTCGCTCGATCCCCATGTATGAGGACGAGTGTAAAGTTTGAGTTGGTTTTATTAAGGACGCGGGAGATGCGGACAACTCTCAGTCTCTCGAGTGCATCTGTTCATCCGACAACTAGTGCTATGTTTTTATCTCTGGGCAACATCTCAACTTTGCGTTACATATCCTGTTTTCACGTCCTGTCCTGGCTGTTTTTAAGTGATGAAAATGTCCTGGTTTTCAAAAAAAAAAAAAAAACTCCTGGAAAAGATCGGTTCTACAGCAAAATATAGATGGGCAAACAAGGTGAGGAAGAAAAACAGGATAAAGAGGATGAAAACGAAAGATATAAATAGATTTTGTTAGTTCGTTTTTGTAAGTTTGTGAGAGCTATTTTTTGTTACATTTTGGAGGCATTTCTTTTAGTTATTTATTATTTATATATTTATTTTTCTAAAACAGAAGACATTATTTCTATCATTATTTCATTCATTATTTTTTTAATATGTCATAATAAAACATGTTGAGACATGAAAATGAACACCCTAGTATAGGATTCTATTATTTTTTCTGTTTTACATTAAGCGCCATCTAATGTCAAGGAATGAATTTGCATGTTCACTCGGCTCATCGTCAGCGAAAAACGCTTGGGTGTGAACACAAAAAACGCGTTGAAAAACGCCGACGAATAACGCGTGCTGATATTCGTCCCGGTGTGTACGGGCCTTAACAACGCCCTTAGCCAATACAGCACAGCCTCATACCTTATTGCTTCTTATATCATCAAAGATAAGTGTAGTCAAGTAGACACATTGTAACGTGAAGTTCTCCGTCTGTTTTGTTCCATTGTGTTTTGCTTGTTTTCCCTGTTCAGGTTTGCCTGACTTCCCTGTGCTTAATAGTTTCCATAGTTCCTCAATTACGCACCAGTTGTTCTGTTTTTCTGTCAATTACTCGATGTATTTAAGCCTTCAGTTTATTCAGTTCTTTGTTCTTTGTGGTTGTTAAACTATGACTTCTGAAATCTTGTGATTGTTCTTGTTGGATTATTATTAAAAACTGATTTTGATGTGTTACTTCCTCTTAGTGTGCTTCATTGCAGTCACTTCACTGTTACATACATAGCTGTAATAAGCTGAACTCACTGGATGTAGGCTTCAACACTGCTTGGTCCTTTTAGCTGGTCCTCCATGAGATAAGTGTTGTGTGAGGATGAGATGTAATAGTGGGCAAGAGGTTGGCTCATGTCTTGAAAGAAGCCCTGCCGCTCTGGATTGAAGATGGATCCCTCAGGAGACGTCAGGTACATTCAGAACCCATCGATTGACATTGAATGATTCATTCTGGCTGTACAAGAAGACAAAACGAAACCTCTTATCTGATCAAACTTCCATCATTACTCAGTAATCATGATGAGAAAAGGACCACTTCACTGTTGGCCAGCGATCTAGGCTATATTAAGTGCTCAAGAACTCCATTATTAAAAGCTAGAGGACCCAGATGTATTTTCCATTAATTTTCTTCACAGGCATGCAAATAATTCTTCAATTATTCTTTTTATTTTTTAACCAACCTGTTCTAAAGCACGATGCCTTGGGGGAATTGGACTGTAAAATAAAGTGTAACAAATCTTTGTATATATTAATATTTCCTCACTCTTTAATAATTAAATTAATGAAATAGTTAATGCCTTGTTGAAAAAGGGGTTTAATTTAAATCAATTCTGATACATTTTTAATGTATGAGGGAAAATTAAACACTTAGGTTAAAGTTAGCTTAGTGTAGCATTTTTGTATAATGTATATTTTATATACATAATTAGTATATGGGGGGGGGTATTAAAAGAATAGTAATAATTAAATTAATATATTTTTAAATATTATAAATAAAAAACTATAATAAAATACATTTTGTTGTATAATAAAAATATACATTATACAAAAGCTAACTTCAACCTAAGTGTTTCATTTTCCCTCATACATTAAGCATTAATCAGAATTGATTTAAATTAAACCCCTTTTTCAACAAGGCATTAACTATTTAATTAATTAATTATTAAAGAGTGAGACAAAAATTGGTATCACTTTCTTTTAGGGTCCAATTTTCACGATTAAAGGAGGAGTTCACTTTTAAAAAAACTTTTTGCTGATAATTTACTCACCCCCATGTCCTCCAAGATGTCCATGTCTTTCTTTCTTCAGTTGAAAAGAAATTAAGGTTTTTGATGAAAAGATTCCAGCATTTTCTCCATATAATGCACTTTAGTGGGAACCAAACGGTTCAAGGTCCAAAAGACAGTTTCAGTACAAACTGCAAACTGTTCAAATGGCTTTAAACGATTCCAGACGATGAATAAGGCTCTAATCAAGCGAAACGATCGCTCATTTAAAAAAATAAATAACAAAGTTTAAGTTTTATAAGCTCAAATGCTCGCCTTGCTCTGTTCTGTGACGCATGTTTGTGACTCTCCTGTTCGAAGCTCGGTCATCAAATGAACGAATCTTTTTCCGAGTCAATTCGTTTGTTTCGTTCGTTGCAATGAACCAAATGACTCGGAAATAATTTGTTCATTTTGATGAACAGTTCTAACATTGTGTCTTCGGACCTTGAACCATTTGGTTCACATTGAAGTGCATTATATGGAGAAAAATCCTGGAATGTTTTCATCAAAAACCTTAATTTCTTTTCGACTAAAGAAAGAAAGACATGGATATCTTGGATGACATTGGGGTGAGTAAATTATAAGAAAAAGTTTTTTTCAAAAGTGAACTACTCCTTTAACTATTTGCTTATTAGCATACATATTCCTAGGATATTGGCTTTTTATTAGTACTAATAAAGCACATATTAATGTTTCATTCTGCATGACAATATTCTACATCCCTTAATCCTACTCAATACCTAAACTTATCAACTACCTTACTAACTATTAATAAGCAGTAATTAAGAGTTTATTAAGGCAAAAGTCACAGTTAATAGTTAGTAAATAGAGCGAATTGGACTCTAATCTGAAGTGTGACCCAATGCTAAACTGAAGAGTATAGTAGTGGTTATCATTACCTGTGTTTGAAGGCTCATAGTGATCAATCAGCTGAAGGGCATGTTCATAACTGGCCTCTCCCTCTAGCTGCTCCTCTCTCAGGAACTCCTCCAGATCACACTGAGACAAGATCTGTCCATCACTAGAGTAATCCTGGAATAAATCCAGCACCTCTTTTCTCTCGGTGAGCATCTTATAGAACTCCACAAACTCCTGATCTTCCAGGGTTCCTGACTCCGACTTATCTGCCCTCTGTGAGAAAACATCAACTAATGACAAACAGGTTCAACATGATGAAAATGTATGATGCAAAATCACATAAACAACACTTAAGCACCATAAAGAGACAGTATGCATGTTCTTCGTTCATGTCCACGTTCATCATTTTCAGCAGTTTTTTTGTCTCCTAAAATTCATTCTTCCATCCTTGTTCCGATCTGCTTTGAAAAACCAGTCTGAGATCCATCTGAACGGAGTGGTTTAGGTTGATAATATAAGTTGAAAACAGATCTGTCTATCTATCTGTCTATCTATCTGTCTATCTATCTATCTATCTATCTATCTATCTGTCTGTCTGTCTGTCTGTCTGTCTGTCTGTCTGTCTGTCTATCTATCTATCTATCTGAACTGTTTTAATATTTTGAATAAATATATAAAATATAATAATGATCAGAACTTGCCTCATGCAAAAATATAGCATAACATTTTTTCTAACAAGGATACTGGTCAAGTTTGGTGCTCTCATCCATTTTCTCAATGTTCTCCATGAGGGCTCTTACGCCCTGAATCCAGGCCTGAGCTTCCTCCGCTGTCTCGGCCACCAGATCCAGGTTTCCTCTGCGGCCGCGGAACACCAGTGTGAAGCAGCGGTCAGCAGAAAACTCATCCGCCACACTGAGGAGCATCTCCGACTGATGTCCCTCACGAACAGCCTCCACATCACTGATGGAGACTGGGAAAAAAGAAAAGTTTTTTTAGGGCCCTTATTTTGTAATAACGTTATAGTACCTGAAAAGTAGGCTTCATTGTTACTAATTGCTCATTCCTTACTATTGTTCACTCTATAGTGAACAAATAGAGCTCTTAATTTCATTACAAGCAGCTGAAGATATTCATTTAAAGCCTTATTTGTCAGAAAACATTGTCATGGATTTCCAACTACTGTCATCTGATGTGTCTACTTTTATTCCTCATCATAAAGACCTTTTGGACCATTTCAAACCTTTAGGGAATTATTTTCCATGCAATACCTAATGGCTTCCTCTCAAAAAAGTCTATTTGAATGTTATTGAGTGTTTTTTTGGCATGTCACCAATAATTTTCTTACAAAATCTGTCATTTTTAGGTCAATCTTTAATTAATTAAGCACACAATCTTTAAAGGGATAGTTCACTTTGAAATAAATTTTTGCTATGTTTTAGCTTACCTCAAGGGCATCCAAGATGTAGGTGTCTTTGTTTCTGCAGTATTTTCAATTTTGATATTTTTAGGTCAAACCGTTCTTGTCTGTAAGTCATATAATGGAGGTCTATGGTCACCACCTCACAGAGCATGCAGAGAGAAACCCAAATTAAACATGATTTAATGACTCGTAAATATAAGTACACATTGATGGCCTAAGACACGAAACATTTTTTATATCGTTTTTACCTCTTGTAAACACAGTCACGTCCAAGTACTCCAAGTGAGGGTGTGGGTGCTTCTCTCTGCGCAAGCGCCGGAAAGCCCCGGAAGTGATCTCTCGTGCGTGTACGTCACTTATTGTTTACACAGAGATTTCAGAAGTGTTACCCTTTACTGTGAAGATCTAAACATATTTAGATATACAGGAAATTGCAATGAAATACGATTTCGAATATACAGACGTTGATTTTTTTTTTTACAACCGTGCAAGAGATCACTTCCGGCACTTTCTGACGCTTGCGCAGACCAAAGCGCCCGTGCCATCTGATCATTTGGCCATACTTACATTTACGAGTCATTAAATAATGTTTAATTTGGACTTCTCTGTGCATGCTCTTTGAGGTGGTGACCATAGACCTCCATTATATGACTGATAGACAAGAACGGTTTGACCTAAAAATATCAAAACTGAAAATACTGTGGAAACAAAGACACCTAGATCTTGGATGCCCTTGAGGTAAGCTAAAATATATCAAAAATTAATTTCGAAGTGAACTATCCCTTTAAAACTAGACATGAACTAACATGATTACTATAAACCATGATAATTACTAATGATATCAATTCAATAAAGGCATACAGGTAGAATAAGAGTTTATTGCCCAGCTGGATTTATATGCGACAGTCTTGCAGTCCTCCTGAAGTTTGTAGTGCCGCTGACGCTTCCACATACGAGACTTCACCTTGCGTAAAAACATCCCTGCCTTCATTACTTCAAGGTTTTGATGACTCCGTCCACCTGCCAGAAACCAGGAAATGGCCATTAGTAATGTTCAGAAAGAGCCTATTCAAGCTTATTATAAACACAACACACACACACACACACACAAGTCTGTCTACTCACAGCCTGTTTGAAGTGATTCCATTTTCTATAACACACCTTTTCTGCAGACAAAAAAAGTACATCACTGTTTCACCAAAAATTAAAATTTTAGCAACTTTGTGTTAATACATCAATAATGGTATAGGCTGATTATTAAGGGAAAGACAGAGTGCTATGAGTTCAAATAGCTCAATGCATCTCTCCATCACTGTACACTTAGATATATTATGCATTTAGTCCCACTAACAGCTTGTTTAAGCGTGCAGGCGTCAATGAGACTCCTTATGAGTGTTGTGCTATAGTGAGACAAGCGCTCACAAGCTTCTTACAAACTGTTGTTGCATGTTGCCATATCTGCTTTTTTTCTTTATCAGTGAAAACATGGCCAGGCTAAATAAAATCTATAAATAGGCTGATTGCATAACCAATATGCCCTTTATCACAACGGGTAGAAAACTAGTATATTTCTCCAAAGTGATCCCCCAGGTTCAAGTTCATTCAGGCACAAGTGAAGTGCCCTCAGGCGTGATGTACAACGTCATGAGTCATGGCTAAATATGTCTCTGAGATCCATACGATCCTCTACTGGCACCATCATTATGTTCTGTTATGTCCCAAGTGGATAAAGCAGAATCAAATTAAGCTCTGAAATGTTTCCTGCCATTTTTCTGCATTGAACAAATGGACATCCTATAGCGTTACTAGTCTTTCCTGTGATTTAAACCAGACGTTAGCAAAAACAGACTTTGTTTTGAAATGTGCACAATACTAAAACATTGCAGTTACTGAGTTTTAGTTCAAATGAGGAACTAAGAACAGTAAATGCTGACAAAGTAATGCCCCTAACATATAGGAAAGAGAGTCTGGAGAGGGCTGAAGCAAATACTGAGGAGTGACACAGGAAAAGAGGATAAGCAGAACTCACCGGATTGAAGCACACACACATCAGATGAGGAGGAGGATGGGCTCGTAGTCTTTGCTGCTGCGTGTGCAGGGCAGGAAAACAGAGCCGCAGTCTAAGCTGCTTTCAGTGATGCAGACACCCTCCTCCCTACACCCCTTCCTCTGCCTCATTCCTTCCTAGACACTCCCACTTTTCCTTTTTCTCCCCCTGCCTTATTCGGTGCAATAGGTCTGTTTTCTGCTCTTGTCAAAAATACAGCAACACTTCTGCATTTACAGAAACAATCTGCATTTCAAACAATTGATGAATGATAAACAGTTTTACACCATATACAAAGTCTACATTATAAAAGATACAATTTCCACAAATAGACAGAATTTTTTTTTAAAAAAAGACACATTTTAAACAAGTGTTCACCTTATGCACAAATTCATATTTTGTGATGCATTAAAGCATAAATGATTGAAATCAAAAGAGTTCCTTGACAGAGAGTCTTTGAATTATAAACCCAAGCATAAGTCAGTCAGCAGGACGTACAGAATGATGAAGTCTTTGCCAAGCACAACCCACATTTACATTTATATTTACATAAATTCATTTGGTAAAATCGACTTACAAATGAGGAAAGATACAAATACAAGCAAAGCATAGAAATGCTAAAATATATTTAGAAGATTGATTCAATACCTGGACATTTCCCTGGAAATATCATAATGCTGAGTGTATATATGAAGAGTTCAGATGCAAAAGCCTCTAAGTGCCATTTGAAATTTTCTTCTAAAATGACCATTTTTATCAAGCTTGTATATTTAAGTTCAGTAATTTCACTTAAATGACAATTAATAGGTAATCGTCATTGCCATTTAAGTGAAATTACTGAACTTAAATATACAAGCTTGATAAAAATGATCATTTTAGAAAAAAAATTCAAATGGCACTTAGAGGCTTTTGCATCTGAACTCTTTCATATTTAAAGGTTAAATCAATTAGTATTATTTTTAATATAAAATATTGATTTGGCATGTACATTTGCTACATTATATCTTTTTGGTTACCTTTTCTAATTATGTTTGCATTAAATAGAGTAGAAGATTTAAGCTTATATTCTGAACTACTATTTTACTACTATTGTTATAATGCAGGTGAAAATGCAGCATCTGGAATCCTGATGTGCAACATATCAGGATTATGCACTTTTTTAATGCACTGCATACATTAATAAATTATCTTTTTGATTTGACTTTTGTCAAAGATGCTTTAACCATAATACTGGTTTTAATTTACAGTAGGCCTATATTTACATTTCCAACAGAACTTCCAAGAGTGATTAAATGCATGAGCAATCTTGCACATAAGTGCAGGAAATACATAAATCAAAAGCTAAATGCAGATTTTGCGATTAGTTTATAACAAAAATTGTAGGTGGTTCACTAAATGTAACCTGTCAATACAATTTTGAATCACTGTTTAGGCCTATTTATAAACAGCTGAAATTCTTAACAGCATGTATTCAACAGCGTGTAAAGCATCCTCTTGAGGTTTGGTCCTCAAGAAGCCCTAATGAACTCTTCAGGCCAACAAGTCAACTAAGGTCACGTCTTCTATAAATATGACAGATAACATTAAAATATTGATTCACATAAAATCAAAAGAAAAGTGTAACACTGTGACTGTATTCATTCTAAAGAAGTAGACATATTTAATATACTGAAACATACTAATATACTAAGCTACTAAACATATACATAAAAACACACTAAATACTAAATACTGTCTTACCATTGTCATTTATGCATCTTAAAGTACAAAACTGGTGTGCACATCCCAAACACCCAAACTGGGCTCAGGTGCAGGACAACTGAGTGAAGTAAACAAGACACACTGAGAGGTAATGTTTCAAAAATGTATTAAAAAGCAACGTTTCGACCCTGAATCATTGTGCCTGATGAAGACCTGAGGGTCGAAACCTTGCTTTTTAATACATTTTTGGAGCAGTACACCTTTCAGTGTGCAGACTTCACACATCTTTTATTTTGTTTACTTCACTCAGTTGTCCTGCACCTGAGGCCAATTTGGGTGTTTAGGAACACCAGTTTTGTACTTTAAGATGCATAAATGACAACGGTAAGACAGTATTTAGTATGTTAGTATGACTTCACACTTCTTTATTTCATTTATGCATCTTACCCATTCTAGGTTCAGGAGTGTCAGTGCAGATTTTGATCAGTTCAGTTGTCACAGTTGACACTGTGTCACATCTCAAAGCTCCTGTCATAAAAACAAACATCAAAACTGATACAAGACCAAAACAATTAAGTGACTTTACTTCTTAAATAAATAACATGTAATGTCTTAATAAGGTCTGATAGCTGAATGTTCCTCATACTGCCCTTTTCTTTATGCCAGTCAGCTGGATGAGAGCATTTTTTTCTTCTTCTTCTGCGTAACCTAATACAACAAGCAAATACAAAATTATGTCGTATTTGTCAAACACACACACAATAAGCACGGGGTCACTATTATTGTAAATGTGTAGTGCGCATTTGAATGGGTTTTGACTGTGACAACTTTTGCGTCACGTTATCCATCTCACGTGACACATCGTGATCAACATGGCGGCCACCTCTGTGTTCCAGAGAGTGAGAACGGGCTCGAAAATCGGAGCGCAATATGATCAGGAGGGCAATCTCATCAAGGTACAACTGGAAACATGATACTTAAATCCTCATGTGGGAACATTTGCATCCAGTTACATTTTTAAGGTTATGCTTCAATCAATCAGAGAATCCTGCCACTTAACTTATAGGTTAAAAATAAATGGTGTATAAAATGTCGTGTTCTAATTGTAAATAGACTTATATGTTGTAGTAGTCGTCTTCGCTTATATAAAAGTGAGAATACACGCATTAAGAAAATAAATAATAGGCATAATATATGAGGTATCTGTCTACAAATGTATTTAAAGGGATAGTTCACCCAAATATTATTTACTCACCCTCACGTTGTTTCAAACCTCTACGAGTTTTTTTCTTCTGTTGAACTAAAAAGAAGATATTTTAATGTTTAAAACCAAACAGTTGACATCCATAGTACGAACATATTCTGAACTACTATTTTATTACTATTGTTATAAAATGCAGCATCTGGAATCCTGATGTGCAACATGTCACGAGGATTACTGCACTTTTTTAATGCTCTGCATACATAAATGAATTAGCTTTTTGATTTGACTTTTGTCGGAGATGCTTTAACCATCATACTGGTATAAAAGTGAGAATACACGCATTAAGAAAATAAATAATAGGCATAATATATGAGGTATCTGTCTACAAATGTATTTAAAGGGCTAGTTCACCCAAAAATTATTTACTCACCCTCACGTTGTTTCAAACCTCTACGAGTTACTTTCTTCTGTTAAACTAAAAAGAAGATATTTTAATGTTTATAACCAAACAGTTGACATCCATAGTACGACAAAAAAAATACTGTGAAAGTGCTACTGTCAACTGTCTGGTTGCCAACATTCTTCAAAATATCTTCTTTTGTGTTCAATAGACGAAAGAAACTTGTTTAGGTTTGGAACAACATGAGGGTGAGTAAATGATGACAGAATTTATATTTTTGGGTGAACTATCCCTTTAAAAAAATGCTCAATACATACATTTTTTTTTGTTTCTTCAGTGGCAAGTAACAGAAAAAGATTAACATAAAATATAGATTTTTTTTATACAAAGAGTGTGTTTTAATTTGCTGAGGTTGTACCGTCATATACTGACAGCTGTATGTACTGTGATTGACAGGTGGAGACACGTGAGGATGAGGAGCAGAGTGTCAAGCTTGCTGAGATTTTGGAGTTGTTGCTTGCAGCTGGTTATTTCAGAGCACGCATTAAGGGACTGTCACCCTTTGACAAGGTACTGCAGACTTTGCAATCATGGTGAACATGATTTCAACAATTATTCACCATCATTTCCCTCTGATTTTAGGGATAAGTTAAGGGTAGGGTTCAGATTAGGCTAAGTAAGGCTAGGGTTAGGACTACATTTTTGAAAAGGAATGTTGTTCATTAACAAAATACGTTGATCCAGGAAAATGTCTTGACAAAATCTATGTTTTACACACCATAAGATTAATTATGAACAATCTCTGCTTTTACTGTAGGTGGTGGGAGGAATGACCTGGTGTATAACTACATGCAACTTTGACATAGACGTTGACCTACTCTTCCAAGAAAATTCCACCATCGGTCAGAAAATGTGAGTGGAAGATTAAACAATGCAGTAACATAAGAATAATGACTGAACTGAATTCTGGTAAATGTGATTGTCTGTATCTTTTCCACTTAAGCGCTCTGACAGAAAAGATTGTGTCAGTTCTGCCCAGAATGAAATGTCCTCACCGATTAGAGCCTCATCAGATCCAAGGGTTGGATTTCATCCACATCTTCCCTGTTGTACAAGTACGTACACTTGCATATTTGTGGCACCTAAACGTATTTATGCTCACCAAGGCTCCATTTATTTGATCCAAGATATATATAACAGTAGTATTGTGAAATATTATGACAATTCAAAAAACTCTTTCTATTATAATTAGGGCTGTCAAACATTATCAGATTAATCGCATCCAAAATAAAAGTTTGTGTTTACATAATATATGTGGGTGCACTGTGTATAATTATTTTATATATATATATATACATATGCTTATATATATTTACGACACATTTTCACGTACACACTGTAATCATATTCACACACAATTCACATCACATACAAATTAGGGCTGCAACGATTAATCGCGATTAATCGCATCCAGAATAAATGTTTGTGTTTATATAATATATGTGGGTGTAGTGTGTATAATTATTTTGTATATATAAATACAAACACATGCATGTATATATTTAGGAAAAAATGTGTTATTAATATATCAAATATTTATATATACATATAATATTAATTATATATAAATATATATAAAGTATATACATGCGAATATTTCTTAAATATATACATGCACATGCTGTGTGTGTATTTATATATATACAAAATAATTATACACACTACACACACATATATTATATAAACACAAACTTTTATTTTGGATGCAATTAATCGCGATTAATCGTTGCCCAGCCCTAATATAAATAGAAAAAATGAATATATAAATAATTTATTTTTCTAAAATATACATCCATGTGTGTGTATGTATATAAATATATATATAATAATTATACACAGTGCACCCACATATATTATGTAAATACAAACTTTTATTTTGGATGCGATTAATCGCGATTAATCGTTTGACAGCCCTAATTATAATATATTTAAAAATTTTATTCCTGTAAAAGCAAAGCTGCTGTTAGTCCAATCTTCAGTGTCACGCTGAATAAAAATATTAATATCTTTAAAAAAAAAAAGAAAAAACTTTACTTACCTCAAACTTACAGGCGTGTATTTAGTTGAAATGATTTGAGAAACAGTGCAAGAACACTTACGATGCATCTTTTGTGGGGTCTTTAGTGGCTGGTAAAAAAGGCGATTGAAACCCGGGAGGAGATGGGAGATTACGTCAGATCATATTCCATCTCTCAGTTCCAGAAAACACACACATTTCCTGAGGTGAGACAACAGGTCAACACTGGAATATAATTAGAGTGTATTAACAGTGTAATACATCAAACATGTTACAATCTGCAATCTTTGAAGACTCAGTAAAGTGTTTATTTTAGGATGAGGAGTTTGCATTAAGGAAGGAGCGAGCCATTAGTACTGTGGTGAATGTTTGCGTAAGTATCCAATAACCTTTTAACTTTGCTTTTTCATCTTTGTGGAATTTAATATTGCGCCCATGTGCCCCACAGCTACAGAGCTGATCTGTTCATCCTTCTACAATAGAATATTGTAAAATATGGTTGTATATTGTCATGTGTGTTTGGGCGTAGGGGGTGTATGCTCCTCAGAGGCGTTATAAACGACAGGTAGATGCTGGTGAGCTGTTGGATGAAGAGTCTCGGGTTCATTCCACCCTGCTGGAGTTTGGCAGGTACTCTTTTACCCTTCCATCACAGGACCTTATGACTTTGCACTCTATCATGTCCAACTGGAAATGAAATGAGAATAAAATGTAAAGTGTTATTTACTGGTGGGGATGTTTAAACATTACTGTTCAAAAGTTTGGGGTCAGTACGATTTTTAAAATGTTTTTAGCCCCTTTATGGCCCATACTCCTGTAATTGTGGACAAATGTGGGCACAGAGGACTCAGGTGTGATCCTAATTTTTATTTATTATAAATGTTATATCACTGTCTTCGATAAAGTTTTGTCTATCCATTTATGGTGTTTTTTTTTATTTTGGGGGTATTTTTGGATTTATTCACTTCAAAAAGTACCATATTTTCTATGTGAATTATTTCTATGTAAATTAATTACTATGTAGTTTTATTTATTTCTTAAATTACATTAAAATATCATTCCAATAAGTTCTTTGAGCTAAAACCTAAAGATGAATTGACTTTGCCGTCACCTGGTGTCTTATTTTGGCTTATTTTAGAAAGCTCTAAATGACCGTTTTTCCCATTCATTTCTATGGGTGCCCATTTTTGACACAAATACAAGATTAAGAAGTTATTTTTCACCCACTTAACATTGTAGAATTGAGTAAAAAAAAAATTGTGTGTGTTCTGGAGGCAAACTTAGGAAAAGTAGCCAAGTCTTGTACCGCTCCGATCAAGGGAAGTATTTTATTATTTTTTTTTTATAAATCAAAACTATTTTGCCCAGAATATGGTTTTATGGTTAAAGGAAGTCTTTGATTACAAATACAGTGCAAATTCATTTTTTATTCAGATTCTCCGTTTCCTCATTCATCCTCGTATTTGTTCCCTTCATCTTTACTGGTCTGTTTCCTGCCTCACTGTTTCAGCAGCGCTGGGTTTAAATCTCCATTAACGTGATCTATTAATTCACAGGTTTCTGTACTCTTTAAAAGTTCTCATTCTTAATTTCCTCCCTTTTTCCTTTCCATCTGTCTCTTATTTCACTCACCAGTCCGTGCCTTCTCATATCCCAGTATATGCAGTGAGTATGACTGAGGTTCAGTTTCTGAGAATGGGAGTGACACAGATTGACTATCGGTCAGATGTAATTGCTTTGCATTGTCTTTACTTTTGCATCTTCCCAAAGTGCTGTTCTTCACACGTTGCATCTAAATGTTTCGTCCATGTAATTTCCTGTCATGTGGTGTGTCATGCCTGGTGTCTGATGTGTTTTGAAACCGACTCTTGCCTTGAGCTGCACGCTGTGTGTAATGTGAACATGAAGCATTCTCTTTCTGTTTTTCCAGGCGCTATGGATTCAGCAAACAGAGTAAAGCAGGCACAGTGAGTATCAGATTTTCTGCCTCGCCACATAAAAAAGTTCAGTCAGAGAAGGTTACAAATAAGCATGGATAAATTATGAATGTAATTGAATTTCTATGGTGGATATTTTTCCTAATTAAGCTTGGCAGTTTCCTAGAATTGGCAAGAAATTGCTTAGCAATCTCTATAAATAGATTTGTAAACATTTTGGTAACACTACAATGAAGTCTTATTTGTTAATATTAGTTAATGCATTAGTTAACATGAGGAATATACAGTTTTAACAGCATTTATTAACCTTTGTTAATGTTTTGTTAATAAAAATAAAACTTTTGTTCATTGTTTAAGTTAGTTCACAATGCATTAACTAATGTTAACAGATCCAAATTTTGATTTTAAAAATGTATTGGTTATTATGACTACTACAGTCATAATAAACCAGTTAAAAATCATGGATATATATATATATATATTAGTAATACACTCACTGATAAACGGTGTGGGATAACTTTTGGTAAATTTTGTCATTAACAAAATCATAATGCATGCAAAACATTTAACAATTGGCTTGATGTCTGGTGTATATTGTTGTTTAATCATCCAAACCCAGTGAAATTTCCCAATGGATATAAAATGTATTCAGCTTTCGGTTCTAGAGGCAACAAAATTAGCATGTCTGTTGACGAAGATTTTTGTATGCACTCACTGACCATAGAACCGCCCCTGCGGTGTCCATCTGGGTATAATAGACCACAGCTTGAGAGGAGGGCTTGGAACTGATCTTTGTTGATTTTGATTTGTTGTTAGTTGGATCATGTGATGATGATGTTTCTTGCAGGCAGTGGAGCAGAAGCAAGTGTTGGCTCAGGGCACGCAGGGTGTGCCTCCTGGAATGGCCCAAGTGTCTGAAGAAGAGGACCTGCAGGCAGCAGAGGAGGTCCGTTAGGATCTTATGAACCTACACTTGTCCTTCAAACAAATCTCAGTTGTTCCTAATCACCCACTCTTCAACTGACCATCATTCATTTTCCATCAACCAATCAGAAGCTCTGTTTGATTCTTTTACAGCTCAGAATCAAGGCCCTGATGACTGGAATGGCTGCCATGGCAACTGAGGAGGTAAACTTCTAAACGCATAGCATGCTAAAGCGTTATCTTTTGAGTTTATCTGTGGAACATAACATAATATTTGAATAAAGAAAAGATGAAAGAAATGATCCCTTTTAAAGGTGTAGTTTGTCCAAAATTGAAAAAAGTAAATGTGGTCAGAGTGACAATTTATCTTTGGGTGAACATTTGCTTTAAAAGTTGATTATTTACTCAAAGTAAATTATTTATCACATTCACGTATGTCTTTAGCCGATGTCATTTTACCAAGCATATATATAAATGGTCAACAATCTGATCATTTTACACACTATTTCTGAATGTTTTTTGTAGGGGAAGTTGTCCGCCAGCACAGTTGGCCAGATTGTTGGTCTGCAGTCTGAGGAGATTAAGCAAATTGCCACTGAGTATGCTGAAAAGGTGAACATAGTGAAAACTACCCTGAATACCTAAGAAATAGGGGATTATCACACTTCCGGGTTTCATGGGTGGGATTTGTCAACTTTGTGCATGTCCACTTCCGACGCAGTTCAACAAAGGCCGAAACAAAGGCTAGATGTCACTGCTCTGTTCCACTTTATAAATCTAACCAACAACGCCAACCCTACTTAAGTTTTCATGGATTCCCGACTGAATTGGGTATAAGGAAGAAGTGGATTAAAGCGGTTCACCGGGATAGAGGTCCAAACTTTAAAATAAAACAAGGTAGTTCTTTGTTTGTTCAGGTGAAATACTGCATTATAATGGTTGTATTGGCCCTTTACAGGTATTTTAATAGGTAAAAAGTAGTAGGTGAGTTATAATCACTCGGATTTAATCCTCATGAATATAATCGACTAATTTCAGGGCAGAAATAAACCTTTTAATCAATATGTAGTAGAGGGTTTAATCACTTTTTGGCTGGTGAAATAGTACTGCATTATAATGGTTGTATTGGCCCTTTACGGGTATTTTAATAAGTAAAAAGTAGTAGGTGAGTTATAATCAGTCAGATTTAATCCTCATGAATATAATCGACTAATTTCAGGGCAGAAATAAACCTTTTAATCAATATGTAGTAGAGGGTTTAATCACTTTTTGGCTGGTGAAATAGTACTGCATTATAATGGTTGTATTGGCCCTTTACGGGTATTTTAATAAGTAAAAAGTAGTAGGTGAGTTATAATCAGTCAGATTTAATCCTCATGAATATTATCAACTAATTTCAGGGCAGAAATAACCTTTTAATTAATAAGTAGAGGCTTTAATCACTTTTTGGCAGGTGAAATGCATGCATTATAATGGTTGTATTGGCCCTTTACAGGTATTTGAATAGGTCAAAAGTACTGGGTGAGTGATGTTTATTTGCACGTTATGTCTGTTTGATCCACATAAAAGCAACTGCATTCATAAAGAGAATGGGCGATACATCTTTGACAGCGGTGCCGCTCCCACTTCCGGCAATAATTTTTTGGGAATCATCACTTTTCGAGCACGAACACGGCACTTTAGTTAATCAGACTAATTGACCAGGGATGCTGTATAAATAAACCTAGTGTAGTCCGTCATCAGTTCGCCAGAGTGATCGGTGATTCAACGGAAGTGGCAGTGCACAAAGGTCACTGAATGCGGAAGTACTACGTGTCAGTGTGATAATTAGGGTTGGGTATCGAGAATCGAGAATCGATTGGAACCGGGACTAACTTTTAGTTTTTCCCGGAATCATTCAAAAGTGAAAATTTCGATTCCTAGTTTCGATATTCACAGTCCGTCGACCGAAGAAGAAACCGCTGAACAACACCAACGAAGAAGCGTCTACCGGAAGTGTTGGCATAACTGCGCGAGTCGAACATGAGTAGCTTACGTCGGCGGTCCAAAGTGTGGCTTCACTTTTCTAAAAATAACAAAATCTCGGCAAAATGCAACATTTGTGACAAAAGGAGTATTTGTGACAGAAGGAGTATTTCCTTCAGAAAGACCGTTGGTTAGCAAGGTTAGCTAAACTTTTTTGACCCTGCCTCTTAAAAGAATTCGGAATCGAAAATCGTTAGGAACCGGAATCGAAACAAGGAATTGGAATCAGAATCGTTCAAATTCAAACGATACCCAACCCTAGTGATAATCCCCTATAGTCCTTTTTTTTTACGCTTATGGGTTGATGCTGGAATGCACTACATGACCTTTGCACAGATTTTTGCTCTGGATTGTTTTGCAGTCAAAATTACTAGCCAGGGTCCATCTCAATCAAGTTGTGAATCATTGTGTGATTCACTTCAGTTCATAAATACTCTGGACTCATGGGACAGTAAAGTGTCTATCGAATGCGCTCTTCAAAATCTCTGTAGGTCATCCACCTACTGTTTTCTGATTTTGGACGCAGTGATAGTGTGTGATTCTCCAGTCGTTTGGTGTATGCTGCCCGGTTTCTCTAACCATTTATAATGGCGTCAAGTGTTTAATGCCTAGCAAATTCCTTTTAATGCATGCCAGGCTTTACTGTACATACGTGTGATTGAACAGGCGGAGCGTTCTGTGGAGGATCGACCAGAGAGATTTGGGCCTGCGCAACAACACCGCCGTCAGCTGACGTCACTCAACAAACAAATCACTCAAAAAACAAAAGAGCTGGTTGAGGTAATGCGCTTACCTTACATTGCTGATACCAGTTATTTTCTCTCCTGTTTGTTTCTTCATTAATTGTTTCTTGTTTTGTTCCAGCTGCAATCCAAACAGCAGGAGGCCAGAGTGGCGTGTGAGGATGCTAAAATCCAACTAGCTGAGGTAAGACAGGTAGACAGATATTTACTGACAGATAATTTGGAGCATTAAAGTATCCATGAAATCAAAATTTGGAAAATCATGAAATCAAATTATTTTTTTAAGGGCAAGACAACCTTTCACTCACATGAGATCACAACAATAGCAAACCACAATGATCCAATGGTCAATTCCTGATGGACAAAACCTACATTTTTCTTGTATACAGCTTCTGTCGGAGAAACGGCTTCTCATCACAATTGGGAAGAAAAGACTTTCAGTCATCCACTTTCATTCATGTATTTTTTAGGCCACAGTGCACACTGAAAAGCTAGAGAAGGAGCTGAGCTCACTAGAGGATGTGGAGTCTCAGACAGATTCTGGGTAAGTAAACAAGAGCACCTGTTACTCCCTAAACTTAAAGGATACTCCACCGTTTTTTCATTTTAAACTGTTATTCCCTTAACGAAGACGAGTTGATGCATACCTCTCATCTCAGTGCATGCACTTTATCGCTCTTTGATAGCACTTAACTGACCCAGTTCATTCAATATGGGCTAAGCAAGAGCGACATAAACACCTCCAACGTTTTCCCTACTTAAATACAGTTACACAAGTAGACTAACTCGATCAAGAATGGTGACACAAAATGAAACGTTGCACTTTTCTAAGCGTGTAAAGTGGATGTATGGCAGAATACCACATTAAGTGCTTGGGAGCACTTGCGATTCGTGTAGAAATATCATCACTTGTGAAAAGTCGTCTCCCTCTCCAGAGTGATGATATTACTGCTACCAAGTCCATAGATATATATGTGCCGAGTCAAAGTGCTCCCAATCTTTTGCTGTGGTACTCCAGATCCTGACATACAGGCAGTTCCAAAAGGTAGGTAAGATGATGTGAAATTCTAATGACGGTCACATTTGTGAAATTTCGATTCATTGTTGATTGTCAATAGTGTAGCAATGTATGAAGCACAGCTCACACAGCCCAGCTAGCAATAGCCAACATTTCACCGTCTAGATTATCTATAGAACAGAAATAGTCCAAGCTATGAGTAAAACACTTCTAGCCAAAATAACCTATATAACCGTTTTGCCAAATAACTTGTGACATATTGCATCATGTAAGCAAAGTCAACAGTGATAACAAGGTGTTTGGTTTCATTTCTTTGACATGCGTACGTAGCCTGTGCATCTATACTTGGGCTATAGTTAAACGTCTTTGAAATTTTCACTGTCAACCCAAATTTGTCTTGTTTTAGCCTAGACATCAGGGCTGTGTTTGGACGGTTATTAGATTTCTTTTAAATGCAAAATTGCTTTTTAAACTAAGCTTCTTTCTGTTGGTCGACACAGCAATTTCACACGACAAGCTGAATTTAATGCGAAATTTGCGTGGGGAGATCTTTTGCCCTTATGCGATATTCGCCGAACAATGTTAAATGTGAGATACATAGTTCAGATATATGGTTTAGCATCAGCGCTGACACCAAAGTGTATTGACATAAATTTAGAAACTTGACTAAAAGTTTGGAAACTCAAATTTTTCACTTAATGCTTTTCATTTGCTAAAAGTTGAAAGCCTAAACCATGATTCTTATAGTGTCAGTGTCTGTGGTTTTAACTATTAGTTTTTTTCCTTTTAGCTTGCTGGAGAAACTTCGTGCTTTGGTGGCTATGAATGAAAACCTGAAACATCAAGAGCAAATGTTCCGCTCACATTGCCGCGTACGTTACAATAACATGTTTCTGTTTTAGTGAGTAATGTTAAAGACATGACTATCATTAACAGTTATGTGTGTGTATAGGAGGAAATGAC
Organism: Hybognathus amarus; assembly: GCA_030378365.1. Classification (NCBI taxonomy): domain Eukaryota; kingdom Metazoa; phylum Chordata; class Actinopteri; order Cypriniformes; family Leuciscidae; genus Hybognathus; species Hybognathus amarus. The sequence continues at coordinate 529,878 of JAQIUQ010000434.1, forward strand.
CCGTCTGCAGCAGAATATTGAAGAGTTGAAGCTGGAATCTGGAGATGAAGGAGATGATAAGAAGGTGTCGTTGACAGTCTCAGATATAATCATACATAGCACACACAAATATTGGATAAAAATGCAAAAAGTTTCAGCGAGGTATATTGGATATACACTACCGGTCAAAAGTTTAAGATCGGTAAGATTTTTTGTGTTTTTAAAAGAAGTCTCTTCTGCTCACCAAGGCTGCAATTTTTTGATAAAAACTACACAAAAAACACAGTAATATTGTGAAATATTATGACAATTTAAAATGACTTTTTTATGTTAATATATATTAAAATGTAATTTATTCCTCTGAAAAAAAGCTGAATATTAGCATCATTACTCCAGTCTTCAGGGTCACATGATCCTTCACAAATCACTCTAATATGATGATTTTATGCTCCAAAAACATGTATGATTATTATCCATGTTGAAAACAGTTTTTTACATTTTTATTTCAGGATTCTTTGATGAATAGAAAGTTCAAAAGAACAGCTTTTATTTAATTAGAATCTTTTCTAACATTATAAATGTCTTTACTGTAACTTTTGATCAATGTAACTCATCCTTGATGAATAGAAGTATTGATTTCTTATTTATTTCCCCCAAAAATAAAATAAAAATTCTTACTGACCCGAAACTTTTTAAAGGGTAGTGTTTAATGTAACAAAAGCTTTCAGATAAAAGCTGTTCTTTTGAACTTTCTATTCATCAAAGAATCCTGAAATAAAAATGTAAAAAACTGTTTTCAACATGGATAATAATCATACATGTTTTTGGAGCATAAAATCATCATATTAGAGTGATTTGTGAAGGATCATGTGACACTGAAGACTGGAGTAAATGATGCTAATAATCAGCTTTTTTCAGAGGAAGAAATTACATTTTAATATATATTAACATAAAAAGTAATTTTAAATTGTCATAATATTTCACAATATTACTGTGATTTTTATGTATTTTTTATCAAAAAATAGCAGCCTTGGTGAGCAGAAGAGACTTCTTTTAAAAACATAAAAAATCTTACCAATCTTAAACTTTTGACCGGTAGTGTAGCTTCTTTTTTTTTAATCAATAGCCTCTATGCACAAACCCTGATGACGTGTGTCTGAAAGAATCTCAGTCAGCGTCTCTACTTCCGGAAGCGCGTTCTGCAGGCCAAGTGTATAGCGGCAAAACTTTAATAAAATCCATTTTCTCCGAAACGGAGACAACGATTTTATAAACGCTGATTCGCTAGTCGAATTTTGTACGATATGAGAGAATACTAACCCTCAAAGTTGTTGATATAGCTCGAAATATATAATTTAAATAACTTTCTCTTTTTTACTCTTGTGTGACAGCTAACTGCCTCACAGTGTTGTTAACATCATTCACGTTAACCGCAGGACGTTTTTATAAATAGCAAGTGTAATTTGACACCATCTCAACCTAATGCAAAACCGGCTTTCGGACCATAGACTGACGCAGCACCGGATGTAACTTGGGCGTGCATAGAGGCTATACCTCGCTTTGTCCACTATCTTGGATAATTTTTTTTATCTTGCCTCTTTCAATGATTTGGGGATTGCTGTGTTAGTATTTGGCCAAAAGAAGGTATCTTCTTCTTCTTATTGAGTTTTATGGCGGATTGAAGTCTAAAAAATTCCAGAACATGAAGAAGGTATCGCAGAAGGCTGCCTACCTTTTTGAAACAATTCTCTTAAGGCCAATTTATACTTCTGCGTAGGGTGCGCAGGGTAGGTACGGCGTAGCATACGCAGAGACGTGTCCCATACCGCGTACCCTTCGCCGTAGCCTGACGCGCACCTCCTCAAAAATGTAACTACACGTCGCGACGACGCGGACCGCAAGATCTGTGATTGGTCGGCTTGGTAGCATCGCATTTCCTCCTACACATTTCCGCACGTACCTTCTCACGCATTTCCACACGTACCATCTCCTCCAACGTCTTCTCTCATTTCTGCCTTATAGTTTTAGTAATTTCCCTAAAATTAACTGTTTTTCCACCTCAATAAGCTCCAACTCCAACATGATCCACTCTCATTTCAGGCTTGTAGTAACCTAGCCGCAACTCGAGGAATCTAAACAGTGGAAGTGGAACAATAAAACTCTCCGCCGCCTACTAGCGTTTCGGAGCAGTACTGGAGAGCAACCAAGACCTGAACGCAGAAGTATAAATGCTCACAGCGGCGTCGCCTACGTGCGCAGCCAACGCCGTACACTACGGCGTACCCTGACGCAGTAGTATAAATTGGCCTTTAGTGGGTGTGCCAAAGTTTTGAAACAGAGTCGGTCTGTGTCAGTCTAGTTTCGTTTCTTGGACTTATCCCTCTGCATGTGTTTTTAGGAGATGAATATGTTGATTGATCAGCAGTACACTACAGACCGAGAGAAACTACAGAAGATTCGTCTGCTCATGGTAGGTCAAGTTGAACTGATGTTTTTTTCTCAGAAAATTGCAAGAAATTCTTCACGCTCACGTGTTTTTCTCTACTGCCCCCTAAAGGCAAAGAGGAATCGCGAGATCGCCATCCTGCAGCGAAAGATTGATGAGGTTCCTAACAGAGCCGAGCTGACCCAGTATCAGAAACGCTTCATTGAGCTCTACAGCCAAGGTGTTTGTATTTTGAAGTCACACTCAGCATGACAATAAAAATTCACTGTATGCATGTAAATGCATGTTTTTTTCTCACTAAGATGCATGTCACAATACAAAAGAAAAGATCTCGCGATTTCCATTATATTGCAACTTTAAGATGTTGACCACACAAATGATAGATCTGATTGGATAGATATGGCTGGAGTCAAAGCCATTGTAATTTGCCTACAGCTTATTAACCATTCTTCAATGGTTCATTTGGTATTTTTCAGTTTCTGCAACACACAAAGAGACAAAACAGTTCTTCACGCTCTACAACACCCTGGATGACAAGAAGGTTTATCTGGAGAAGGAGGTGTCTGCTTTGTTTTGCTGTGCTGTTGGGAATGCGTTTTCTTGTGTTTATAAATGGATTCAGACTCTATAATCAGAGTGTAGTGTTTAAAAGGATGTGCAGGTCAAGAGACTGTCTTTTCTTTTACAGGTTAATCTGCTGAACTCCATACATGATCATTTCCAGCAGTGAGTATCAAATAAAGCTCAGTAGGAATTTCTCAATATTACGGCAAGAGTCTTAACAATTAATTTCATGTCTTTCCTGAAGGCACAAGTATATGTGGGTAAAGTGTATGTATATGTTTTAGGGCCATGGCTTCATCAGGAAGTAAAGAACAGTTTCTCAGACAGATGGAGCAAATTGTGGAAGGAATCAAACAGAGCCGCATAAAGGTACAAAACCTGCATCTGTTGCTCATTCATTTCCATTTTGCATATAAATTGGTTTAATTCCACTCTATTTGTGGTTTTTCTAACGTGTATTTACGCACTTAAAGATGGAAAAGAAAAGACAGGAGAACAAGATGCGCAGAGATCAGCTGAATGATGAATATCTGGAGCTACTGGATAAACAGAGACTCTACTTTAAAACCGTCAAAGACTTTAAAGAGGTGAATACTCACAAAAATATATATATTTTATATAAAATACCCCCATCCCCCATATAGGGTGTAGACATTAATCTATTGATATTCTGGATTGAGGTAACGGATTCATAAAACACACAACCTTGTCTGTTTCAGGAGTGCCGCAAGAATGAGATGCTGTTGTCTAAACTGAGGGCAAAGGGAGCATCGTAACAGCTGGACAAGCACACACACCCCTTCAATACACAACATTCTAATAGCACTTCAAAACACACATTCCCTCATGCTGAGATCACATCTGCTTTCAGACTGGAACACTCTGCAGTTCAGAATGTGTGTTAGCCTAGATTGTTCTATACATTTAACTAATTTACTGTTAAACTGGAAGTGTTTTGTGCCTTTTTCTTTAAACCCATAATGTATATAACACAAATTATCTTGCTAATCGCCTTTCTTTTTGTATAGTGTTTATAAAAATCTGCTGCCATAAGACCAAAACACATTAAAGGAGAATTAACTACTTGCTGAGACTTGCAGTTCTTGTGCACAGTTTAAAGATGATTGAGTGGTCAGTTGCCTCCGACTAAATGATTGCAGCCCTTATGGCGACTAGGGCTGGGGAAATGGGCAATACATAGAACATTTACAAAATATTTAACAAGATACTGAAGAAAAAAAAAAAAAAAAAAAGAAAAAAAAATCAAGCTAATCAATATTGTAAAAAATGCACTGGTTTTAATTTGACCAGTAAATAATATTAAAGTCTGTGCTGTTGGCCAGCTTTGTACATAGTTCATAAGCACAAAATGCATTTAAATAAAGAAGAAAAAAAAACATTAAAAGGCCAAAAGCTTTGGAAAGTTCAATTCATTTGTTGTCTGTTGAATCATCCACCAAAAATTAGTTGTGTGGCATTTTAGTATGATTTAGAACTTTGTATCGCTGTTTATTAAATTAGTGCATACATTAAAAATTATATTATTTTAAAGAGCCCCTATAATAGCATTTAAAATGTTCCTTTTTTTGCTTTGGGAGTTCCCAAAACAGTTTACCGTGCATGCAAGGATAAAAAAACACTTTGTCTTATAATATGCATTTATTTATAGCTGATTTGCTCAACGACTTCCAAATGATTCGTTCTACGATTCATTTTCCCAAACACCTCGTTTGAGGGACGTGACTGAATCTGCGGCGATTGGTCAAATGACCCAGTCAGTTGTTATTGGTAAACCGTATAGTCCGTGAGGCAGAAATTTCAGAAACTTCACCCAAATTTCATAAATTAGTATCATAAGAGGGCACCAATTCTACTCTTTTTTTTTTTTCAACAGAGGGATGTCCCTGGACCACAAAAATGCATGATAGCAATTCTTATTGGGTAGCTTAAGGTACAAAAATCACCAATTTTATGTATGAGAGCCCCAAAATTTGGCGAATTCCATAGAAGAATCATTACAATTAGAAGGTCAATAAAAATTATTTTATTTTTTTGGTATCAAAACAATTATATTTTCAAATCTAGGTTGGAATATTGTCAAAACTTTAAATTGTTTTAATAATATTGTTATTATGATGAAAATTATGCAGAAAACAAGCGGTGTTAAGCTTTCATTCATTGTTTTAAACTGTACCAGTCTGTATGCTTCCATGTAACAGGTAATAATGGATTTTACAATATTATAAAATATACAATTATTGATTGATCCATCAAGTCAATGTATCGGTGTGATTAAGATATCTTTATAATAGATGCACACATATATGTGCAGAAACGCACATAAGCAGACATTTACTATATTACACCCCTGAAGGCAGACAATAAATATCAAATTAATTTACTGCTGGCAGAAATATATAAGGCTCAAAAGAGAGATCTCATCAAAAGAAAGGGCCTAAAATACTACTATCAAATATAATAAATTTAATTTATCAATAATTTAATATCAAAATTATAAAATTAAGTAAAATTACTCAACTTTTCCTGATACTGGTGTTCCCATGAATAATTCATGAGGTTTATTTTTCACTGTTTTCCATATGTATTTAGACTATTATCATTACTTTTGTTGTTAGGATTAGTAATTTACCATTTTGTGATATTTGGAGTTAATTTTCTACTTAAAATGACACATTCAAACACAAAAACGATCTATCAAATGTTACCGTCATTGTGTATTGTCTACCAAGTATTGAGGGATAGAGTGAACTAACTTAAAGGGATAGTTCACTTTGAAATTACATTATTTGATATGGTTTCAGCTTACCTCAAGGGCATCCAAGATGTAGGTGTCTTTGTTTCTGCAGTATTTTCAATTTTGATATTTTTAGGTCAAACCGTTGTTGTCTGTCAGTCATATAATGGAGGTCTATGGGGTTCACCTCAAGAGTCATGCACAGAGAAGTCCAAATTAAACATGATTTGATTTAATGACTAAATGCAAGTACACATTGATGGCCTAAGACACGAAACGAGTGGTTTGTGTGAGAAAACGAACAGTATTTTATATCGTTTTACCTCTTGTAACCACAGCCACAAAGCGCTCGGACCCTCAGGTTTCTGTAATTACAAGAGGTAAAATCTATATAAAAACTGTTCGTTTTCTCACACAAACTGCTCGTTTCGTGTCTTAGGCCATCAATGTGTACTTATATTTACGAGTCATTGAATCATGTTTAATTTGGACTTCTCTGTGCATGCTCTTTGAGGTGGTGACCATAGACCTCCATTATATGACTGATCAACACCAACGGTTTGACCTAAAAATGTCAAAATTTAAAATACTGAGGAAGCAAGACAAATACATCTTGGATGCCCTTGGGGTAAGCTAAAACATACCAAACATTTATTTCAAAGTGAACTATCCCTTTAAACATTTCTGAGTAAATCATATATTTTTAAAGTGTGGACCTCGTAGGATATATTGTGTGAGTGAAATGCTGTACAAAGAAAAAAATCAATTAAATAGAATAGATATTACTTAACCTTTAATTAGCTAAATCAATTTTACTTAATTTCTTATGTAACTTTCACTTAACTTAGTTAAGTATAGTTTACTTATTTAGTTTAATTATATGTGTGAAATTTACTAAAAAATATCAGTGCAAAAACTTGCCTTGAAAAATTAAGTAAATTTTACTCGTTTTTTTACAGTGAGTGCTTGATATCGTGCAAATGTACATGCTCATGCACTCTTCTAAAGTGTACCTGTTCAGACCTATGCAAACTGGATTGTGACAAAAGTAGAGCAGAATGATTTAGTGGAAAGAGACGTTGACATTGGTGGGGTTGAAGACAATGATGACACAGACACTGAATGACTTTAAGTTACCTGTATGTGACTAAGTGATTCCTAAAGGATATCTAACGCAAAAATGTCAGTTCTGTTGGCAATTACTCTCATGTTGTTCCAACCCCGTAAAACTTTCATCTTCGGAACACAAATTAAGATATTTTTGATAACACAGAAGCATTGTGCTGTTAAACTGTTAACTGACTCGAGGTCCACAGAGAAGGAAATTAATTGTTGAAATAAAGTTGTTGTTTTTTTGCGAGATTGAGAATTTAAGATTGAGCCACGTCATTTGGACTATTTTAATGATGTCTTTAATGACTTTTAGGGCTGGGAAGTTTCAATCCCTTAGAAGCCTATGGAGGACTGATCCAGCTCTCAGATTTAATCACAAATATATTCATTTGTGTTCCGAAGATGAACGAAGGTTTTAGGGGGTTGGAACAACATGAGGGAGAGTCATTACTGACAGTATTTACATTTCAAAGATTTTGATAGGGTTGATAACCCCACTCTTGTGGTTTAGTTTTCTTCTTGGGGCTAACATCTACAATCGTGGCGTATTGCATTCACCTCGTTTTTCTGAATTAACAAATTAATTTTTCATGAGAAAATTTTTTTTGCTCTGTTTTTCTGAATTAATGAGTAAATTTTTCATGAGAAAAAATGTTTTTGCTCTGTTTTTCTGAATTAAAGAGTTAATTTTTCATGAGAAATTTTTTTTGCTCTGTTTTTCTGAATTAATGAGTTAATTTTTCATGGAAATTTTTTTTGCTCTGTTTTTCTGAATGAAAATTTTTTCTTATGAAAAATTAAGATCGTTAATTCAGAAAAACAGAGCAAAAACTTTTTTCTCATGAAAAATTAAGTTGATTAATTATAAAAAAACAGAGCAAAAACTTTTTTCTAATGAAAAATTAAGTCGTTTAATTCAGAAAAACAGAGCAAAAACTTTTTTTTCTCATGAAAAATTAAGTCGTTAATTCAGAAAAACAGCAAAAACTTTTTTTCTAATGAAAAATTAAGTCGTTAATTCAGAAAAACAGAGCAAAAACTTTTTTCTCATGAAAAATTAAGTCGTTAATTCAGAAAAACAGAGCAAAAACTTTTTTTCTAATGAAAAATTAAGTCGTTAATTCAGAAAAACAGAGCAAAAACTTTTTTTTCATGAAAAAATTAACTCGTTTAATTCAGAAAAACAGAGTAGATTTTTTTTCTTCGAGGAGGAGTGAATGCAAATACGCTACCGTGTACGAACATCCAACTATGTTCATGGAAAATATTTTCCTAAAAATGTAGGGAGATATACTGAACCATATTTGTTCAACATATCATTTTGTGTTGATAAAATATATAAAAATTGTGTTATATTTTCCTTATTTTTTTGTAGGTATTCTCATTTCCTTAAAGAAAGCCCCATCCATTATTTCATTTTACCTAATTTAATTTCACAGTGATATTTCAGTCATTAAAGAGAGAAAATATAAAGCAATAGATATGTCAATAACACAGTTTATCAATGTTGAGATTTATTTTTGCATAATTTTGAACATATTCAGCATGTTTAAATGTAAAATTGGTCACGTTCATACCTTAAGCTACCTATATGGCACTGCTATCATTTTGTGGTCAGGCGGGCATGCCTGTTTTGAAAAATAAACATTAGAATTGGTGCCCCTTTTGATACCAATTTCTCTGCCCGCCTCACGGGACTCGTCAGGCAGAGAGTTGTCGGCAACAGAAGACGCCAATCACCCATTAATGGCACCAATAGCTTGTCAAGTGTTGAAAATTGTAGACAGTGTATGAAACAAACGCGTCAGAAAAGGTGCCCCTTCCACACGGTCCCTTACTCGCGTCTCCGTCAAGAGTGAAGCTTTCCCGGCGAAACTCACATTTTGCGGCGGCTTTTTGAGGGGCAGTGCTCATCACAGTAGTGTATAAAGTCAAATTATATAAAGTCATATTTGGCCAAGTCGTTAAAGAGGTAATTGCCATTTTTTCAATGAATGTCTGGTGAATATCAAAAACAAAACTAACTTTACCCCGCTTAGAAGCTGCGCGGAGTGTACACGACACACAAGACAATATAACTATGTTGTACATGCTACAGAAAACATAACAGCAAACATTATTAATAATACTTACAGATTGTGATTAGTGAGGACGAACCTGATCCTTATACACTGGATACTGAGCCCTCCTTCAGGAACAACCATCTTGCGAAAGAATCCACATTTGAATGTCATTAAAATGATGAAAACTTTTGGGTTTCAGAACAGCTGAAACGAAGTTAGTTCCATCAAAAAGCGCGTGCACCATAACTATAAAAAGCCATTATCAATGGAGCGCAGATATTCGAGTCACTATGGCAACAGGATGAGCTTCTGCTATGGAGAAGACGAACATTATATTGTTTATAAGTTTACATTTTAATTGCTGTTATACAGTGATGGGTGTAATTATTTACCAAGTAATACTGTAATTTAATTAAACGGATTACTCTTAATTCTTCTGTAATTTAAAGTTAAATTTGATGTAATTGTATTAGACTATAGAACAATTCTGTATAGGCTATTTAACATACATTTTTAAAAAGTTACGATTTTTAATGTAACCTTCTCCCTTTACAGACTTTGGTCAAATTCAAGAAGAGATTCACTGGCACCAGATAGATATTGATCATCTGAAGGCATTAAAAGTGCCTGTTTCTTGTCTCTCCTCTAACGTTTAAGTGTTTATGGTTGACACAAGTATTAAAAGAACATGGCAGCAGCTGAAAGTTGAATATAAAAACAGTAATCCAGTTATATAAGGCTCGAGCATATCATGGGTGTAGGCTACTACGAGCAGTCAGGGGTGGGCGAATCGATCTGAATACTGGATACTCGATGCCAACACTGGTATTGGTATCAGATCGATACAACTGTAATTGAATCAATATTTTAATCTAAATATATCTACGTTCGTTCACTATATCTTGCTTGTGTCTTCTACCTCTACAGATTGCACAGATTTGTTCTTTGTTTGTTCTTCAGTAATAATTGTGTGCACTTTAATTTACTGTATTTAATTTGCTTTTAAAACCAGAAAAAAGGGATTTTCTTATTTCTTTTTTTTTAAAGGCTGTAAAGCATTCATTCTACAGTGCCTAATAACTAATAATTGTGTTTAGAGTTTATTTCATCAGAAATAATTACATACTGCACTCCCCTACACAAAAGTATATTTTTTTAAGTAAAAAGTATCGTATCGGTATTGGCAATACTGACCCTATATGTATTTCATATCAGATTGATACCAAATTTTGCAGTATCGCCCACCACTATCTAGCAGTGCAGCAGCATTTACGGCTGAGGGAATTCCTGAGAGGAACTTCAACCAGCCCAAAGGGCCTTCATAAAATGTAAGAGGTTTACATATGTGTTATTTTTTTTTTAAATAGGCTAATTTTGATATTTCCATTTATTTACCCTGGGTTAGGATTTTTGTTGCTCCCAACAGATTCTGATGGTAATATCTGTCTTTTGGAGCCTCCTGTCCCAAAAGACAGATATTACCATCAGAATCTGTAGATCAACAAAGATCCTAACTTCCAAAGTAAAATAAATGGAAATATCAAAATTAGCCTATTTAAAAAAAAAATAACACATATGTAAACCTCTTACATTTTATGAATCAGACTGGCTCTGAAGTCCTCCAGGATTCCCTCAGCCGTAAATGCTGCTGCACTGCTAGAATACAGTGGTGACAATACTGCAAAATTTGGTATCGATCTGACCAAATCATATAGGTCAGGTGATTTGCCAATACGACGATACTTTTCTAAAAATATACTTTTTGTGTAGGGGACAGTATGGTATTTTTCTCAAGTAAAATAAAGTTCTAAACCAATTATAGTCTAGGCACTGTCGATGAATATTTACACCTTAAGAAAAAAAGAAATAAAAAATCCCTTTTTCTGGTTTTAAAAGCAAATTAAATACAGTAAATTAAAGTGCACACAATTATTACTGAAGAACAAACAAAAACAAATCTGTGCCATTGTTGAGGTAGAAGACACAAGCAATATAGTGAACAAACGTAATATATTTAGATTTCAATATTGATTCAATTACAGTTGTACGATCTGATACCAATACCAGTGTTGGCATCGTGTTGTGGATGTAGATCAATTCGCCCACCTTACTGCCTCGTATACACCCATGATTGTGCTCAAGCCTTATTTAGACTGGAATTATGTTTTTATATTCAACTTTCAGCTGCTCCCCCGTGTTGTGTCAACCATAAACACTTAAACATTAAGGAGACGAGAAACAGTTTAATGCTTTCAGTGATCGATATATAATTGCATGAATTATTCTTGAATTGACCAAATTCTGTAAAGAAGAAGGTTACATTAAAAATATAACTTTTAAAAATGTATGTTAAATGGTATAGGAATTGTTCTATAGTCTAATACAATTACATCAAACGTTTTAAATTACAGAAAAATTAAGAGTAATCCGTTTAGTAAATTACGGCTTTTTGAAATAATGACAATATAACGGCAATTTAAAATGTAAACTTATAAACAATATAATGTTCGTCTTCTCCATAGCAGAAGCGGTGTCTGTTGCCATAGTGAGCTATAATATCTGCGCTCATTAGTGGCTTTTTATAGTTATGGTGCACGTGAACGTTTATTTAGTGTTTGAAACCGAAAGAACTCTCATCATTTTAGATGACGATTTGATTCTTGAGATGTTCGAAGGAGCTCGGGTATCGGTATAAGGATCAGGTTCAGTCCTATTAAGTATTATTAATAATGTTTGCTGTTATGTTTTCTGTAGCGTACAACATATGTGTTGTGTACACTCCGCGCAGCTTACTAAGCGGGGTAAAGTTAGTTTTGTTTGATATTCACCAAGACATCATAAAAAAAATGGCAATTTATTCTTTAACAATTTCACCAATGTGAGTTTATATAATTTGACTTTATACACTGTGATATGACGGCCCCTCAAAAGCCGCCGCAAAAAAATGGTTTCCGCCGGGAAACTCTTGAGACAGAGACGTTACGTAAGGACCGTGGAAAGTTTTCTGACACGTTTGTTCATACACTGTATACAATTTTACAACACTTGGCGACTATAATCCATTAATGGTGATTGCGTTCTGTTGCGATATCCTATAGTCCGTGAGGCGGGCAGAATGTTTATTTTTCAAAACAGGCGTGCCCCCTGACCACAAAATGATAGCAGCTGCCGTATGGTGACCAATTTACATTTTAAACATTGCTGAAATGTTCAAATTATCAAAATGACTCAAACGCATGAATCTACTGACAGTATCTATTGCTTTATACTTCTTTAATGATGAAATATCACTGTGAAAATAAATTAGGTAAATGAAATAATGGATGGCTAAGGAATGATGAAAAATATACAGAAAAAAATAAAATATAACACAATTTTTTATTGTTTATTAACACAAAATGATATGTTGTACAAATATGGTTCCATATATCTCCCTACATTTTTGAAAATGTTCAGTGAACATAGTTGGATGTTTAGATTAAGTATCGCATTCACTCGAAGAAAAATTATCGTACTCTGTTTTCTGAATTCATCAAGATTGGCACTTTTCATGAGAAATTTTTGCTTCTTTGCTCTGGTTTTATTGGAATTAACCGACTTAGTTTTTCATTAATAAAAAGAGTGTCTGCTCCGTTTTTCTGAATTAAACAGAGTTAATTTTTCATTAGAAAAGTTTTTTGCTCTGCTTTCTAGAATTAACGACTTTAATTTTTCATTCAGAAAAAAAGTTTTGTCATGTTTTCTGAATTCGGCTTCAATTTTCATGAGAAAAAAAGTTTTTTACTCTGTATTTTCTGAATTAACGACGCTTTAATTTTTCATTCTGTACGAAAAAAAGTTTTGCTCTGTTTTTCTTGATTAACGACTTAATTTTTCAGTGAGGAAAAAAGTTTTTGTACTATTTTTCTGAATTCGCGACTTTAATTTTCATAAGAAAAAATTTTCATTCAGAAAAAACAGAGCAAAAAATTTCCATGAAAAATTAACTCATTAATTCAGAAAAACAGAGCAAAAAAAAAATTTCTCATGAAAAAATTAACTCATTAATTCAGAAAAAACAGAGCAAAAAAAATTTTTCTCATGAAAAATTAACTCGTTAATTCAGAAAAACAGAGCAAAAAAAATTTTTCTCATGAAAAATTAACTCGTTAATTCGGAAAAAACGAGTGAATGCAATACGCCACCGTCTTAGCCCCAAGAAAACTAAACCACAAAGTGAGTTATCAACCTATGAAATCTTTTGAAATGTAAATCTCAGTAATGACTCTCCCATGTTGTTCCAACCCCTAAAACCTTGATTTGAGTTGGAACACAAATGAATATATTTTGTGATTAGTGTAAAAGTCAATCGCCCATAGTAAGGGATTGAACTTCCCAGCCCTAAAAGTCGTAAAAAACATCATTAAAATAGTCCAATAACCGTGGCTCAAATATTAAATTCTCAATCTCAAAAACAACAACTTATTTCAACAATTAATTTCCTTCTCTGTGGACCTCAAAATCAGTAACAGTTAAGCGGCACAATGCTGAGATATCTTAATTATGTTCCGAAGATGAAAGTTTAAAGGATTTAGGAACAACATGAGAGTAATTACCAACAGAACTAAACATTTTGCAAAATTAAATATTCAGGAGTCACTTTAGTCACCGTATACAAAGTCATTCATTGTCTGTGTCATGGCTTCAACCCCACCAATGTGGGCATACTCTTCCACTGATGATTTCTGCTCTTTTGTCACAATCCACTTGCATAGGTCTGACAGTAGCTTCAAAGATGCGTGAGCATGTACGTTGCGTCTGCAACACTAAGTGTAAAAAACAAATAAAATTTACTTAATTTTTTGAGCAAGTTTTTGCACTGATTTTTTTAGTAAATTTCACGCGTGATTAAACTCAATAAGTAAACTTATCTTTAACTAAGTTAAGTGAAAGCTACATAAGAAAAAAATTAATTGAAACAATTTAGCTAATTGAAGTAGTGATATCTATTCTATTTAATTGATTTTTTTCTTTGTACACAAGTTTCACTCACACAATATCTAGAGGTGCCACACTTTAAAAATATATGATTTACTCAAAATATTTAAAAGGGATAGTTCACTTTGAAATAAATGTTTTCGTATGTTTTAGCTTACCCCAAGACATCCAAGATGTATTTGCTCTTTCTTCCTCAGTATTTTAAATTTTCAACATTTTAGGTCAAACCGTTGGTGTTGGAATAGGTATATAATGGAGGTCTATGGTCACCACCTTCAAAGAGCATGCACAGAGAAGTAAAATTAGAACATGATTCAATGACTCGTAAATATAAGTACACATTGATGGCCTAGACCGAAACGAGCAGTTTGTATGAGAAAACGAACAGTTTTTATATAGATTTTATTCTTGTAGTACAGAAACCTGGAGGTTTTGTGGCTGTGGTTACAAGAAGGTAAAAGGATATAAATATCTTCAATTTTTCTCACACATCGCTCATTTAATATTAGCCATCAAATGTGTACTTGCATTTGCATCATTCAGATCAAATCATTTAATTTGAACTTCTCTGTGCATGCTTGAAGTGGACCCCATAAGACTCTCCGTATATGACTGACAGACAAGAACGGGAGTTTTAACTCTAAAAATATCAAAATTGAAAATACTGCGGAGCATACGTGCTGGATAAGGTCAGCGAAACTATCAATAATGTATTTCAAAGTGAACTATCCCTTTAAGTTAGTTCACTCTATCCTCAATATTTGGTCAACGGCGATACACAAATGACAACTAACATTTGATAATGATATTTTGTGTTTGAATGTGTCATTAGTTTAGAGTGAAAAATTTAACTCCAAATATCACAAATGGTAAATCTGCTAATCCTAACAGACAAAAATTAATGATAATAGTCTAAATACATATGGAAAACAGTGAAAAATAAACCTCATATAGAATTACCAGTAAGGGACACCAGTATAGGCAAAGTTCATAATTTTTACTTCATTTTATAATTTTGATATTAAATTACTGATAAATTAAATTTATTATATTTGATAGTAGTATTTTTTAGGCCCTTTCTTTTGATGAGTCTCTCTTGAGCCTTATATATTTCTGCCGGCAGTGAGATTAATTTGATATTTATTGTCTGCCTTCAGGGGTGTAATATCGTCAATGTGTTGTACTGCTATATGTCGATTTTTCTGCACGAGTATATGTGTGCGTATTATAAAGATATCTTAATCACACCAAATACGTGACTTAAATGATCGATCAATAATTGTCCTTATAATATTGTAAAATCCATTATTACTGTTACATGGAAGTCGAGCTGGTACAGTTTAAAAAACGATGAATGAAACTTAACACCGCTTGTTTCATAATTTTCATCATAATAACAATATTATTAAAACAATTTAACTTAGCAATATTCCAACCTAATTTGAAAATAATTGTTTTGATACCAAAAAAATAAAATAATTTTTTTATTGACCTTCTAATTGTATTAATGCTTCTATGAATTTCGCCAAATTTTGAGTCTCCATATAAAATTGGTGATTTTTGTACCTTTAAGCTACAATAAGAGTCTATCATGCATTTTGTGCATTCCAGGACATCCTCTGTTGAAAAAAAAAAAAAGAGTAGAATTGAGTACCTCTTATGATCTAATTTATGAAATTTGGGTGAAGTTTCTGAAATTTCTGCCCTCACAACTCTGGTTTACCAATAAAACTGACTGGGTCGTTTGACCGATCGGCAGGTAGCCGCAACCGAGGTGTTTGGGAAAATGAATCGTTCGACAAAGTAAGTTGAAGTTGATTAAGACAAATCAGCTACAAATAAATGCGTATTATAAGACAAATCTTTTTATCCTTGCATGCCTAAATATTTTTTGGGAACTTCCCAAAGCAAAAAAAGGAACATTTTTAAATGCTATTATAGGGCTCTTTAAAAAGTGATCTAATTTTTAATGTATGCGCTAATTTAATAAACAGGCAAAATTCGAAGTTCTAAATCATCTAAATCCACGCGTCTGAGTTAAATGATTCGACGAATGAATTGAACTTTCCAAAGTTTTTGGCCTTTTTAATGTTTTTTTTCTTCTTATTTAAATCATTTTGTGCTTTATAAAACTACGCTCACCTTTAATATTATTTACTGGTCAATAAAACCAGTCATTTTTACAATATTGATTCAGCTTGATTTTTTTTTCTTTTTTTTTTCTTCAGTATTTGTTGATGTTTATTAAATGTTCTATGTATACCATTCCAGCCCTAAATTCGCCATAAGGTGCCTTTTAGTTAAAAAGGCGACTGACCACTGATCATCTTTAAATTGTGAGAGAACTAAGAGTCTCGCAAGTAGTTAATTCTCCTTTAATGTTTGGTCTTATGGCAGCAGATATCAACGCTATACAAAAAGAAAGGCGATTGCAATGATTATATTTATATACATTATGGGTTTAAAGAAAAAGGCACAAAACACTCCCAGTTTAACAGTACAATTAGTTAAATGTATGGATCTAGGCTAACACACATTCTGAACTCAGATTTCCAGTCTGAAAGCAGATGGCAAGATCTCGCGTGGAATGTGTGTTTTGAAGTGCTATTAGTGTTTGTGTATTGAAGGGGTGTGTGTGCTTGTCCAGCTGTTTTACGATGCTCCTTGCCCTCAGTTAGACAACAGCATCACAACAAGTTGTGTGTTTTGAATAGGTTCCTAAATGCAGAATGTCGATAGATTAATGTCTACACCCTGGGGATGGGGGTATTTTATATAAAATATATATTTTGTGAGTATTCACCTCTTAAGTCTTTGACAACTTTTTTAAAGTGAGTCTATATTTATCCGGTAGCTCCAGATATTCATATTCAGCCTGTCTCAAGGCGTATATTCTATATTCTTTTCTTTTCATCTTTAATCCCAATAAATACACGTTCAAAACCACAAATGAGAGTGAGAAAATTAAACCAATTTATATGCAAAATGGAAATAAAGATGGCAAGACAAATGCAGGTTTTGTACTTATGGGCTCTATTTGATTCCTTCCACAATTTGCTCATCTGTCTGAGAAACTGTTCTTTTTACTCCTCAATGGCCCATAGCCCTAAAAATCTGGCTTTACCCCACATATATATACCTTAGGAAAGACAGTGAAATTAATTGTTAAGCTCTTGCCGATAATAAATTCCTCTGAGCTTTATTTGATATTCACTGCTGGAAATGATCATATGGAGTTCAGCGGTGACGAGCATCTGGTCTGCACATCCTTTAGACGCTACACTTCTGAGTCTGAATCCATTTATAAACACAATTTCCGACGGCGCAGCAAAACGAAGCAGACACCTCCTTCTCCAGATAAACTCTTGGTCCAGTGTTGTAGAGGATTGTTTGCTTCTCTTTGTGTTGCAGAAACTGAAAGAACCATTGAAGAATGGTTAATAACTGTAGGCAAATTCCAATCAGCTTAGACTCCAGCCATATCTATCAATAAATCTTATCATTTGTGTCAACATCTTTAAAGTTGCAATAATGGAAATCAAGAAGAGATCTTTTCTTTTGTATTGTGACATGCATCTTGGTGAGAACATGCATTTTACATGCGTCTGAATTTTTTTATTGTCATGCTGATGTGACTTCAAAATACAAACACCTTAGCTGTAGACTTCAATGAAGCGTTTCTGATACTGGGTCAGGCGACTAGACCTCGTCAATCTTTCACTGCAGGCAAACAATTCTCGCAATTCCTCTTTTGGCAGTGAGAAAAAACGCAATAGGGTGAAAAATCCCCCGATTTTCTGAGAAAAAAAAACATGAGGTCAACTTGAGCTACCCATGAAAATGGGCAATCTTCTGTAGTTTTATTTCTCAATTCTGTAGTGTGCTGATGCCAATCAACATATTCATCTCCTAAAAAGCACATGCCGCAAGAAGAAACTAGACTGACACAGACCGACTCTGTTTCAAAACTGGCACACACTAAAGGCCAATTACCTGTCTGCGTCGAGGGGTTGCGCCGTAGTGTGCGCGTTGACGTGGCCACCAGTGTGACATTGTGTGTTCAGCTGGTTGCTCTCAGTATTCCGACCGGCTAAGCGGCGGGAGTTGTGTTCCACTTCCCAGCTGTTTGGGTCTCAAAGTGGGCTAGCTACTTACAAGCCTGAAAATGAGTGGATCCATGTTGGAGTTGGAGTATAAGGTGGAAAAACATAATTTAGGGAAATTACTGAACTATCAGCAAAAGGCAATTTTGAAGGAGATGGTGCATGTGGAATCAATGGGGCAATGCAAAATATGTAGGAGGAAATGCAATCTACCAAGCCAATAGCAGGTGTGGTCAAGTTGATCCCAACAGCAGTGTAGTACATTTTGAGAAGTACAAGCATCACTAAGCAAAAATCTGGCAAATTTTATGGGACGCATCTCTAAATTATGCTGACCATACCTTACCTGACACACCTGGCAGAAGTATGAATTGGTATTTAATTGTTTCAAAAAAGGTAGGCAGCTTTCTGGATACCTTCTCATGTTCTGGAATTTTTAAACTTCAATTGGCAGTGACTTCAATAAGAGAAGAAGATACCTTCTTTGGCCAAATATAACACGGCGATCCCCAATAATTGAAAGAGGCAAGATGAATTATCCAAGATAGTGGACAAAGGCCAAAAATTGTGTATGGCAACCATGCAAATACTCATCCTATATGCCATTAACCATTTTACATTCACTGGTCTCAAATTAGCTCTATTTATCAAAAGAACCCTAAATTGAATGATTATTTTCACAACAGCTGTGAGGCAGTTTAGCTGGCACAAAATTAAAAAGAAGTTATTTAAATTATATATTTACAAAGACTATTACAACAACTTTTAAAGGTTAGTATTCTCATATACAAAATTGAAATTCGGCAAATGCAGCGATTTTTATAAAAAAATCGTTGCTATGGATTTTATTAAAGTTTTCCGCTATACACTTGGCCCTGGGGACGCGCTTCCCGGAAGTGAGAGACGGCTCAACTGAGATTTCTTCAACACATAATCATTTATCGAAAGGCTATTGATGAAAAAAAGAAGCTATTAGCTACCGGTCAAAAGTTTAAGATCGGTAAGATTTTTTATGTTTTTAAAAGAAGTCTCTTCTGCTCGCCAAGGCTGCTAATTTTTTAATAAAGAATACATAAAAACACAGTAATATTGTGAAATATTATGACAATTTAAAATGACTTTTTTTATGTTAATATATATTAAAATGTAATTTATTCCTCTGAAAAAAGCTGAATTTTCAGCATCATTACTCCAGTCTTCAGTGTCACATGATCCTTCACAAATCACTCTAATATGATGATTTTATGCTTCCAAAAACATGTATGATTATTATCCATGTTGAAAACAGTTTTTTACATTTTTATTTCAGGATTCTTTGATGAATAGAAAGTTCAAAAGAGACAGCTTTTATCTGAAATGGAAAGCTTTTGTTACATTAAACACTACCTTTTAAAAAGTTTGGGGTCAGTAAGAATTTGTATTTTATTTTGGGGGAAATCAATAAGAAATCAATACTTCTATTCATCAAGGATGAGTTACATATGATCAAAAGTTACAGTAAAGACATTTATAATGTTAGAAAAGATTTAATTAAATAAATGCTGTTCTTTGAACTTTCTATTCATCAAAGAATCCTGAAATAAAAATGTTAAAAAACTGTTTTCAACATGGATAATAATCATACATGTTTTTGGAGCATAAAATCATCATATTGAGTGATTTGTGAAGGATCATGTGACACTGAAGACTGGAGTAATGATGCTGAAAATTCAGCTTTTTTTTCAGAGGAATAAATTACATTTAATATATATTAACATAAAAAAGTCATTTTAAATTGTCATAATATTTCACAATATTACTGTGTTTTTTGTGTATTGTTTATGAGAAAATTGCAGCCTTGGTGAGCAGAAGAACTTCTTTAAAAACACAAAAAATCTTCAAAATCTTAAACTTTTTGACCAATACATATATCCAATATCCTCGCTGAAACTTTTTGCATTTTTATCCAATATTTGTGTGTGCTATGTATGATTATATCTGAGACTGACACCCTCTTATCATCTCTTCATTCTCCAGATTCCAGCTTCCAGCTCTTTTCAATATTCTGCTGGGATAAGATTCAGTTCCACCTTACGCACACATAACTGTTGATGATAGTCATGTCTTAACATTACTCGTAAAACAGAAACATGTGTAAATTCACAACTGGGCAAACATTGCTGATGTTTGGTTTTCATTCATAGCCACCAAACGCAAAAGTTCTCAGCAAGTAAAAGGAAAAACTAATAGTTAAAACCACAGACATGACACTGAGATACATGGTTCCAGCTTTTTTCAAATTTTCCACAATGAAAAATTTAGTTTCCAAACTTTTAGTCAAGTTCTCAATTTATGTCGATACGCTCGCTCATGATGCTAAACCATATATCTGAACTATCTCACATTTAACATTGTTAAACCAAAATGTGACATAAGGTTAAATTTAGCTTGTCGTGTGAAACTGCCTGTTCGACCAACGGAAAGAAGCTTAGTTTAAACAATTTTGCATTTAAAAAGAATCTAATAACCATCCAACACAGCCCTGATGTCTAGGCTAAAACAACGAATTTGGGTTGACAGTGAAATTTTCAAAGGCAAACTTAGCTATCAGCCCAAGTATAAATGCACGGGTAAATTTCACATGTCAAATTTGAAACCGAACGCCTGTTGACTTTGTTTACATGATGCAATATCAAGTTATTTGGCAAAAACAAGTTTATTATAGGTTATTTTGGCTCAAAATATTTCTAGATCGCTTAAAAGCTCTTCTTTCTATGCAATAATCTAGACGTGGAAAAATACTTCGTTTGCTAGCTCGGCTGTGAGCTGCTTCATACATTGCTACACTATTGACAATCAACAATGAATCAAAAATTTCACAAATGTGACCGTCATTAGAATTTCACATTATCTTACCTACCTTTTCGAACTATCTATGTCATCTTGAATACCGGCAAAAGATTGGGAGCACTTGACTCGACGCATATATATCTATGGACTTGAGATCATAATATCATCACTCTCAAAGGAGACAACTTTTCACAGGGTGATATGGGGATATTTCTACAAAAATTGAAAATATACAAGCACTAATGTGGTATTCTGCATACGCAAGTCCGGCTGATTTCACGATTACTTGATCGAGTTCTATTTGTGTAACTGTATTTAGTCAGAAAACCATAGAAAGTGCTTCATTCAACTCTATTGCTTAGCCCACTATTGAATGAACTGGGTTAGTACGGTGTATCAAAGAGCGATTGAGTGCATGCACTGAGATAAGAAGAAGTATGCGTGTGAATTACTTTAAGTTAAGTAACAGTTTTAAAATTAGGAGTAATACTCTGTTTACTCACAGAATATATTCTGACTCACGTGTAGTGAGCTCAGCTCCTTTCTAGCTTTTCGGTGTGCTGTGGCCTAAAAGCGCATAAATGAAAGTGGATGAATGAAAGTTTTTCTTCCAATTGTGATGTTTGAGAAGCATTTCACTCAAATATCAAAAACCAAAATATACAAATACCGTGGATTGACCATTGGATCATTGTGGTGCTTATTGCTGCTGATCTCATGTGAGTGAAAGTTGTCTCGCCCTTAAAAAAATTATTTAATTTCATGATTTCCAATTTTGATTTAATCGTCTTAATGAGTTCCAAATTCTGTCAGTAAATATGTTGTACCTCTAGTTGGATTTTGAGCATCCTCACGCTGGCTGCTGTTTGGATTGCAGCTGGAACAAACCCAAAAACAATAAAGAACCAAAGATAAGCTGGCTCTTTTGTTTTGAGTGATTTGTTTGTTGAGTGATTAGGTGAAGGCCAATATTTTGACAGGGCCTACTCGCCATGCCTTCACCGGACCCGCCCTTCAATCAGCGGGCAAATTATGCTACAGTAAACTGGCATGAAAGGAATTTACAAGGCATTAAACACTTCGACAGCCATTATATAAATAACCGTTCAAAGAAACTGGGCAGCATACAGCCAACAAACTGGAAAAATGCGCACCTATCACTACGTCCAAAGTCAGAAAACAGTAGGTGGATGACCTACAGAGATTTTGAAGGACAATTTGAATGAAACTCTATCCCATGAGTCCAGAGTATTTATGAACTGAGTTAATCACACAATAATTCACAACTTGATTGAGATGGACCCCTGGCTAGGTAATTCTCAACTGCAATTCAATCCAGAGCAAAAATCTGTGCAAAGGTCATGTGCACATTCACATCACCCATAGCCATTAAAAAAAAGGACTATAAGTCACTAAGTTGGGTCTGGATTTTGAATTTGGCAATTCTGGATTCCTGTTGTTTTTGTCCAAGTTCTGACAATTCTCAAATTCAATTCTTTAAGAGGGCAAGTGGAAAAACTCGCAAACCTTGTAACCAACAGTATTTCTGGAAGGAAATACTCCTGTATGCTCCTTTTGTCACGAATGTTATTTGGACTTCAAATTATTTTTAAAAAAGTGAAGCCACTTTTGGACAACAAAGCTACTCATGTTCAACTGGCCATTATCCAACACTGCAATGGGCGCTTTCTCCATTGGTGTTGTTCGCGTTTATTCTCTGGTCGACAAAATCGAATCGTCAAAACTGGAGTCCAAAAATTTTTCACTTTGAAAAGCAAAAAGTAGGTCCAAGTTGCTGGATCTCAAATACCCGTTCTCGTATATCATAACCTGACTCCGC